>JASTWQ010000363.1:0-201684 GCA_035220615.1 Leptothorax acervorum
AAACATGTGATTGAGCTGTACGACGCGATAGAAGGTCGATCTTGCTCTAATTGCAGACTTCCAGTATATCAAATCTTTCCATGCAATATGTGCCCAATTTGTGTCATTGAAAAAAAACATTGCCGTGAATCGAACAATATAAAGTGTACGCGAGCAATATGCTGAGAAAACGTTACTTATTTAACCATGACGAGTACTATAGAAGCGCTCTCAACGCAAAGGGATTGAGTTTTACGATATATTTTATATTTATGGCAGCTCGAGCTGGATCCGCAAAGAGAACCGGAAGTACAACGAGCATCGCCGGTGCAGTGGTAAGCGACCATGAACTCGATATATGTGAAACTACTGAACGCATACGTAAACCGCAAGTTACTATAGCTGCGCAATTACGTATCCTTTTTGGTGGACTTATCGCGTGAGACGCGAAGTGTATACACGAATGCGGAATGAGTGTATAGAAGACGATCACGATTTTACAGTGCAAAGGACATATATAAATGGACAATACAAATTTATGACAAGATCAAGCGTGGACACGTAGAGAGTTTATTCATCGACATTGATGCAGGTATTGGGAGGTGCATCAATTGGTGGTGACTGACACCTCGCGATCTTTAACCTGTGCGTGTTTGAACAATCCTAGCATACAAAAACATTTTATAAAGGTTATAATGAGCGTCATAATTTTGATATCTTGCTGGAGTCTTATAAAGATGTTACACGCTTTGATCCTCATCAGTTAACGTGTATGCGTTATCACATTCAAGAGTACAAACGATCGTGTGTACTGTGCGGTCGAGTCGCGTGCAAGTGCTCCGTAGAAGTGTGAGAGAGACGACATAAAGTGCGCGCCTTTACTCCAGCAACATGCCGAAATATTACACCTTAGCTAACAACTGTACCAGCCGTGATCTCGCTTGGTTGGAATGGGTGCACAAGTATAATGATATTATCCAAACTTTAAACAAGGATTTTGAAGAATCGCAGGTGCAATGTCATGACCTTGGACTTGGTGTATACGAACCAATAGTGAACGTGTAATCAAACCAAGGGTCGTCATTGACACTGGATCTTCCGTTTGATTGGCCTTATAACGTGAGACGCGAAGTGTATAGACGATGGCGAGATGAGTTTTACTACAGGAAGAAGAGTTGCTTAGGAGACATGACAGTTCCCTACTAGAAAATGGTGGTTCCATGGGCGGACAGAATTGATGAATGTAATTGCGTTGGGACACGCAAGTTTGTATACATTCAACTTGATACAGGTATTGGGAGGTATATCGAAGTGGTGGTGATAGACACCTCGCGATATCTAACTTGTGCGTGTGGTGAACAATCCTAGCCATACAAAACACTTTAAAGGTTATTATGAGCGTCATATTTTGATATCTTGCTGGAGACGTATAAGATGTCACACGCTTCGATGCTCATCATTTAACGTGTATGCGCTATCACATTCAAGGAGTACAAACGATCGTGTGTACGGTGCGGCCCGAGTCGCGTGCAAGTGCTCCGTAGAGGTGTGACGTGATTTAAAAAAAAACATTACTATAAAACTCAAAAAAACATGGAAAACCTCAAGAAATTGCGCGGCGAACTGTTGGAGCAGTCGCGCCAAGTCGCTACCTTGAGCGAGTATTTCACGTGGGCACAGCGATGCGAGGAGGAAACCGTTGAACAGCTCGAAGAGCATAGTCGCGCCAAGCGTCCGCGGCTCTGGCCAGGAGATAGACATATATTGGTGTCGAATGTCAGACTACTCGAGGGTGCGAGAATTCAGTTAAACAGACGTTTTATACACAGCGGTGGTGATTTGGTGGTCGCGGGCACCAGTAGTGGCGGCGGCAATAACGCGGAAAGACTCGTTTGGCGAGAGATCGATGCCGCGTTTCGAAAACCGTATACGGACTGGTGCGGTGATTAACACAGACTATATCGAACCGCGACAATTTATGGTGGACGCTGCTAGTGTAGTGCTCGAGAAAGTGCAAGACGCTATAAACAGACACAACAGCGTGAAAGTGAACACCGTGTTCAACGGTGAGTTTGTGACGGGGCGATAAACGTGACAATAAGAGTATGAACACGAATAACTATTCTCTCTTTCGTACATCCGATATGCGCGAGTGGTACGAGCGACACGTTATCGAACCCACACTGGCGAAACTCGAAGAGTTCCCAGGAGCGAGATAGCGGGTGGGCCTTATCGCGTATCCTCGATCTTACAATTAATATCAACAGATATGATCCTATGCGCGCGGGGTGTCACCTGGAATTACCGCGAGGGATAATGATGAAGAAAGCGGTGATTAACGTCCGGTCCACGGACAATGCGTGTTTCGCGTGGTCGGTGGTCGCCGCGCTGTATCCAGTCAAAATACATGCGGAACGGGAATCTTCATACCCGCATTATACAACCGTGTTAAATGTACAAGACATTGAGTTTCCTATGTCTCTGAAAGGAATTAGTACATTTGAACGACTCAATGACGTGTCGATAAATGTCTACACCATCGAGGGACATAAAACGCTAACCGTTCTACCGATACGGCTCACCGATCGGAAAGAGAGAAAAGCACGTCAATCTGCTGTACGTGCAAGACTCGCGAGACTACAACGTGGGACATTTTGCGTGGATAAAGAACCTGTCCCGCCTCGTAAGCTCGCAAGTGAACAAACACAATGGCATGAAATATTTTTGTGATCGGTGAGTATACATTTAAAAATTAAATTTTACGATATTTTATATTTTTATATAAAAAATTGAAATGCATGAAAATTTCTTTTGCAGATGTCTACACTATTTCCACACGAGTTACAAGTTGCAATCGCACACGGTAGACTGCGGTGAGATGAACGACTGCGCCATCCGACTACCGAGCGAGGACGATAAATGGCTGAGCTTCCGCAACTATAACAGGAAGGAGCGGCTTCCGTTCGTCGTGTACGCCGATCTCGAATGCACCCTGGAGAAGATGGACGTGGATGAGAGAACGTCGACGTACGCGTATCAACACCACGAGGTATTTAGCATAGGATACTACGTGCAGTGCTCGTACGACGAATCGTTATGTACGTATCGGTTTCGCCGCGATAAGGATTGCGTCGCGTGGTTCGCCAACGAACTCGAAGAAATAGCGCATCGCGTAAAGGGTATTTTATCCGCCAATGTCCCCATGGAAACGCTCTCGAAAGAACAGTGGCATGCGTTTCACAGCGCGACGCACTGCCACATTTGTGAAAAAACCGTTCACACTAAACGACGAGGAGCGAGTACGCGATCATTGTCATCTGACCGGTCGTTACAGAGGTCCCGCGCATTCAAACTGCAATCTCAACTATAAAGACTCATATTTCATTCCCATAGTTTTTCACAATTTATCTGGCTATGACGCACATTTTATCATAAAGGAAATAGCTGCCGCGTTCGAAGGTTCGATCGATGTACTACCGTTAACTAAAGAAAAAATATATCTCGTTCACGAAACACGTTAAAGACACAGCTGACAAATCAGATTCGCGAAACAATATAAAGTTACGGTTCATCACTTTATTAACATCACTTTATTAACATCACAATGTACATAATTTGGACTACTTCTTGTAAAATTTTTGTTAAAAAATATTTATATTTATAGCTACAATAGCTACAATAGTGTTAGCGGCTAAAAAAATTATTATGTTGAACGGGCGGGGGCGTATGCATAGCGGACCAACGGAAGTTCTGAAATAAAATAACAAGTATGTTCTTAAAATATGAGACAATAGCTTCAGTTGTACACACGGATTTAAAAAAAAATAATTTGTTACAATTAAGTGGCACTTTAAAAAAAAAAACGGTTTAAAAATTGGTGAAAAATTGACTTGTTTCTTAACGTTACAAGAACAAATTACTGAATGAAAAATTTCGTACGTACAACTGAAGCAATTATCTCATATTTTAAGAAAATACTTGGGGTTTTATTTCAGAACTTTCGTTGGTCCGCTACGCATGCGCCCGTATTTTTTTCAGGCGACTTAGGCTATCACAGCTATAAATATTAATTTTTTAAATAAAAATTTCACAAAAGTAGTTTAAATTATGTACTTTGTGATGTTAATAAAGTGATATGGGAAAAAAACAATAATTTGCCATAAAAAAATCTTTAAAAATAGCCTTTTTTATTAACTGTTACACTGGTTCCCCTCTAAGAGAGTTGATATGTCTTTAGTCTTAAATCTTGAGTTCAATTACTGCTTAGTACTAATGTTCTTATTTAGAGTCGTCTGATTGATATGATATTGAGGGAGTGATTTCTGTGAATCTGTACAATGTTGCTGATAATTATTTGTAGTGGTATTTTAAGAGTATTAAAAATAATTATCTAATTATTATTGATATTTAAGACTGCACTGGCGGATTCTGGGGGGGTTGGAGTTAAAACCCTCTTTCCAATAAAATAAATCATGAATTTGCTGGATCTACATTAATGTAAAAAAAAATATTGCAACACTCAATTCATATCAAAATTTTGCGTAACTTCAAATAAGCATATCTCCGCGAAAAAATTGTCGTATTTAATAATTTTTCTTATTTTAAAAGACTCTACTTTAAGAAACTTTTGTTAGATTTTTATTTTATTCTTTTCCCCTCCCGCCATCTATTCACATGTAAGGACGTAGAATCATTAATACTGCTTTAAATATGCGTGTAAAGTCGTGTATTTGCGTAAAACTGAAAAAATACAAGAAAAATTAATTTGAGCTAAAAGTAATGACAGATTTTTTTATACTCTGATATGACAAACAACTCTACAAAATTAGAGACAAATTGACGCGTGACATTCCCTGAGGTTTACCTGTAAGGCAGTAAATGAACTCAAGATATGGGACTAAAGACATAGGTATCAACTCTCTAAAATTTATAGGTCTCATATTGACTAAACTTTCTATTTTTAAATTTTTCAGAAGAAACGAAGCAATATCACCTGTTATTTCAAATTCGTCAAATAAACAGAAATGTTGACTAGATGTCGAAACAATCTAAGCAAATTTCACAGAACGTGCGTCTCTTAAGACGGATTGCATGAGACATTAATGATTTCTGCTTATCTTGTGTCGAACAGCTTAATTACATTGATCAATATTATCAACAGAAAGAACAACTTGTAAAATGATTTGTGTGTGTGTGTATTTTTACATAAAAGATTACAGTTTTCTTACAGCCGCGGTTAAATCTTGACGAGATCTGAATTGAACTAACGAATTGTAATCTGAAAAGATGCTTTTAGCGTAGGAAATATCATGCTTATTGCAAAGAGTAATTATTAATTATTTCGTAGCTGAACTTTACACGGACGATCGTGGCGACGGAACATCGCTGCGGCGCGACCGAGCGCGCGGCGGAGCGAGCGGCAGCGCGGAGGCTCGCTCACGCATGCTAGTAAATGCGCGGCTCACGAACGTGCGTCCGTTTAAAAAGCGATGCTGACTGGCTAATCTTTAATTAATAATAACTACTTTTCTAAGCATAATTCGAAAAAAGTGATTCAGGACTTTTCGACTCAGTTTTTCATGAGGAATATCACTGCGTAAATAGTGGGCGCGAATTAAGTGACACCCTGATATGGCTTCCGCGGATTAGAAAGCTCGTCTTTTGTGGATTGTGGAGATGTTTTGTAAATACGGAGATTTTCGTGAACATTTCAGTTCCCTTCTTCAGAGTACGACATCGTTCCTCTTCCTGAAGAAGTAAACTAGAATGTTCACAAAATGTCGGAAACAAAATCATGAAGGACGTGGCACCAACCCGGAAGCCATATCAAGCATTTATTCAGAGGCCAAGGAAGGATAAAATATCAGTTATACCAAAGATATTGTTAAAATGTACTTACGAGCAAATATTGAAGACAAATGCGCTAGATCACATGCTTCAAAAAATGATGTAACATTGTCGGCACTCATTTTCACGACACGATAGTCAACATGCAACGAACAACGACCGGCATATGCAGGAGGTTCGACGATATTACTACGCGGCACGGGCGGCACGGGCCACGGTCATGACGCGGGCGAACACGATCGTAGACATTCAGATGTTACCAACTAGCACTTCGATATTAAGCCAAATACTTTGGATTTTCATCCAAACATTACAATAATTGTCACAAGCAATAAATTTTTTAAAAGAAATAATGCTTTTTATTATATGCTTGAGCAACATTAAAGAACTTCTTTGTTTCATTGAAACTATTATTGAATCTAACTAAATAAAATATTGTTTGGTTTAAAGATAAATTTTATTTTCTTTAAATAATTATGTTTTTTCCATTAAACAATATGATATTCTATAATGAAACAACACAATTTATATCCAACAAAATAATATTTGGTGTAAAATTTTGTTGTTTAAATTAAACAAATCCAAGTTAAACAAATAGGATTACTAAATCCAAAGAAACCGTTCTCTCTGTGTATGAGTACAATTTTATTAAATTATTATTTTGCTACTGTATTTCATACATTTTAAATGTCTTCTGCATCCTATATTAAGTTCACTGCAACTTTGAAAGATATTTATTTAAATTCAATTTCACACACAAAATATATATTTTGCGAAATATTACTTACTCTAATAAATATACTTGCAATAATACTTTGATTTCACTTCTTTTTTGTGCCATTAAATTAAATGTTTTGTGTTTTTAATTAATACTTTATCTTTTTGTCTAGTATTATTTATAAAATTATTTTGCGTAAAATATACTTGACGTCCTTTTTTTTACATTTTGAATGTCTCTTTTAGGCGGATATAATTAGTCCATAATTATATGAGTACAATTTTATTAAATTTATATTCAGACACAATATACAACAAATTTAACAGATACTTATTTTGTAACATAATTTATTTTTATAAAATGGTTTAATTAGTTTTTTATAAATTCAGAATCTTTAATCGACTAAACTGGCAATATTCAATCATCTTATCGAAATGAACTTTATTGAAAGACTGCGAGCCGACCAGATTTGTCAGATTCACACAGCACGTTTCAGATCAAATCGAGATGATGAAATTTGACCATGGATTTGGTCCGTTGATATAGATAGTTTAAATTAATTTTAATTTTTATTGCGAAAATATTACCCCAGCCAGGATTCGAACCTGGAACCTCCCGCATTCCGTTCGGGCGTCGTAACCAATTCGACTACCAGGGCATGTGGTAATATTCATCGCAATAACACATATTAAGATGACTTCTAAACAATAATAAGATGGAATAGTTTTTTTATTTTTTTTAGAAGAACTAACTGAGATGGCGGAAAAAATGTTGCTGGAAGAAAGTGAACCTCTGACCACATCCAACTACATTCAGCCACAGCAACAACAGCTACAAGAATTGTTGCAACAAATAATACAACAGCAGAAGGAGCAACAAGAGCAACAAGAAATTATGCAGCTGCAATTGCAGCAACTGCAGCAGCAGCCGCAACAACAGCAGCAAACACAAGAGCAGCAGCCACAACAAGAAAATTGTACGTTATTTGTTTATTGTTAATTTACTTGTTTTTTATTAATACAATATTATATACGCAATATTACATTTAGTATTTGTCATTCGTATTTTTCTTTTTTTTTTAGATTCTCGCCAAGGTACAGGACGCGGTCGTGGACGGGCCCATTGGTAGCAACATCAACAACAGCAGCGGCTGCAACAACAGCAGCAAACACAAGAGCAGCAGCCACAACAAGAAAATTGTACGTTATTTGTTTATTATTAATTTACTTGCTTTTATTAATACAATATTACATTTAGTATTTGTTATTTGTATTTTTCTTTTTTTTAGATTCTCGCCAAGGTACAGGACGCGGTCGTGGACGGGCCCATTGGTACTACCGACGAGGCCTGGAAATGCAACCAAGAGGCCAACGGTCCGTGTCAAGAGGACGGTCGATGTCAAGAAGCCATTACTGTGGCCGAGGTGGTCGAGGAGGAAATAATATAACCAAAAATTACTACCTATATTAAAATATTATTACTTATTTACTTATATATATTATTACATTACTTATATTATATCACAAATATTAATAAAATATAATTGTTTACCCTTGATATTCTGAAATTATTTCTTTTAATATCTTTTAATATTTTTTATATTATAATGTTTAAATATTGTTTTTATTTTATACAGGGTGTAACTAAAAGACCGTCCATTAACTACATAGCGACATTCCTTGTCAAAAACTAAATTGAAAAGTTCTGAACCATTATTTTTTTTATAATGCTTAACAGACCAGTAATCATTGAGTAAAGTCAGTCCAACCAGCGCCGTTTTTTAGGCGGGCCCACGTCGGTGAGCCGCGCGCCTGATAGTGTGCGTGAGCGCTCTGCCGCGCGCGACGGCATGGCGGCACGGCCGGCGGCCGCGCTATGCCTTCGCGCGCGTCCGCGTTGCGTGCAATATTCTAACGAATTGTGTTCGTGCGCGTACTGAGAGTACGCCGAACGAGACGCCGGATCCGTCCAGAGAAGACGCGAGATATTACGTGCGGCTCCGCTTTGTTTTGTAAACGGAGGTCACACTTTGAACTCGGAAGCCAGTACTGTTGACGAGCACGAAGGACAAACACGGCAACGGACGAAAACTATTCATCGTCTTGTTGCCCGCAGAAATGAAGGAACACCGTTGATAGTTTAAATAAAACTTTATTAGGCGATTATTGTCCGGAATTAAAGTCAGGAAGGCCGAGACGACTTAGAGAGGCCGAATCACTCGGAATTGAGATATCACCGGCTGAGCTGTCGTCTTTCCGAGGACCGCAGGCGATTTTCCTTATTTAGAGTCGAATTTATTCGCGAGTCGAGCACTTAATTTTTCGCTCGCGCAAAGGAACGCATCCAGCGCGGGACAACAAAGAGGTTTTTTGCGCGCACAGCGCGAGAGAACGGATCGCCCGGCACACAGAATCTCTAACCGCTGCTTTTCGAACTCGACTTTTTCTCAAGATCACTTCCAATTCTTGTGTTGACGCTCGCATGGTGTACAGACGACTCTCGCGTGAGTCTTTTCGGAAACGGTTTTCTGGCGGGGACTCCAGGCGCGTGTCATTGGTTCCGGGCCTCTCGGCGTTTCCCCACTTGTGTATATCATTATGACAAACGTTTATTTTGCATGATAAACAGAACTTGCTTTCAAGACAATTATAGAATTACACATGTAACGGACAGATATAAATTTAACAAAATAATTTGCTTGAATGCAAACAAATTGTAATAATAGAAATAATTTTTTCTTGCACTAGAAATCACTTGTTACTCCTGTCAGAAGTACCTTCTTGCAGAAAATATTGATAACGGATAAAACTTTCGCCAAGACATAACACATAACCATTATCAACATATGAAAATTTAAAGAAATACAAAAAATTATACTGTGTATTTTAAAATACAAAATTTTATTAATAGAAAAATTATTTTCTAAACAGTCCGTTTCGTTAGATATCTACGCATTAACTTAATTTAAATTATAAGACAAAGCACTTATTGAATCTTTCTACGAATTTTGCCCAGTTACTCAGAAGTAACAAATTTTTTAAGAGAAATTTACTGTAACAATTAAATATTTAAATAATCTCGTACTTAAAAAAAATAAATTAAAAATATTATTAAAAAATAAAGTATTAAAAAATAAAAAGACATTTCTTCTTTTATGAGAAAAACATTTATCCTAAGTCATGAATAACGCTGTCCAGGTGTACAATCTTTTTGAAACTTAAGATAAATAAGAGCAAAACGCCAAGCGAACAACATTAATTCTTATAGCGAATAATAAATAATAATACGTTTAATAACTTAAAACAAAATACAATACAAACGTTTCTGTCTTACAATTAGTTTAGACACTCTCTAGTGTAACATTTCGCAATAATTTTAAATCTAATCGTCAACAATGCATAAATAAAAGTGAAATGTTATTGTATTCGTAAAACATTGGTCAGCGGTAAAGTTGTTAGAAAAGGTTGAACATAAGGTAAATCACGTGATAACTGCTGCCTTTTAAATAAAGTAAAATTAAAAAGTTAGCTGCAATTCGTATAAGTTTTTTCATAAAGATGTAAAATTTACTTATCAGACAGTATAATATCAATCTCGTGATAATCTACCGTGTCTGGTTTCAGTAATGAAACAATGCTTATGAGTTAAGATCAGTGCACGGATTGAAGACTTAGGCTCAAGCGCAAAATGAAATGAGTACACACACAAATATCATGAAGCATCATATAACAAAATAACACTAGTAAATAAAAAATAAATTAATAAATAAATTAGTAAATAAACAATCTTTCTAATGATTATTCTTCTATTGTCGAGAGACTTCCACAAAATTGACAACTGTAGCCTGTTTTATTTATGAACATATTTTTATTTATTTATTAGTGTCACTTTGTTATATGATGCTTCATGATATTTCTCTGTACTCATTTCACCTTACGCTTAAACTCATAAGCATAATCGTTTCGTTACCGAAACCAGACGGTAGATCATCATGACATTGATATTATGCACTGTCTGGTAAGTGAATTTTACATTAAAATACTTATACGAAATGCAGCTAACTTTTCAATTTTATTTTATTTATAAAAGGCAGCATTTACAGTATGCTTAATCTTTTCTAACAACTTTATCGCTGACCTACGTATTACGAATATAATAACATTTCACATTTATTTATGCGTTGTTAACAATTCGATGTAAGATTATTGTGAAATATTACACTAAAAAGGGTCTAAACTAAGGCCGAAGCGTTTGTATTGTATTTTGTTTTAAGTTATTAAATACGTTATAATTTATAATTCGCTCTAAGATCGGCGTTTTGCGTTTATTTGCCTTAAGTTTCAAAAAGATTTATCTTTTCCTTATAATATTAAACAGAATTTCCTGTTTGATATTTTGAACATTAGGGGAACGTAGAGAAGGAATGAGTCCTGATAAGGACTGTTTTGCAGTAAACTGCTAGCTCTGAAAAGAGCCGTAACATGGGGGCCTCTAATTGACCTATGTTGCGCTATCGAACGACCGGGAAAACGTCCACTTTGAAAATTGGTAACGCCTCGGTATGTATGCGATAGTGCCGTAACCGGGAGTTGATGCTCAGGGCCGGAACAGGATTCGGGAATTCCGGTTTGGAGGAAGTTGCAAGTAGTGATAATATACCGGTACTGGATTGGGAGCTCCGAGGGGGGTGAGGGGCGGGGGGGTATTAAAGTGGCGAGGGGGATGACGTCACGCGGGGGAGAGGGGTGTCGCGTAGGGTCCGCGGGGAGGGGTGCCGCGTTAGGGCCGCGTAGGGTCCGCGGGGGAGGGGTGTCGCGTAAGGGTCGCGTAGGGTCCGCGGGGGAAGGGTGTCGCGTAGGGTCCGCGGGGGAGCGGTACCGCGTTAGGGCCGCGGGAGAGGTGTACCGCGTTAGGGGTAGGGCCCGCCGGGCGCCGGGCGCCGCCGCCGCCGCCGCCCGCGCCGCCCGCGCGGCCCGCGCGGCCCGCTCTCTTAACTCGAACCTGCCCGCCCGAACCGCCCGCGCCGCCCGCGCCACCCGTGTTCGCGTTCGCGTATCTTTTTGCGGCAGTTCGCGGGAAAATCCGCGTTTTCAAAAACGCTATCCTACCTAATGATTCATTTTTTTACACCTTGTAACAATCCGTTGCTATCACACCACCAAAGCAGTAAAGATAATTATTTTTTAACGTAAGACATAGATAGATAAATAAAAGTTAAGGCACTTACTAAATTAGGATCGACGTACAACCCTCCGGTCGGTGGTGACATCCAGGGTCACTTCAAATATTACCATGGGGTACACCTGAGGCACCTCGTACCGGGGAGGGGGTGTCGAAGAAATAACGGCCTCCTCATACCGCGGCGGTGGCGATCGCGGTCGTTCCATTGCGGAAAGATTTGCACCCATTCGCGCAGTACGCAACCAATACGTGCGCATGCATGAGTCACACGTCGACGGCACAAAATACAAGTTACACGCCTGACACCTCATTCTCGCACTTTTAATAGAAATTCGACAGATTTGCACATGTATGAGGTGCCATTTGACAATAATCCTGCAAAAAATTAATCATATAGAATATAATAGCTCAGATTTGCCATGGCAAACCTAAGCTATTCTATTCTTAACGGTCGGCAGGAGACACGGTGGAGACGCCTATCGGCCGGCCTGGAATTACGGATTCGTAATAACAAGATTTTAGCCAAAATACCGAATGAATCTTATTCCATTTAGGATATTCTTAATCAGTAAGCTCATCTGTAGTACGCTACAGAGCTATTTTATGAAAAAAAAGGTAAAAATAAAAATTTTTAATAAACTTGGGGGAATGGGCAGCTAGCAACGGGTAAGGTTGGGTTAGCCGCGAGTCCGTATTTCATTTATTATAAATTTTTAAGAGCAAAAATGCAAAATCGGGCTCTGTAGCGTACTACAGATGAACTTACTGATTAAGAATATCCTAAATGGAATAAGATTCATTCGATATTTTGGCTAAAATATTGTTATTACGGTTCTCACTAGATCTAAGAAGCTGGGGAAATTTTCGTGGTAACATACTGACTGCTTGACAAGAGAGAGCGTCATTCCATCTTTGTCTCTCTTACATCGCATATGTAGTAGCATATGTTGTACCATGTACAAAGTACAAACACTAATACGTGAGCACACGGATGCAAATATTGAGAGATAATGTCAGCACAAACCGGCTATCATATTATTTTTATTTTTTTTGTATATGTATGCATATGTAAAGAAAGAGCAAAAATAAAGATAATTTAAAAAAAAAATCCTGTTGTAGTTTAAGTCTTCCTTAAAAAGACTGTATATAGGTTTGATTTGCAAAAAATTAATTTAACATATGTAAAAAAATTGTTGAAAAAAAAAGTCGGAAAAGTGACTTTTTCACAAAAACTAATGTAAGTCTTTCAATTTGTAAGATATTTTAATTTTTTAAACGGTTTTTTCATCCTCAGATGATGCACTTTTCACTGATTATTGCAGTTTATGCGGCCGTTCCGAAAAGTATATTTATTTTGAGGTATAAAGGTGCGATTTTTTGCGGAAAAATGAATGACATTTTGATGGAAAAAATAGCAATATATTTATAAAAAATGGTTAAAGAAATATGGAAAAAGTATATTTACGTTGCAAATTACATACTGTGTACTTGCCTCTTCACTTTGGAACGAGGAACGAAAAAAAAAAATCCAAAACCTCAAATTATTACGTATGAGTCACACTGGGTGAAATACACCCCACAACTCCGAAACGCCCACTTTGAACGGCTGCCGAGAGAGAACCAACGGGCCGAAAAATATACCACCGACGGGGATCGATACTTGAAGGTCCCAACTACCTGTAGATGACGGCAAAAGGCCCATTTTCATTGGTTTACTGGGTCGTTTTCGAGGTCAAAAAAACGCTGGGGTGTATTTCACCCAGTGTGACTAAATAGGGTTAATCAAATCTTCCAATTCCATTTTCACATTAATAATATATATATATATATATATGTATATTTAATGGAAATGGAATTGGAAGATTTTTCCACATCGACCTGTTTGCCCCTTTCTTCCCCCCCTTCCCCTATTTCTAAATTGTGGAGGATGCCGTGAAAGGCAGGACGCAGGAAACATGCGGACTACATGGCAGAAATCTTAGCGAAAAGCGAATCGACGGATCAACCTGTAGCTGGTAGCGTGAGTCGTCCAAATGATTTCTCGCGACAACCGTACTCGCATTTGCCTACGATTAATTTACCGTCGTTCGATGGAGCTTTCGAGAAGTGGGAAGGTTTCCGCGATAAAAAGTCAATGATTCACGACGATCCGAGTTTGTCGGATTTAAAACGTCTCCATTACTTATGTTCTTGTTTGAAAGGAGACGCTAGTAACGCGCTTCACGACATTAATATTACCGATGCCAATTTTGTGATTGCGTGGAATCGACTTGTATCTCGTTACGAGAATAAGCGAAAATTAATAACGCATCGGTTGCACGCGTTGTTCAACTTGCCGAGCGTTAATTCTGAAAGCTCCAAAGATCTTCGTGATCTTCGTGATCAAGTTAATAAATCATTATATTCGTTAAAAAATCTCGGTCGTCCGGTGGACAAATGGGATGATATCATCGTTTTTCTTATCGTGCAAAGACTTGATAAATCTACCAAAAAAGCATGGGAACTGAAACTCGGTAATTCAAACGAGTATCCGAAATTTAACGAGCTTAACGAATTTCTCGAGTCGCGGATTTGTGCGTTGGATGCAATCTCACCGATACCTCCAAAGAACTCGTCTAAAACGGCTCGAGGAAAATCCCTCGCGTCTCACTCGACCGCCGCCGGTCAACTCTCGTGTCCAAAATGTAAAGCAAATCATTTGCTACACCAATGTTCAACCTTTTTGAATTTAACTCCGTCGCAACGCTTCGAATTTGTTAAACAATGTAAACGCTGCATTAATTGTTTTAGTGCAAAACATTCTTCTTTGAAAAACTGCACGAATTCCTATGTCTGTAAACAGTGTAATAAAAAATATACGTGTGGCCTCCACGCGCGGCAGAAGTGAAACTTCTTGGCTGTGAGGAATAGGATAGTATCTCGTTTATAGTATCTGAATTAATGCCTATATGTAATTCAGAAATCAAATTTTAATTATAAATTAAAGCGGATGCAATTCACAAATAAAAATTGATTCGTGTATTGAAACCTGTATAACTCGCAAATCAAATTTTAATTATAAAAGTGAAGTTTCAAGTTATAAAAAAAATTTGCCCATATATAATTATATATGGGCCAATTGTTGCCAACTGTTACATTTATATACATATAATTATACATGAAAAATTTTTCTCATAACCTGAAACTTCACTTTTATAATTAAAATTTGATTTGCGTGTTATACAGGTTTCAATACACGAATCAATTTTTATTTGTGAATTGCATCCGCTTTAATTTATAATTAAAATTTGATTTCTGAATTACATATAGGCATTAATTCAGATACTATAAACGAGATACTATCCTATTCCTCACAGCCAAGAAGTTTCACTTCTGCCGCGCGTGGAGGCCACACGTATATTTTTTTTTCTTTACTTTTCGCGACGGACTTCCATAAAGGTGCGCCTACATCTATCGTAACGCTGCGATCGTGGTCGTAAGCAAAGAAACTCTCGTAAACAATATATCTGTCTTAATATATCATATAGACACACTTTTCTTCGCGCGTCGAGAAGGCTGACAGATTAGGTTACTGTTGCAACGCTAGACAAGCGTTGTAATCGTCAGAGTTCAAGTTGAATCAACTCATCGATGAGGTTACGATAACTGTCACGACGAGCATTGCGATCGTCGTAAGTGGTCGTAAGGAGCTTACGATAATCATTTACGATAGATGTAGGCGCACCTTAACGCGAACGCGTAACGCGACGCACCGAATTGCTCTCGTAGAAGGTTCGACATTTCGTGACGGACTTCCATAACGCGAACGCGTAACGTGACGCTCCGAATCACTCCCGTAGAAGGTTCGACTTTTCGTGACGGACTTCCATAACGCGAACGCGTAACGCGACGCTCCGAATCACTCCCGTAGAAGGTTCGACTTTTCGTGACGGACTTCCATAACGCGAACGCGTAACGTGACGCTCCGAATCACTCCCGTAGAAGGTTCGACTTTTCGTGACGGACTTCCATAACGCGAACGCGTAACGCGACGCTCCGAATCACTCCCGTAGAAGGTTCGACTTTTCGTGACGGACTTCCATAACGCGAACGCGTAACATGACGCTCCGAATCACTCCCGTAGAAGGTTCGACTTTTCGTGACGGACTTCCATAACGCGACTTCCGTAACGCGACTTCCGTGACGCGACTTCCGTGACGCACTTCTGTGACGCTTCCGGTTTGAATCACCCCCCGTGCCCTAAGAAGTTTCACTTCAAACAGCATCACACATTGTTACATTTCGAAGCGTCGACGCCACCTGGCGAAACCGAACAAGCGTCATCCTCCGCGATTCCCGCGACCGCGACCCCCGCTCCGCGCGATACTCCCTCCAAGGTCGATATTGCGTCACATCTGTTATCGCGATCGATAGCTCCCAAATCACGCATACTTCTTGCGACAGCACGCGTTCGAGTGTATTCGCCTCAGGGGCGTTATGTGACGGTGCGCGCGCTTTCGATCAAGAATCAGCGTCCACCTTTATATCGGGATCGCTCGCACAAAATTTACGTTTGGTTAAATTTAAATTGTCGGTGTGCGTAACCGGTATTAACGATGTAAAGTCCGTTGTGCGTTACGCCTCCGAAATTACGATCACTCCGGCCAATCGCGACGATCCATCCTATGCGACAACCGCGTTAATATTAAAGTCGCTTACCAAATACACGCCTCACCGGAGCAACTCCAGTGACCGCTGGACACATTTGGAGGGGCTCGATTTAGCCGATAGAGAACCCATGAGCAGCGATCCGGTAGATGTAATAATCGGAGCTGACCTATTCAGTTTAATAATACTCGACGGCGTTCGCAAAGGGACGAGTGAGGAACCAGTCGCGCAAAACACGACTTTAGGCTGGATTTTGTCCGGTGTCACATCCTCGAGTCCCAATACTCCACTAACTCCTCTGCATGTCCATCACGCAACCATTTTAGAAAACCTCGATGTTCACATACGGCGTTTTTGGGAGGTCGAAGAAATTCCGCAGGGAGTTCATATGAGCCCAGAGGAACAAATTTGTGAACATTTTGTCGCGACTCATTCCCGCACGTCCGAAGGACGTTATGTAGTGAGGTTGCCGTTCAAATGCGGTCCTCCTATCCCGATAGGCAAATCGCGAGCTGCGGCCTTATCAAGCCTCCATCGTTTGGAGCACCGTTTTGAACGAGAGCCGACCCTCGCGACCGAATATCGCGAATTCATGCTTGATTATGAACGCCTTGGCCATATGGCGGAAATACCGTCAACCGAAACTACGGGTGATCCTTCTCTCAGTTATTACATTCCACACCACGCTGTCCTCCGTGAGGATAGCGCGACGACACGGCTGCGCGTTGTGTTTAACGCTTCCTGTCGATCCTCAAATGGCAAATCTCTGAACGATTTTTTGCATGTCGGTCCGAAGTGTCAGACCGACGTACCCTCAGTTGTATTACAATGGCGTCAATTTCGCTATGTATATACGGCAGATATACCCAAAATATACCGCCAAATTATGGTGTATGCGCGCGACCGTGATTACCAGCGCATTTTATGGCGTGCCTTCCCTAATGAGCCGGTTAAAGAGTACCGCCTCCTTACCGTCACGTACGGTACCGCTACAGCTCCGTATCTCGCTCGACGCTCTGTCGAGCAACTCGCGCAAGATGAGGGTTCTGTGTTCCCCTTAGCGCTTCCCATATTGCGTCGCA
Organism: Leptothorax acervorum; assembly: GCA_035220615.1. NCBI lineage: Eukaryota > Metazoa > Arthropoda > Insecta > Hymenoptera > Formicidae > Leptothorax > Leptothorax acervorum. Next base: position 17,455 of record JASTWQ010000363.1, read on the forward strand.
AACGGTACGTTGATGATTTCGCCTTCGGGGCGGACGATAAAGTTCTTGCGCGACAAGCTCGCGACCAATTAACTGCGTTATTAAATAAAGGCGGTTTTGGCTTACGCAAATGGGCGAGTAATAGCCCCGATCTATTATCCGATATCGATCCTTCTGATCACGGGCTAGCGATTGATAAAGTTATCCAAGATGACGAGCACCTAAAGGTGTTGGGAATTACATGGAATCCTGTCCGGGATTCGTTTCAATTTCGAGTAAACGCGGCCTCGAATCGTAGTCCGACCAAACGGAACGTTCTCGCGACGATTGCCAGACTTTATGATCCCCTCGGGTGGGTAGCTCCCGTTATCGTCACCGCTAAAATTCTCATGCAACAACTGTGGTTGCTTAAATGCGCATGGGACGACCCATTGCCTGAAGAATCTCTTCATCAATGGATACAGTATCAGTCGAAATTATCATGCCTAAAGGACCTCACAATTCCGCGCTGGACGTCTTTCGGGTCAACAACCCTGCATGCCGCTTTGCATGGGTTTTCTGATGCCTCGACAAAGGCGTACGCCGCCGTAGTATATTTGAGACTGATTCAGGTGGATAGCTCTGTCACCGTCAGGCTCCTTGCCGCGAAAACGCGAGTCGCTCCGTTAAAGACGCTGAGTATTCCGCGATTAGAATTACAAGCCGGCTTGCTTCTCGCTGATCTCATGAAACTCGTTCAATCAGCCTTACAGTTAACGGTCGAATGCCACTGCTGGACGGATTCGACGATCACGTTAGCGTGGCTCGCTCAATCGCCGTCGCAGTGGGGAGTATTTATAGCAAATCGCGTCTCTGCAATTCAGACTCTTATTCCTGACGCAAATTGGCACCATGTACCTACTAACGACAATCCTGCTAATTGTGCCTCTCGTGGGCTGGCTCCGAATGAGCTCAATAACCATCGGTTATGGTGGTCGGGCCCCTCATGGTTGTTACTCTCACCTGAATTTTGGCCAGATTCAAACCCGCACTTAGAGCCAGACGCTCCACTTGAGAGGCGCACTCAGCACGTCGTCTGTACGGCCAGCCTGCTAGAGAAATGGGATCTCGCGTCTCGCTTCTCTTCGTGGCCACGGCTATTGCGAGTAACGTCGTAAGTCCTACGCTTTATAGCAAAAATTCGGGCTAGGGTTCAGTCGAAGGTGAGTCACCAACGGTCAAGTGGTTGCGTGACGCTGCTCCCAGAGGAGACCCAAGCGGCTAAAATTTATTGGTTAAAAAATATGCAATCCGAAATGTTCTCAGACGAATATATACTCCTCGCGACCGGTCGTCCGCTGCCGAAATCAACAACATTATCGTCGTTTGCTCCATACCTAGATTCGGACGGGTTAATACGAGTTCGTGGTCGACTCCGCCACTCTCACCTCCCGGAAAGTGCCAAACATCCGATCGTTCTACGCTCCCATCCTCTCCTGTCTTTGATCATCGATCATCATCACCTCCGGACGTTACACGCGGGTCCGCAACTCACGCTTGCTTCGTTGCGAAATGAATTTTGGATTTTGCGAGCTCGTGCCACTGTTCGCGCGGTACTATATAAATGCGTCAAATGCGCTCGCGAAAAGGCCGATATACCCGTCGAGCTCATGGGTGATCTTCCGGATGTGCGAGTAAATCGGGCCTCTCGCGCTTTCGAGCACACTGGTGTCGACTACGCCGGGCCGGTGCTGGTAAGAACGACCTCCGGTCGTGGTCACAAAGCTCGGAAGGCTTACATTGCGTTGCTTGTTTGCATGACAACCAAGGCGCTCCATCTCGAGTTAGTGAGCGATTTTATCGCGGCATTTCATCGATTTGTAGCTCGTCGGGGCTTACCCAGCTCCATGTACTCCGACAATGGAACCACATTTCAAGGGGCCGATCGAGAAATGACCTCCGCGTACTTTGGAGCTATTCGCGATACCAATTTTCAAAATCAGCTAGCCACCGATAGAGTCAAGTGGCACTTTTTACCTCCCTCAGCGCCCCATTTCGGTGGTCCCTGGGAGGCTGGTGTCCGAAGTGTCAAGCACCATCTGAAACGCTGTATAGGCAATCGCACATTCACGTTTGAAGAATTGACCACGTTTCTGTGTCAAGTAGAAGCATGCCTCAATTCTCGTCCGATCGCGGCAGTGTCTGAGAGTCTCGATGATTACCAGCCTTTAACGCCAGGTCATTTTTTGATCGGGACACCTCTGAATGCGCTACCCGAACCCAGTCTGCTCGAACTCAACGAAAATCGGTTGTCTCGCTGGCAGCTTGTCCAGCGGTGCACTGAGAGCTTTTGGAAAGCCTGGTCAAGCGATTATTTACATACGTTACAACAGCGCCCGAAATGGCGCGTTGCGCAACGATTAGCCAAAGTAGGCCAAATTGTGCTCGTGCGCAACCCTTTGGCACCGTCAAGTAAATGGGAACTTGGTCGCGTCACAGCTTGTTATCCTGGTCAAGATGGGTTAATTCGCGTCGTGACAGTAAAAACTAGCTGCTCAGAATACAAGCGGCCGTTAACGAAAATATGCTTCCTTCCAATCGATATCAACGTTGCCAATTCAGATGAATCCGCCATGGCGGGCGGAGACAAACCCTGACGCAACAATTTCCCATCACATTCCGTTAGTTCATAACATTCCGTTAGTTCATAATATTGCGTTAGTTCGTAAGTCTTTGCGTTAGTTCGTAAGTCTTTGCGTTAATTCTTAAGCCTCGTTAGTTTTAGATCCTTAAGAAAACCTAGTTTATCAAATTTCATAGCCTGTCTCTAACAACATCGACTCCGGAACTTTCCGCCCATCCTTGGTACTTGTCGAATGTACCCGGACATTCGAGGCGGGCGGTATGTTCGGGATTCATCGTTTAATATTTCGTAGTTTCGGGTATCCTATTTTTGCGTTGCGGTATACCGCGAGATTTGACAACGTCGCGGCAGTCGTGTTGACAGCCGCGCGTACAAAAGCTCCACGAGTCGGTCACGCTCCCAAATTCCTGAGCCGCGTGTTTTCGCGTCTGGCGTTCTGCGTGCCGATCGGGAGAGCTCAGTTCGAGTATTGCGAGCGAGCGAAGCGAGGCGGAAACCAAATAGTGAACGAGTGCGAGGATAACTGTGTTCCTTCCGACGCTCTGTAATAACACACAATTCAGCTCAGGTTTCGAGTCTCTCCGCTCTCGCTATTTGCTCGATCTCGATCGCCGCGAGCGGGAATCTATCGTGTCGGCGTGCTTTCCCAAATTCCCAGAGTTATTCGCGGTGCAAGATTTCCGTCCGGCTCGCGTCAAGATCTCCGTTAATATTCGCGCGCGGTGCAAGATTTCCGTGACCTCCGCGTCAAGATTTCCGCTTCAGTGGTTAACACGCCAAGACATTGTGCTCGCGTATTTATTTGCCGATTATCGCCCTCAAGGACATTAATTGCTCGGGCTCATTAATCGCGAAGCGGTACAGTGGTGCGTATTGCACTGTGCTCGCGGACATTGATCTGCAATCACGCCTGTACGGACATAATTTCGAAGTTACGTTCTGCGTTATACGATATCAGAGGTGCTCATTGCTCTCGAATCGACATTGATTTGTAACCTTTCATCTTTGTGACATTTTGAGAAATATATAACTTGACTGTTAATACTCGCGAGTGATTATTGAGAGTGCCCGCTTCACCGTCGAGCCTTCTGACAAGGTGATCCCAGTGATCCTCATTTAAACCCGAACAAGAAGATTGAATGCACGAATCATCTTCTCCGCAATCTTTGTAATAAAATACGTGAAGCAAGTAGTACCGGTAGTAGAAATATTTCAAAATTGAAAAAGGTCGTTGACCACAGCGTTATGAAAATTCGAAACGCTGTGGTCAAGGCTGTCACCTTTCGCCGCAATCGTGAAGTTAGTTGGCAAACAAAAATTTCCGAATTAATTAAAGATTTAAAAAATATACTTAGCCATGTATTTGGTGAACATAAAGGTTGTGCTTCGCTTCAATATTTCTGTAATGGACAACAGAAAGAAGGCGAAGAGAATCTTGTGCTCCAATTACAACGTGCAGGTTTATTACAAAAATTAGAAAATGCTATGAAACGCATTATAGATAATGCCAATAGCTTACTTTATAACTATACTAGTAATTCCGTTGAAAGTTGTAATGGAATTATAAGTAAATTTATTGGTGCCAAGCGCGTTCATTATGCCATGAAAGGTTCTTATCAGACACGCGTTAAAGCATCCGTAGTACAATTTAATACTTCGCGAGCCTTAACTTCTGTTTGTCATACAATCGATAAAAAACCACCCGCACAAACAAAAATAATTGAAAACAGAAATATAAACAAGAATGTGAAGCAACTTCAACGAACACGTGCGGCGAAAGAATTACAACTCTCTGTTCGTAAATCTAAATATTCCGCTAAAATAATAGCTGATAAAAATTATGGACCTAATGCAGAACGGCCAGATATCCAAGATAATATGTACGAACAGCTGAGACGTTGTCATTTTGAAATGTTATTAGAGCAACAACATAATCGTGCTATATTGGAATGTGCTACACGGGATCAGCATGCAAACCCGGAGTGGCACAACATACGGCGAAGTCTTCTCACTGCTTCAAACTTTGGAAAAGTTTGTAGCAGAAGAGAAACAACTTCGTGCCAAAATCTTGTGAAAGCAATTCTTTATCCTCCTCGATTGACTACTACTGCTGTCGAGTGGGGTAAACAAAAAGAGATGATGGCACGAAAGCAATTGCAGATGGAATTAGGGATAGAAATTTCTAGTTGTGGTATATTTATAGATGAAACAATCCCATATCTTGCCGCGACGCCTGACGGCATTGTCGGAGACGATACTATTGTTGAGATAAAATGTCCTTATGCGGCGCGGCATGTACATCCCATCGATGCAATGCTCAAAAAGATTTCAGATATTCATAGAATATTTGATAAAACCGATGACACTCGAATGAATCAAAGACACGCGTACTATTTCCAAGTACAGGGACAACTCCACATAACGCAAAGAAAGTATTGCATTTTTGCTGTGTGGACACCCCTTGGATTAAAGTACACGATTGTCGAGCGTGATGACAGATTTTTGGAAACAAAAATGTCACCACTGCTTAAACGATTCTACGAGGACTGCTTGGTTCCTGAAATAATAGATAGTAGAGCAGCAAGAAATATGCCTGTTCGGGAACCTCAGTATGTCATCAAAGCGCAAGAAGCGGCTAGAAAAAATGACATAAAAGTGGAAAATGTTATCGAAAGCACTACCACTTTTGCTATTCCAGACATGGAGCAAGATGACGATTGCATTATAACTGATTATTCAAAACGAGATCTAACTGAGGATGACATAAAAAAACAAAAAAAAATGTTAGATGATGTAATAACTTCTCTCCCATTAGTGAAGAACAATATTTTGTCTATAAATAGTACATTAAATAATGAATCGTTAGATCTATTTTTACGCATTGTAAGAGAGACTTCTTGCTTTGAAACACAAAGTGTGTTATACTTACAATACCCGCACTTAATTGAAGCTAGTCGTAGCAATAAAAGCTTACAAATTATTGGCGGAACTTGTACAGATCATTGGCGATGTATTTATTTTGATGGCACCAAACTTCATGTGTACGACAGCCTATGTTGTACTACGTATGATAAATTGGCTGCTAAAGAGAAAGAATATATTCGCCTTCGTTATCCCACGATAACGAAATATGATATAATTTGTGAAAAAGTACAAATAAAACAACCGGATTATATTTCGTGCGGAATTTATGCTGCGGCTTTCGCTGCAACTGTAGCCTTGAAAGGAAATCCTTGTAATGAAAAATATTCAACTGACGTAAAATGCATGAGACGTCATTTATTTAAAATTCTAGAAAGCAAAAAATTATTGCCTTTCCCGAATTAATATTTTTCATTTTAACACTTTGTAAGCTTTTATTGCTGCCATTATGCAAAAAGAAACAACGATAAAATAAGATGATAGACGTTATCTGCAATCGTCATTGTATACAACATATACAGGGTTTACCAAAAGTATGGAAACCCCTAAATATTTCGAAAACTACGCATTTTAGAAAAAAATGTTTTAGACAAAAGTTGTAGGGTTTCAAGTAACGCATTAAATAGTATTATTAGTGTGACTGCAAATAACTTTGTTAATGCCAGGTAAAAATAATTTTAAAATTTTTAAATGGAAACCCCTATTTTTAATTGCATATTCTTATAGCTTACCTCGAGAGCTTTTCAAAACACTATAATAAAGTATTTTTTTATTAACTATTTTTCAAGTTATGGAGCTTGAAAGCTACGATACTGCCGGCATCAGCGTTACCCAAGATGTATCGCGTGGAGGTTGCACGGTCGGATTTACACTAGCAGAGTTGTAAATAACAATACTTTTGTGATTGAAGTTCTTAATTACTAATTATATTACATAATTTAAATTTAAATTGGGTTTAAGTACAAATGTTTTTTGGAATTGTAATTAAAGTCGTTCAATTACAAATAGGTACATTTTGAAATTGTAATTAAACTCAAATTTTATTACAATTAAAAAAGTAAAAAGAATAATTATTATTTACATTTTCCTAAATTACAAATTTTACAATCTTAATTTACATTTTTTTTGTGTGTTTGAGTGTTTTAGAGTAAATTCTGAAAGTGGTTTCCATGGACTTCTTGACTCCTTTCTCCTTTTCTTCTTCTCTCCTTCCCTGAGCCTTTTTTTTTTTTTTTTTTTTTGACGCGGGGAAATCTTCAACTACTGGGATCCCGAACCGAGGCCCGGTTTACCCAGTAGCCCCCCTCAATGCCTAGAGGGGGGAAGACGCCCCTGCCTCCGGGGAGAGGCAGGGGGAGTGCCGGATTCCTACCGGCTAAAACCCCGCGGTTGTCCTTCGCGGCACGCCATAAGGGGACCCCGGGAAACGCAGTGATACCATCCGGGGCCCCCCCGTGCCAGGCTCACTTTTGACATGAGCCCTGTCCTCTGGGAGAAGGTTCGTCATCTTCCCCAATTGGCCCATAGGACCTTCTTCCATATAACGGCGGGTTGGGACAACCACAACCCGCCGTTCCTCGCGCCAGGGGGAGTTTATTTGCGAGCGTGTGGTCCCCGCCACACGCCCCCCCCCCCCCGGCCGTCTTCGAGCCTCCACTTTATTATGTGGAAGGTAAGACGCTCCTTGTTCCCGTCCGCGAGAGAGAGACAGGGCTTGGCATAAAGCCACCATTTTCTCTCTCCTGCGGACCCCATCCCGTGTGCCACCTCCTACATGGGAGACTGCCTCCGCGCGGCGAGCTCCATCAGTCGCCCGCTTCGGCGAGACGGCTGCTGCGGCAAGCGCCGCAGCCGTCTCGCCAGCGACATGTTCTCCGCCTCCCAGTCGCTTTCCTCCTCCCCCTGGGGCGGCGCCGGCGATGGCATCGCCTCTCCTCTCCTTATCCTTTCGTCCGCCTCCTTCCGCGACATGACGTTGCCGCAGAAGGAGACGAACGCCCTCCATTTGTTTTCTCCCTCCCAGGGCTCCACCGCCGCAGCAACGATAGCCCGGAGAGAGAGATCCTGCCCAACACCGCCACGGAGGGCACGACGCTGCTCGTCCCAAGCGGGACAATGCTCTAAGGTGTGCTGCGCCGTGTCCGCCCGCTCCGGGCAGTGATGGCACTCCGTGGTGCGCTCCTTTCCCACCACGCGGCACAGATATTCTCCGAAACAACCGTGTCCTGTCATGATCTGCGCCGCGTGGAATGATACCCCGCGTCCCCTATGGCCCGCCCATTCTCTGAGGACGGGCCGAATGGCCTCGCGGACCCTCTCTCCTTGTCTCCGTCGAGGGTCATCGAGATAACCCTCCCAACTGCAGGAGAAGGGCCTCTTTGGCCTGTAGCCTCAGCAAAGCTTTCTGCTTTGGTAGCAGCCCTGGGATCTCCCCCCTGCCGATCATCTCCTCCTTTATTTCCCTGGCCCGACGGTAAATCTCCGCTTGTGCCAGGGCGATCAGCCTGATTGGGGGGATCCCCGCAAGGGTCGTCGCCGCCGTATGCGAGACGGTCCTATAGGTGCGGGCAGCTCTCTGGGCGATGACGCGCTGAACCGCCTCGAGCTGTCTCCCGAGGCGGTCATTTCTCGCCACTTCGTCCGCCCACACCGGAGCTCCGTACAGGATAACGGAATGGACCGTCGCGACATACAGGCGGCGCGCATGCCCGCCTGCCCCCCCTATGTTGGGCAACAGCCTGGCAAGGCTGTTAGCCACCGTCTTTGCGGGTTAGCCACCCGCTAAGGCTACCATCTTCCTTGAGCCACAGCCCCAAATATTTGAGCTGTGGCTCAATGGGGACGCGGGTCCCCTCAATCGTGAGGCTGAGTCCCCTGGGCGGGGTGCCCCGCAGCTTTCTGTCGAAAAACCAGGATGCCTGGGTTTTCCGCGGGGCCACCCTTAAACCCAACCTTCCCAGCGAGCGCACCACGCTTGCCGAAGCGGTGTCGGCCAAACCTAGCGCCTGCAACCAAGTCTCCCCGCCAACGACCAAGTATAGGTCATCTGCATACCCAGTTAGGTAGCAGTTGGCGGGGAGAGCGATCCTCAGGATCATGTCGTAGGCGATGATCCATAGCAGGGGGCCCAAAACAGACCCCTGCGGAACACCGCACTCGACCAATTTGATCCTGAGAATCCCATCCTTGTCCACGTACAGGAGGCCTCTGTCCCGGAAGTAGTCCCCAATCAGACGGACTAAGTACGGAGGGACGTCGAAGGATTCCAGCGCCCTCCCTATCACCGGCCAGGGGAGGGAGTTAAATGCGTTCCTGACGTCAAAACTGACGCCAAGAGACGCCCACCCCTCCCCCGTCATAGCCTCCGTGCGGGACATGACGCTACGAATAGCGTCTATGGTCGACCGTCCCGCACGAAAGCCCCACTGATCGCAGCTAAGGTTGCGACCACCCCTCCGGGACAGATGCCGAACGAGGCGTTCGGCGATGATCCTCTCTAGGATCTTGCCCACCTCGTCCAGCAAACATATAGGCCTGTACGCGGACGGATCCCCCGCGGGCTTCCCTGCCTTGGGGATCAGCACTAGGTTTGCCGACTTCCAGCTCGTGGGGAACCGGCCGGTCTTAAAGCACTCGGTAAAAATCCGACGTAGCCTGCCGATCAGTCCCCCTGCGGCCAAGGTCCATGCTCTTCCCGGCACTCCATCAGGGCCGGGGGCTTTTCCCCTTTTTACCCTGCGGATGGCCCTCGCCAGCTCTTCCTCCGAGACCCCCAACTCGTCGCTCCACTCCACGTTGTTCTGTGGAGGGAACCTCACCTCTCCACCGTCACCGGCGGGAAACAGTGCATCCACCACCTCACCGGCGAACTGGGGGTCCAGAGTCTCCGTTATCGGGGGCGCCCATGGCTTCAGCTTGTTCATAACAAGCCTGTAAGGACGCCCCCACGGATCCTCATCCAGCGTGGCGAGGAGCTCCCGCCAGGAAGCCTCCTTGGCCGTCCTGATCGCTCGAGAGAGGTTCTGGCGGGCGGTTCGCCAGGCCTCTCCCGCCTCCGGCTCGCTGAGGGCCCCGCGTCCTGCGCGGGCTCTGAGCCAGAGCCTTTTCGCACGGACCGAGGAGCGCCTTAAGTCAGCTATCTCCTCGGTCCACCAGTACGTTGAGCGCCGCGGGGGAGCCCTACGACTGCGGGGCATTGCGATGTCACAGGCTCGCTCCATCAGCACCCGCAGCCTCTCTACCTCAGACTCGAGGTCACACTCCCCCGCAACGCCGTTGTCTTCCTCCTCGGCGATGTCGTCGCCCCATGTTAGACCCAGTACCGCCGTTTGTAAGCGGTCCGGGTCCAACTTTTTGAGGGCCCATCTCTTTTGTCGTCCCTCCAGCTTACGGCGACGGGCCAGCACGTGCTGGGGGGTTGCGTGGACCACCATCTCAATGAGTTGATGGTCCGACAGCGTCTCGCTGTCTCCCTTTACCCCCCAATCGCTTATTTGGCGCGCCGTGCAGGGATCCGCCCAGGTCAAATCAACTATAGATGTCCCCTGCCGGCGCACGCACGTGCTTTTCCGGCCCGTGTTTATAAGACACAGGCCTAGGCCCGCCGCCTATCCCTCCAAGGTGTGGCCTCTCTGGTTCGCTCGCGGGGAGCCCCACAACGCGGCTTTCGCGTTGAAGTCCCCCGCGACGATCAATCGGCTCTGAGGGCGCTGTCTCACGCACGACTCTATCGCGTCCAGCACCTCCTCAAATTTAACCAAGTTCCACCTCGGAGGGGCGTATATGCTGACGACGAGTACGGGCCCCCACTTCACCACCACATATCCCTCGCCTGCCTCGACAAGAGTGCACGGCGGGGACTGTGGCAGTGGTCTCCAATGTACGGCCGCGGAGCCACACCGGCCCGCGAACCAGTGTGGATGGTCTTTCGGGACCAGCCATGGCTCCGCGACAATTCCCAAACCACACCCGCGCTCGGCCATCGTCTGCAAGAACAGATCCTGGGCCGCGCGGGCGTGGTTCAAGTTTACCTGAAGCACCCTAAGAGCCATTACTCTCTGCCGCTTCCAGGGTCCTCCACCTCTATCCCTTCCATCGCGACAGGGGTATTTTTAGTTGACCCCGTCGCGACTGAGGCTGTTTCAGGCCCCGTCCACCCTTCGGAGCCCTCACCCACCGCCCAATCCTTCTTCTTTGTCTGCTCAGTAGAGCAGACGGCTTCCACATTCTCCCTCCCCACCCCGCGTACCATCCCAGGAGCAGCTGCTGCCCCCGTTGGCTTTACAGCCTTCGAGGACTCTTTCCCGCCACCCCCGAGTTCCGAGACAGAGGTTGAGATTGAGGCCGGAGCAACAGTTGCCTCCAGCTTCTTTCCTCCTTTCCTGGACGCCTCTTTCTTGTTTTCGTAAAGTCGAGAGACGTCCAAGTTTACTTTCTCGTTGCTCGTCACCCTGGGCAGCACGCGAGGGGTCTCCTTCTCCGCGGGTGTTATCCCGGTCGACTTGACCTTACCTCCCTTCTGTTTATTTTTGCCCCCCTCCTTTTTTGGAGGTTGGGCAGGGCCTTTTGTCTTGGCCAGGACAGGAGCTTTCTTGCCCCTGTCCTCTTTGGGGGCTGCTCCCCCAACCCTTCCCTGAGCCTCCTCTCTATCGACTTGTCCTCGTCCAACTTAACTTTCATCTTGCTCCCTATCCTTCCCCTCGCGTCCAACACCCTCCATTTATCCTCCTCACTTCCCAGCCTCACCAGAATCGTCAGCCATTCTCCCCTCATCCCTATCACGCTCACCTCCTTCATTTCGACCCTGACCCTCAATCCTTCTATGAACAGCTGTCGCACTTTTTCCCGGTTTGTTCCCTTTCCTGTCCATCTACTCTTCTCCACCCTTAATATTACGTTCTTCCTCCTTCTTTCGTCCTCATTCCTCTCCTCTTCATCGGACCACCATCTCCTTTCCTCCCGTCTACCCATGCCCTCCTCGCCATCGTCCCTCTTCCTTTTCCCTGTGCCTTGCTCCAGCCTGCGTACCTTTCCCCTAAGGCTCTCAATCTCTTCCCTCTGATCCTTTAGCTCTTCCTTTAGCCCTCTTATCATCTCCCCCGCTTGCTCCCTTATCAGCTTCTCCAATACTTCCTTCTCCACTATCACCTTCGCTTTGCATTCCATTTTCCTCCGTCCGTGATCCACCACTCGCCAACTTAACCTGTAATTAAAAGGTTATATCTTATTTTCCCCAGCGCTCTCCTCTCCATTTTCTTCTCCGCCCCGCCTCATCTCCTCTATCCTCGCCTTCATCCATTCTTCCCCCTCTCCCTTTTCGCCTAAAATATTCTCTACCACATCCCTCCAGCTCTCTCCATCCCGGCTAACCCATCTTGTACATCTTTCCCAGACATGCTCCCAAGTTTCCTCCTCCCTCTCACATAACCTGCACTTTCTGTCGTCTTCCTCCCCCCAGTATAATCCTTCCTTAATTTCATTGCCCAGCCTGAACCTTGCGATTCTACTCCATCTTTTTTCCTCCCATCCCTTCTTTAGATAATCCGGTATCCCGTCCTTCCTTATAATCTTATACCACCTATTGTATTTCGATCCCATGATCTTTTCCATATCCTCCTGTCTTTGCTTTAATCTCTCCCTATTTTCCCATACTTCCTCATCCAGCTTCTCCTCCCCTCCCACCTTTACCCCGATCCCTTCCAAATACTCTATTCTCTCCATCTCCCATTTGCCTATTACCCTTCCCTTCTTCCATCTCTCCTTCATCGCCAACAAGCATTTCCTCGCTATCTCTCCCCCCCTGCCCTCTTCCAGCTTCCTTTCAAACCTCAACGCTCTCTTGCTAGCTCTGGATCTCATTTTCTTTCTTTCCACCTCATCTCTAACCATGTATCCTGGCGTCCTCCAATTCAGTCCAAAAACCCATCTGAGATATCTCTCGTGTATCCCTTCCACCTCCCTCCTTTCCTACCATCCCCATATTTCGGCCCCGTATCCCATTACCGTCCATATCAGAGTATCGTATAGCCAGATCCTCCTTTTCCAGTCTGTCTTTTTTCCACATCCTCTTACCTATCCCCCATACCTCTCTCATTGCTTTGGCCGTCTTCCTTCTTCTCTCTTTAATGTGCGCCTCCTGACCTCCATTTTCCTTCAATGTATACCCCAGGTATTTGAACTCTTTAACTTCTTCCAACCTCTTTCCTTTCCATCTCCAGTCGTACTGCTTCTTTCTCCCTCCTCCCTTTCTGAATCTCATTATTTTTGTCTTCTCTATACTCAGCGTTAGTCCCTTCATGTCTAAATACCTCTCTAGTCTGCTTATCATAGATCTCATGTCTTGTTCCTCTTCCGTTAGCATTGCTATGTCATCTGCATACATTAGCGTGTATATCCTCTCTCCTCCTAACCTTATACCCCCCCATCCCCCTTTCTTCATGAAGTCCTCTATGTCTGCAATTAACAAATTAAATAGTATCGGGCTTAACGGGCATCCTTGTCTTAATTCCTTTGCCGTCCAGAATGCATCTCCTCTTTCTTCTCCCCTTCTAACGCTGCTTTTGGTTTCTCTTAACACTTCCTCCACCCTATCTATCAGCCCTTGACTCGTACCTCTCTCCTTCATTGCCTTAATTAAGACTCCCTTGTCTACTGAGTCAAACGCCGCCTTCAAGTCCACAAATAACACTGTCTTCTTCCCTTTCTCTCTTCCCAGCTGTCTATTTATCAGGTAGTTCAGTGCAAATATTTGATCCATTGTCCCCATTCCTTTCCTGAATCCCGCTTGGTTGTCTGGGGTCAAGTTCTTCAATTCTATCTCTCTCCTTATCCTTTCCGCCAAGACCGCCGTGTATATCTTGTACATCGATGACATGATCGTTATCCCTCTGTAGTCCTTCACCTCTCGTCCTTTTCCCTTCTTCACTATTGGTATTATCTCCCCTTCCTTCCAATTTTCCGGCCAGCCTTCCCCCCTCCACACTCTTTTACCAATCTCCCATATCCATCTCACCACCTCTTCTCCCCCAAATTTCCATACCTCATTCGGAATCCCGTCCATGCCTATTGTCTTCCCTGTTTTCAGTTTCTTTATTACATTCCTTACCTTTTCCAGATCTATCTCTTCCTCTTTATGTCTGATCCCTCCTCCTTCCCCTTTCACAACCCTGCTCCCCATCCCCCCCCCCCCCATTAATTCCATGAAGTACTCTTTCCATTCCTCCATTTTTATCTCATCGTTTGCTCTCCTTCTTCTTTTCCTTACTCTGCCTATCAGCTCCCATACCTTTCCTTCCGTTTTCGCTTCCCCTATTTCTCTTGTCAACCTATCCTTTTCCTCTTCCTTCTTTCTCCTGCACAATTCTCTGTACTCCCTCCTACCTCCTCTATATTTTTCCGCCTCCCCCTTTCCTTTCCTCCATTTTCTTAATTCCCTCCTGACCTCTCTCTTCCTCTCCTTGCATTCTATGTCCCACCACCCTCGATTGGTCTCGTTCTCTCTCTTTCCCTTCTCTTTTTCGTTCTCCTCTAATACAATAATCTCTAATACCTTATCTTCGCCATCCCTTCGTCTATCTCATCCTTCAGCTCTTTATTCCCTCCAATTTTCCCTAGCCTCTCGCTGAATTGCGTTCTTCCTTCTTCGTTCCATATCCCTCTTCTTCTTATCTTTTCCACCTCTTTCCTTCTCTGTTTTCTCTTGGTGTTGCCTCTTATCCATAGTATTAAAGGGTGGTGGTCTGAGTCTACCTTATCCCCTACTTCTAATCTTTCCACTTTTCCTTTAATGTCCTCATCTCCTAAAATGTAATCTATAACCGTTTCACCTCTTCCTCCTGTGTATGTGTATTCTCCTTCCTCATCTCCTTTTATGCCTCCGTTTAAGATCATCCATCCTCTTTCCTCTATAAACTCTAGAAGTGTCCTGCCATCTCTATTCACCTTCTTGTCCTTCGATTTTCTCTCTCTTTCTATCCCTCTTCCCTCGATTTCCTCCTCCCATCCTCCCTCCTCTCCCGTTCTCGCGTTAAAATCACCGCCTATTATAGTCTTAACTCCTATCTCTCCCTCCTCCATGCATTCTTTCAAGCCTTCCAGCTTCTTCTCCATGTCTTTGTTTACATACACTCCTATTATTCTCCAGGTTTCTTCTCCCACTTTTATCTTAACCTCCATTTTTCCTTCTTCTTCTTCCATTCTTCTTCCCTCCTTTATCTCTCCTAACCCACTTCTTATTCCTATTAACATGCCTCCACATGCCCTACCTTTCTTATTTTTTTTGTTCGCTATCTGTACCCTCCAGTTGAATTCTTTTGGTAACCTTTCTTTTACCCTCTCCCATCCTTTCCCATCCATCCATGTCTCCATCATAATAATTACATCCCACTCCCTTAACCCTTCCCAAAAGTCCTTGTCTTTATTTATTATGCCTGCTACGTTCCAGAAGACCATCTTCCATGTTTTCTCCCCTTCACAGTCCCCTCCTACCCTTTCCTCTTCCTCTTTCTCTTCCCCCCTATCGTTCCCTCCTGTGGTTCTCTCTCTCTCTCCTCCCCCGTGCTTCTCCCTTCCTCCCTGAACTCATATGCCGGGCACTGTCTTTCCTCTGCTTTCTTTCCCCCTTCCCGTTTCCCCTCCTGTGTTCCCACCCTCATTCTCCTGTTTTTCTTGCCTTCCATTCCTTCGACCTTTTTCTTTTCCTTACTCCCTACGAAAGTTCTTCCTCTCCTCTAACCTTCCCCTGCTCTCGTTCCACCTCCATTCCTTGTTGTCCTCCCAAATCTTTTGATAGCCAACTGTGACTCTTTTTCCTTCCCCTCTCTTTTCTCTTGCTATCTTTCTTATCTCTACTTGTATCCGTCTTTCCTCTTTGGTGAGATCGTCATCCAGAAAGCATTCGTATTTCCTTCCCAGTTCCTTCTTTTTCTTCATTATGTCTCTCTTTGACTCCCAGCTTTTACATCTCAACAACCTCCATTTATTGTCCCCATATCCTAGTTCTTGTGTTTCCTCTATACTCCCTACTATTTTCTTTACTTCTTCTATTAACCCTTCGAGTCTCCCCTTCCTTTCACCGTTATTTCCTATCCTCTCCTCCTTTACAATTATATTATATTTTCTCCTTCTTCTCTCTGCCATCTCCATATTTCTTTCTACCTCTTTCATTTTCCTCAGTAATTCCCCATCTTCACTCTCCTCTGCGCCCTTCACCTCAATTTTCTCTATCTTGTCCTCTATCTTCTTTACCCTTTCTTCTAACTCGTCTCTCTGCTTCTCCCATATTTCCTCACTCCTCTTCAATTCCTCTCTTAATCCCCTAATCTCGTTTTTTATTTCCTCTTTATCTTTTTTCCTTTCCTCTATATCTTTTTTTCTTTCTTTCTCCTGTTCTTCCATTTTCCTTAATATTTCCTTAAGCATCTCTTCTGCCGCCATATTTCCTTTTTTCTCTTCCTCTTTTTTAATCTTCGTCGGTGGTGATCTTATGGTCCTCCTTGTTTCCCTGAATTTTTCTAGAATTTCTTTCTCCGCCCTATCCGCTTCCGCTTCTACCCCTTCTCTTTTTCTTTTCTGTAAGAACTCTTTTACCGATCATAGGCTACTTGTTCTAACTCTCTGTTTGGCCAGCTCCTCCGCTTTTGTTGGTCTGCCTCTCGCTTTCTTCTCTCCCTCTCCTTCCTTCCTCTTTCCTATATCCCCCTGCTGTTCTTTCTCTGTCCCTAATACCCTCCCTGTCTCCATCCGCCGCTTTTACCTTCGCTTACAGGTGCCCTTTCATATGCAGCACGCTGCAGCAGCCAACCAGTCACGTGACCAAAATCTAATAAAGTAAATATATTTTTATTAGAGCTAATTATGACTACTCATTGTCACCGAAATCAATAGGTTGCATGTCTATCTCAGCTGTGCTGCTTTGCTGTTCGTTCAGTTGAACTTCACAACGATAAAGCAAAACCTAATATCAAAACTTTCGACCAATAGCATCAATCCGCTGCGGCAGCACGCCGCGCCATGAGATGACACCTTACCGTTCTTAATCGTGTCTGTCCTATGGCCGTGTGCGCTTCCCGTAGTTATCCCCTCTGTAATCTCCTAGTCTATGCTCGCTCGCTCGCGCGCCACCGCCTTCCGTACCGTCGACCCTCTGTGTTCTCTCCTATTGTCTATGCCGTAACTGTCACCTCTATCCCGTCAAATTCCTTACCTTTCCTCCTCTTTTCCGTCTCCCACCCCTCTCAACTCGATCACCCTCGGCTTCCCGCGCCTCCACTCCTCCTTGCTCCGCCGTTCTCGTCTCCTCCAACTCTCCTCGAACTCCAATAATATTACTCCTTTCCCTCCGTCAAAATCACGCCTGTCTCTATCTACGCACACGGCTGCCAACCTCCAGATTTAATAAATAATTTCTTTTATTATATTGATATTAATCTATGTACGTAGAGTTATTTATTCTATAATCTCAATATTTAATTTTCTTGAAATAATATTATTATTTGTTTATATTAAAATATTAATTATTAATTATTAATAACATTATTATTAATGTAATTTTATACATTATATTGTAGTTTTGAAAATAGTGCATTGCAAATTAGATCGCAATTTAAACTGAGGTGATTGCGTCGCAAAGTGTTAAACTCAGATTGGTTTTGCTTTGCAATGTACTGTTTTCAAAAGAAATATATAATAATAGATAAAAAGTAAATTATATTAATGAGCTTGCATGTAAAAGAACAAGAAATATTTTATAAAGTATACTTCCCATAATATGGTTGAGGTCACTTTGCGACGCGATCATAACTCAGTTTAAATTGCGATCCACTCAATTTATTAATTCGTGTTGTTTATTACTAATTAACATTATAATATCATATAACATTGTTTTACTTGCAGATTTAATAAATAATTTCTTTTATTATATTGATATTAATCTATGTACCTAGAGTTATTTATTGTTACACAGAGATTAAACTTGACATGTCTGAAGGGCGGATCACTTTAAACGAAGAGGCGTCGCTAGCGTTGAATCAACGCCATTATATTGCAGCAGGTAACGTATGCACAATGGAGGTTTTAGTGAGTAGGAATCTCACACTACCCCGAAAAGCCGGGGTGCCTTTTGAAGGTTTCCGCCACTAAAAAAAAAGGCCATCCCAGTACACACAAGGTAACATAACATCAATGATCATCATTAATATTCATAGTTTTGCATGCAATTTTTTTTATATTATCTGGTACACCTTGTTTTGTAATTAGACTGATTGCTAATATATCTTTTAATATGCATAAAAATATATTTTTAAATTCTTAGTGCTTCTGCATGATAGTGCAATAATTTCAGATTTTTTGCCATCACCTATTACTTCAGACTATCATTCTATTACTGAAAAGGAAGCTGTAGATTTAAAACAAGTAATGGAGAATTGTGAATAATATGAGGTTTCCAACGCTGAGCTTTTTATGTAAACTCTTTCAAGCAGAGGGTAACGCAGCTGATGAACAGTATAGATAACAAAACTGAATAAAAATCTCAATTATTACAACATAATGATATTAATAATTAAGATTTTTATATTCAGTTTGTTATCTATACTGTTCATCAGCTGCGTTACCCTCTGCTCTGATGCTAAGACTGAGTGTATATTTTCCTATATAAAGATAGAATAATAAGGCCGTAGCCGGATAAGAAGGGTCAATGTGCCTCCACACGGATTATGCTCATTTTTTTGCTTTGATTGCTATCAGTGTCTCTTACAATTTAGTCAAATATTAGCCTTTAACATTGAACTGTGTTTAGGATTCGATAAAGTCGGTGTAATGGGCGCTGTAGCGATATCACACGGCCCTGGCGCGAGCACAAACAACCCTCGGGCTCGACCCGAGCTCGCCCGGAATCGCCCGGTTGTCGCGCCTATTATTCCGACCTCGCGGTTGCAAACCGCGCACGCGTTTCCGAATTTATGTATATCGCGCAACGCGTTACATCGTGGATCGATGGTGATTCGTCCTTCGCGAGCTCACCGACCCCCGTCGAGGGTCTCCTATCGGGACGAAGGACGATCGTGATCGATCCGCGCTCTCTTCTGCTCGGTCTCTCTAAGAGAAAAGTCGAGCCGGCCGTTTGCGACAATTATAACATCGGGAGTGTTCTCGAAAGTAATTGCGCGGCGTTCGTTAAGTTTCATCGCGAGCCGCACCCGCTCGATTGGTCGCCGCGTGAAACATCTCATATCGCTTTTTCCGTTCACGCGACGGGAAGAGTGAGCCGGTATTCGTCGCGTAAGCACCCGGTCGATTGGTCATCGCGCGAATTCCGGGAAATCGGTTACGCATCGAGCACCCGTGCAAAGGGTTGCCTCGTGCACACAAGTTTCGTTGCGATCTGCACCCGCTCGATTGGTCGTCGCGCGAAACGTATCATTCCCGAGTTTTCCGTTCGCCAGAGATTCGAAGTGGCGAATCATTGTGACGAATCACGTATTATCACCGTGCGCGGTAGCGTGATTCCGAGAAAGGACCGTGTCGACGTCGATACCGTCACACGATTCAACCCGGTTTTTCGCGAGTGCATCCTTCCGATCGTTGCGAGAAACTGACGAAAGCTCCGCGGAGCATTTCTCTATTCAAGCGAAGCGGGCGGTCGATCCCGATATCGAGCCACTCGCGGCCATCTTGTCGTGCCGCGCCGTTCTCATCGTTAACGCGGAATTACCGCGTCTCGTACATTTAAGTTACGTTTCATGTAAAACTCGTACCCGCTATCGCGTTTCGAGTGACTATCAGGGCGCCTGAGCATCTCGCGAGGCAACGCGTTCGCGGTCGCTCATCTGCGTCGCGAGCAAGATATCCGTCGGTCGCGTTCAAGATCTCCGATCGCGAGGGCGGTAACCAATCGCTCTTCAAGATCTCCGTGTCGCGAGCCATCGCAGAGAATCCGAGTGACGCAAGATTTCCGTTCCGACATCTCCGCAGATGCTCAGCCCGCCCGGTCGCGCGAGTGCGAAACAAGTTGTAAACTTTCGTGTGAATAAATTGTGTGCGTGAATAAAAACTAAAAGTGCGCGTGTCATCTCTCTCCCCTCCTCGCGAATCCTCTCGGACCTTGCCTCGCGCCCTTGTCAGGGTGGTCCCGGCATTCAATTTCGTGTCCCGAGGTTACCTCGGCCGAGCACGAAACAAACTGTTTTGCTGTAAAAAATAAAAATTTCAAATATAATTCATATCTTTTGATCGGCTTAACCGATTTTGTTGAAATTTTAATATGTTGTAGATATCATTGAGACACATTTGTGGAAAATTCGGGAAAGGTTTATGATGACAGAAACATTGATAAAAAAAATTAATTAATGTTCTTGATTTTTGTCAGTCCCGATATCTTTCTTGTACATTTACAAAAAAAATTTTCTAGAATCTTGGAGTAGTTTCCTATCGGACATAATTTTTTGGAAGCAATAAAATGGGTAGGTAGTACTTTTAAAAAATACAGTATTTTTTTCATTTTTTAAAAATATGATATATGTTTTTCGTACGATTACCATATATTTTATGTAGAATTTTGGGATAGTATTCTACAAAAAGTAATTTTTGCGAACCAATAAAATGTGTGAAAAGTACATATAAATAACAAAATCTTTTTTTACAAAATTATGACAGCTTTTTGGTACTATCGCCATATCTTTGTTTAGAATCTTGGAATGGAATCCTACGACAAGTAATTTTCCGGAATCGATTAAATAAATAAGTGCAGGTACTAAAAACATAATGAAATAAAGTAAATTGAAATAATTATAAAAGAATAAACTATAATCGTATTAAATCAAATGTTTTTAATGAAGTACACATACACGTATACATATACTCAAAATAATGGAGTACACATACACATTCGTTCACATAATCACTCTCATACTATTATTTACACTATTTACAGTTATATTCATATGGATGAACTAATCTTCATCACTATCTTCATTGATAATAGGAATGATGCCGTCTGTTTTAAATATATTTAAATATTAAATACATAATATATTAAATAAAATAAAATAACAAAATATTAAATATATAAATACTAAATATATTTAAATATATTTAAAACAGTCGGCATCACGCCTATTATCAATAAAGATAGTAATAAAGATTAGTCCATCCATATGAATATAACTGTAAATAGTGTAAATAATAGTATGAGAGTGATTATGTGAACGAATGTGTATGTATACTTCATTATTTTGAGTGTATGTGTACGTGTATGTGTATGTGTACTTCATTAATAAACATTTGATTTAATACGATTAAAGTTTATCCTTTTATAATTATTTCAATTTACTCTATTTTATTATTTTGTTAGTACCTGCACCTATTTATTTAATCGATTCCGGAAAATTACTTGTCGTAGGATTCCATTCCAAGATTCTAAGCAAAAATATGGTGATGGTACCAAAAAACTTATAATTTTGAAAAAAAATATTTTGTTTTTTAAAGTACCTTCTACCCATTTTATTGGTTCGAAAAAAGTACTTGTAGAATACCGTCTCAAAAGTATAATTACATTACAAAACATTACATAACAAAATAAATATGGCAATAGTACAAGAAGCATCTTCCAAAAAATTATGTCCGATAGGAAACTACTCCAAGATTGTAGAACATTTTTTTCGTAAATGTACAAGAAAGATATCGGGACTGAAAAAAATCAAGAACATTAATTTATTTTTTTATCAATGTTTCCGTTATCAGAAATCTTTCCCGAATTTTTCACAAATGTGTCTCAATGATATCTACAACATATTAAAATTTCATCAAAATCGGTTAAACCGATCAAAAGATATGATTTGTTTTCGAAATTTTTATTTTTATTTTTTACAGCAAAACAGTTCAATGTTAAAGGCTAATATTTGACTAAATTGTAAGAGACACTGATAGCAATCAAAGCAAATAAATTTATTGTATTCACGCACATGTGTGCATAAGAATATATGTAATTTATAAAAAGCGGGTGCTTGTCAGCCTTGGTACGTTACTGCCTTCTGCTACGGACGGCCAGAAAGCATTTTCGGGCCGTATTGCTGAACCTCGAAAAAATCCAAATAATATCTTTACCTTGAAAAAATCAAAGTAATATATTCCTTGAAAAAATCGAAGTTATATATTTATTACAAAAAAAAAAGAAATGATATCTTTAAATTGCGCCAATTAAATATATATTATATCGAAAAATAACTATTGTTCTTTTAAAAAATGTATTCCCATTGAAGTGAAAAAATTAATATAAAATGTGAAAAATTTTAGTGAAAAAAACTTGGCGCTGCTAAATTTTAAAATATTTGAAAGCAATAAATAACTAATTTGAAATATTAAATTAATAATTACAATGTGAATGTAGAGACTTTCACACATTAATTTAAAGTACTTTTTCCATTTATAGAAATTGTTTCATTAATATATATTATTATGTTTAGCAGCGCCAAGTTTTTTTCACTAAAATTTTTCACATTTTATATTAATTTTTTCACTTCAATGGGAATACATTTTTTAAAAGAACAATAGTTATTTTTCGATATAATATATATTTAATTGGCGCAATTTAAAGATATCATTTCTTTTTTTTTTGTAATAAATATATAACTTCGATTTTTTCAAGGAATATATTACTTCGATTTTTTCAAGGTAAAGATATTATTTGGATTTTTTCGAGGTACAAAGATAACTACTTCGACTTTTTCAAGGTACACCACGCGTGCTTGGCGTCTTTTTTTTTACCTTTTTGTAAAAGGTAATTTTGTACGGATATCACCCCTTTTTGTTATAGATACATCAAACGCCATAATGACTATCGACATTGACATTTATGTCTGATAAAATCAAATGTAAATATTTTTTGTATTATAACTTACAAGAATTATATCTGAGAGTTTGACATCCTTAAATGTGCAGTGTAGTTTGTATAAACTTATAAATTATTTAAAAAATTAAGACACAAAATATGAATATATTAGGCAAAGTCAAGTTTGTCGAGAGCATATTATGCAGTGTTTGCTAATAAATTTTGTCGAAAGAAAAACAAATTTGATACAGAATTTGGCATGTACGATGCTATTGGCAGAATGTTATAGCAGATAATATATGTATAGTAAAGTTTGTTAACAAAATAAGACAATTAATAATTTATAATACAAACTACACTGCACATTTAATTAAGGATGTCACTATCAGATATAATTTTTGTCATAATACTAAAAATGTTTAGATTTAATTCTATCAAATATATTCGATAGTCATTATTAGAAAAAGAGAGAGAGAGAAAGAGAGAGAGAGAGAGAGAGAGAGAGAGAGAGAGAGAGAGAGAGAGAGAGAGAGAGAGAGAGAGAGAGAGAGAAAGAGAGAGAGAGAGAAAACGCGAGCGGGGAACGCGAGCGGGGAACGCGAGCGTGACCGCGAGAAAGAGCAATACGTACAATAGATATAACCTCGCCATCCTCGCTCAGGGTGTATCCCAGGAACCAGCCATCTACAAGGCGCAAACTCTGTCACTCTAGCACTCATGTACTCCGTTCGGAGTGTTCGGACGCGACGACGCGGACGGAATATTTCTCGACGACGCGGACGTCTGAAGCGGCCAATTATATGTACGAGTTTGACTCGCGAGTCCGGCTCGGCGAGCTTGATTCGCGAACCGGACTCGATCGTTTTTCACCACACACACACACACACACACACACACACACACACACACACACACACACACACACACTCCCGAATAGTCTCGATTCTATAAACGTTGATCCCGTTGATCTAATATCGACGACGCGACGCGGACGTCTAAAGCAGCCCATAACATGTACGAGTTTGATTCGCGAGCCGGACTCAAACGTTTTTCACCACACACACACTCCCGAATAGTCCCAAAATTTGGCTCGTCGGACGCCGAGCCCGTCTCGTAACATCTCACCCACGAACGAGTAGAAACCGAGCCGAGCCGGACTCGCGACGTGTATGGGCAGCTTTATGGTTATGTTATGTTTACATGTGTCACATCACATCCCAGTAAACACCAAGTT
The DNA here is from genome assembly GCA_035220615.1 of Leptothorax acervorum. NCBI lineage: Eukaryota > Metazoa > Arthropoda > Insecta > Hymenoptera > Formicidae > Leptothorax > Leptothorax acervorum. The sequence continues at coordinate 41,038 of JASTWQ010000363.1, forward strand.
ACAGTTATATATATGTTAGTTGTAATTTCCTACTCAACAATATAATTCTTACATAACACACGTGTTATATAACAATTATATTGTTGAGTAGGAAATTACAACTAACATATATAAAACTGTAACTTGGTGTTTACTGGGATGTGATCGAACTAATGCCAGCGCCGCATCGCATAACGGCAAGGCTACGAAAGTTACAAAATCAGCAACTCCAGTGCTGCTGCCGCGCGCCGTGGCGAACGAAGCAAACGGAGAACGTCGACGTTTCTTAATTGAAAATTTTACACTTTATCCTATGCATCGTAATATCTCCGCTCGTAGGGCACGTAGCGGAAAAATAAAAACACTTTTCTTATATAAATTTGGTCCAAGCTTTACGATAAGCCTAGTTAGAACTTGATCCGTTCGCTGGTTATCGAGATCTAAAAATCTCGGGTACTCGCAACTCGTCGCGTCGCGTATATAGAGCCACGGCTGTCTCGCTCCGCGCGTACTTGGCGCGCGACACTACCGTGTCTCTTGATCCGTGCGTCCGCGTAAGCAATTCAGTGGTGTGTGTACGTGTACGGACATACACCACTACATGGAACCTGAAATTAGTTTTTCAACGTTGGTGACACTGAAACCGGAGTTTCGCGTTGCCACCACGCGAGGTCTCCAATATCAATTCGGAGTTTGCCTGGGTCTCCTGCCGACCCTTAATGATTCATTTTTTTTGCACCTTGTAACAATCCGCTAACACATTCCTCGGCTTAGATTCCAACAAACTACTCAAACGCACTAATCACAAAAACTATTTTTAAAAACTGACACCGCAAACGACGTTATAATTCCGGCGAGCGACAGTTGCAGACTGAAGCGTAACTGCGGCAAGAAACCCGCTAGAACGCTCGCTCGCTCTGTAAATACGAGACACCATAACCGAATGGCACCGTGATTCTTTCTATGAAGAGTCAAATATCGTAGTTTAGAATGGGCATATCGGTTCATCTTTCACGCCCGTAAACAAATCGCGTCTCGCACTACAGAAGCGAGCGCCGATGTTCAGGCGAACGTTGCGTATATCGCTCGAGTGGAAAATAAAGTCGTACGTCGTGACCTGAAGAAAGACTTTATTTTTCTTTTACATATATATATATTCATGCGAAGTGAATGGGAAAGGAGATATAAAATAAAACATTGTAACGTACATATATGTTATACATTTATTCATGTTGATCTACTACATCAAAAGATTTCTCTCTCGATGCAGCATACATAATGTCATCCATAGCATACGCTATGAGTTCACAATCTACAATTGACGTTTTGTCGTAATAGTAATTGCTGTCCAAGAAACTAACGGCGTCGCATTTTTTGGTAATACGATTTTTTCGTAGAATACTTACAAACTCGATGAACTTCTTATCTGCCTTTCTCGCAAACTCATATAGCTCGAGGCATACATACTCGACGCAGTGTTTGAGTTCGAAGAAAAAGTATATAGTTGCAGGTTTCATGTACAAAGAAGTATTGCGCGATGACAATTTTACAAGTTTATCATCACGCATTTGTACAACTTCGAGTATTAGGTCTTCTGGAAGAGTCGGAATAGTCAGCGACTGACCGACAGCTGACTGCACAAGTCGCTCGACATCCATGCGTCTATCGATGAGCTTCTTCCACGTGTAATAAAACATCGCGATTTTATTTCCTCGGTTGTCACCAAGGACCAATTCGACAAAGGAGGATTCGTGTGGAGGTTTCAGACTGACGCTGACCCCAATGTCCAAATATTTGTAAGCTGTACGTGTCAATGCATATCGTCTGTTGAGTATACGCACCGCACGACGCTCCAACGAAGTGCTGTAGAAAAAAAAGAACAAGATGAGTCTTAAAATAATAAAATTGGAAAAACATAAAATAGGAGTTAAAGTAATTTAAATCGACCGTGACTGGCAATATATAACATCTTTCCGATATGAACATTGAAAAACTGTGACCCAACTTGGTTTGTCGGATTCACACAGCACATTTTCGGATCAATCGTCAAGACATTATTAATTTCGACCATGGGTTTTGGTCAGTTGATGTAGGTTCTAAATTAAATAGTTTAAATTTTTATTGCGAAAAAATATCACCCCAGCCAGGGTTTGAACCTGGAACCTCCCGTATACCGTGCGGGTGTCGTGCCAATTCGACCACTGGGGCTGTGGTGATATTCATCGCAATAACAACTATAAGATGGAGCACACCGATTCTTCGGTCGACGGTGTATAATAAACAGAATAATAAATTTCTTTCGCCAGTGAAGAATAACAATTAAAGTAATTTAAATCGACCGTGACTGGCAATATATAACATCTTTCCGATATGAACATTGAAAAACTGTGAGCCAACTTGGTTATATATTGCCAGTCACGGTCGATTTAAATTACTTTAATTGTTATTCTTCACTGGCGAAAGAAATTTATTATTCTGTATAAAATAGGAGACTCTATTAATTAAACGAAACTTACTTGTTCTCACTCGATGGAGTTGCAGCTTCGGGAATCGGCACGTAATAATTCATGCGTGCGCCACCACTGTTGCTTCCCGCAGCGGAGTACATTTTTCACTCTCGGTTATGGCAAGTCGACCGTTTGTACAAACGGCTGATACAAGACTGACCGACCGCATAAAATTAACGGAGCGTATACGCGGCAACACCCTCCTCTTTTTTAAAATTATGACGTGGTGGGGGATTAATGCTTCTAGAACGTATTCTGAGAAAAGGTGTTTATCAAGGTTTTGAGTGAACGTGTTGGGACATGTTTCACTGCATCATTCGGTTATGACGTCGCTTAATGCGAAGCAAACGCGTTGTTCAGGCGGATTAAATATTTAAAAATATCCGCGATTAAATATCTGAGATAAAAAATGATTGTCTCGATGATTTAACGATCGTGGTGTCGCGGTCATGATCATCATTTTTTTCTAGGAAGACTTGTTTATCGGGGGTTTCGGTTAACGTTTCGGAACATGTTTCACGGTACCATTCGATTATGGCGTCGCGGTGTCCTTTGGTGTCCTCTTTATCACCCTTCTTCTAGGAAGACATGTTTATCGGGGGTTTCGGTTAACGTTTCGAGGCATGTTTCATGGTGCCATTCGATTATGGCGTCGCGGTGTCCTCTTTATCACCTTTCTTCTAGGAAGAATTGTTTATCGGGGCTGCGTATCAGGACATGTTTTGCGGCGTCACTCGGCTATGGCGTCGCGATGTCCTCTGGTGTCCTCTTTATTGTTTATCGAGACATATTTCGCAACGCCATTCGGTTATGGCGTCGCGTATTACAAAGCGAGCGCCGAGGTCCGGCTGCTGGAATTTGTATACAAAATAGCGCGTAAGCAGAACGCAACGTCTAAGGGATATTACCTTTCTGTAACGCTTATGATGGACAATAGATCTGATGACACTATGCAGTAGATCCATTCGGTTATAGCGCCGCGTATGACAAAGCGAGCGCCGAGATCAGGCTGCTAGACGTTGTGGACAAAATAGTGCGTGAGCAGAACGCAACGTCCAAGGGATATTACCTTTCTGTAACGCATATGATGAACAATAGATCTGATGACACTATGCAGTAGATAGAAGAAGAAGAAGAAACGATACGTGATGCTCCAGTTGGAAGAAGAGAAATGGATGATAGATGAAATATATGTACAACGATGAGTGAAGCGCGTCAGAGCCACAGTATGTGATTTGGAAGTCTTGCTAGTTCGACGGTAGTTCGCAACGACACCACTAGGCGACGCATGGAGAGATAACTTTCTCGCATTTAAAAGACATTCTGTCGCAAATATAAAGAAAATTCCGGCGAGCAGAAAGATTTAAAAATAGCGCAAAAAAATTTTTTAAAACATGGAACATCTCAATAAAATTGCGTGCGAACTGTTGGAGCAGTCGCGCCAAGTCGCTTCCTTGGGCGAGTATTTCACGTGGGTACAGCGATGCGAGGAAACTGTTGAACAGCTCGAAGAGCACTGTCGCGCCAATCGTCCGCGGTTCTTTCCCGGAAAAAGACATTCTTTGGTGTCGAATGTCAGACTACTCGAGGGTGCGAGAACTCAGTTAGACAGACGTTTTACACACAGCGGTGGTGATTTGGTGGTCGCGGGCACCAGTAGTGGTGGCGGCAATAACGCGGAAAGACTCGTTTGGCGAGAGATCGATGCCGCGTTCGAAAGCCGTATACGGACTGGTGCGGTGATTAACATAGACTATATCGAACCGCGACAATTTTTGGTGGACGCTGCTAGTGTAGTGCTCGAGAAAGTGCAAGACGCTATAAACAGACACAACATCGTGAAAGTGAACACCGTGTTCAACGGTGAGTTTGTGACGGGCGATAAACGTGACAATAAGAGTATGAACACGAATAACTATGCCCTCTTTCGTACATCCGATATGCGCGAGTGGTACGAGCGACACGTTATCAAACCCACACTGGCGAAACTCGAAGAGTTCCAGGAGCGCGATAGCGGGTGGGCGCTATCGCGTATCCTCGATCTTACAATTAATATCAACAGGTACGATCCTATACGCGCGGGATGTCACCTGGAATTACCGCAAGGGATATTGAGGAAGAAAGCGGTGATTAACGTCCGGTCCATGGACAATGCGTGTTTTGCGTGGTCGGTGGTCGCCGCGCTGTATCCAGTCGAAAGGAATGTGAATCGGGAATCTTCGTACCCGCACTATACAACCATGTTAAATGTACAAGACATTGAGTTTCCTATGTCTCTGAAAGGAATTAGTACATTTGAACGACTCAACGACGTGTCGATAAATGTATATAGTATCGAGGGACGTGAAACTCTAACCGTTCTACCGATATGGCTCACGGACCGGAAGAGAGAAAAGCACGTCAATCTGCTGTACGTGCAAGACTCACGAGACTACAACGTGTGACATTTTGCGTGGATAAAGAACCTGTCTCGCCTCGTGAGCTCACAAATAAATAAATATGAACATAAAAAATACTTTTGCGATCGGTGAGTAATACATTAAACAGAAAAATCAAAGTATACGTGTTCAAAAAACAATACAGTGAATTCACCGCGCGGCCATACCTGGCCGACCAATCACGGACTCGCTCACCCGGCGACAATCGACGCGTCGCGAACATCGATTGTCGCGGACGATCGTGGCGCTTCCCTCACGCGGCGGCTTCTGGGTGCCATATTGTTACGGATCTCGCTAGAAGACACACGTATCGGTACCGTTGCAATTGCGAATTTAGTGATTACCAAAAGTGAATATCGGGACGTTATTGACTCCGGACAGTCTCATTCGAGTATCTCGCGTAAGACTCTCAGCGTACTCTCAAGCAGAGCTTCGCTCGCTAGGACGGACGCGGTCGCCGAATCAACGGACGGCCGTCGGTCGACCGGCCGGTCTCATCACATCTCGGAAGATCCCTCGACGTTGTGACCAGCGGAACCGCCTCATCCGGACCATACTCAAAGAGGAACTGAGGGCAGGACATATTTTCTCATCCCGTGACTCTAAGGGAGTACGAGCGGCCTCTCCAGGTAACAAAGGAGTGCGCGCGCGATCCGCGGCCGTAACGGCCACCGTGTCGGACGCGAATTCACAATCGGCTGCCCCCGCGGAAAACCAGTCGGACGTTCTCGCGGTGAATTCTCGCAAACATTTGTTGGTCCTTCGAGCCGGATCCGGCGGGGACAGCGCAGTCCTCGGGATCTAACGGCCATCGAACATTCCGGATTCTCCACCGTCTCGTAACAGTGCGAAGTGACTCTCTCGCGGCTAGGCACCTCTCGCGCTCGATATCACCCGTGCGGACAAACAATCTCCGGCCCACCCCCCGTGACCGGGCGGTGGTCAGGGTGCTCGTGATCACAATCGGATCGGTGGCCTTGTGCGCGGCACACGCGACGCGCGTGACCACGCTGTGCCTTCCTCGCGAGTGCACCCCCCCCCCCCCCCGTCTCAGTTTCTCTACTCTTGCGGCGTGTTCTGTCGCTCTCGGAAATCAATATCGATCGGCTCGTTCTCTTCGTTATCGCTCGCGGCCGGTGAGACGTGTTCGCGGCGCGCAGCGCCGCTCCTCCCGCCTATCTCCGCGTGTTTCGACTGCGTAATTGCGATCAACCGTGCCGTGTTGTGACGAGTCTGCGGTCGCGCAGTTGTGCTCCCGAACGCTGTAGTCGGTCAATTTGCCCGCGGTCTTATTCGTGTGCGTGATTATTGACAATTACTGTGGCTGGAATATATAAATCCTTTAATTTCTGACTGTTGCTAACGATGCAAGAGGCTTCGGCCTCTTGCGGTTCTAATGGGGGGGGGGGGGGCCACGGGGCTCCTCCCCCGTCGCAACTCCCTGGATTCCAAGAATCCCATTCCTCATCCTGTGATACCTCGCACTTCAATTCCCCTTGAACAGCATACTAAATTCATGTCGCAGCATCTGAGCAGCGACGCGTTGTCGTGTAATGTGCCGCTTACTACCGGTATTCCCGGAGACGATATTCTTTCGACGCATTATAGTAATTCGGATCGCGTAACTGCGAATGTAGTGGATCAATCTTCCCCGATGGATACAGAAGTTGAAACGGTGTCGCCCACCCCGCAACCGGTTACACCGCCGAGTTGCGTGATATCCCAAGGTCAATATACAAAGCCGACGGCCTCGGCGCCGGTCGCAACTCAATCTACTATTCGACCCGTTATCAATGATCGTAAGCGGAAGGGGATGCAAAACCAGGTATTTATGTCATCTCGCAAAGAATCTAGAGTCTCTACGCAAACTTCTCCGAATCCCGGAGAATCGGAATCTCCTTCGATATTAAATATTGAGGAGAAATATAGCTACGGCAATACGGATCGTAGTCCCTTCTCGGTTTTTATTATACCGACTAATGACGATTTCTCTGTGTCTCTTCACCCATTGGCGGTTAGTGAGGTGATATCCAAGATTGCTTATAATGAACTTATTGAGACAAAAAAGGTCGGGCGCGCGAGAGTTGTTGTTGATATGCGCACAGCGGCAGCCGCAAATAACCTTGTTGACAATCCAGTATTGAAGGAAGCCAAACTTAAAGCATACATTCCTTCTTTTAAAGTGCTTCGTGTAGGGATCATTAGGGACGTACCTGACAAGTACAGTCTCGAGTGGATCAAACAATACATAGAATCGCCGGTCAAAGTGCTCCGTATCGAACGTTTGAATCGTCGAATTACTGTCGACAATGAGTCTCGTGTTGTCCCGTCAACTTCAATACGCATTAATTTTGCCGGTCAACGGTTGCCGGAATATGTTTATTTACGCAAGGTTAAATACAATGTTAATACCTTTGTGCCTAAGTCACGTACATGCTACTCATGTTTTAGGGTGGGCCACGTGGGTTCACAATGTAAAAGCAGACCTCGTTGCTTGTACTGCGGTGAGGATAAACATAACGAAAAAGTGATATGCCCCCGGAAGGAACCCCCCCATCGTTGCCTTAACTGCGGAGGGGAACATTTGGCCACATTCAATGACTGCAGTGCTATCATCAAGCATAAACAGATTAAGTCATTGGCTGCTGCGGAGAACATATCATTTACTGCGGCTAAAAAGAAGCTTCGCAACCCTCGCATGGAAGAGCATGGTAATATGACCGATCCCAGACTTGACTTCCGTAATTTCCCGTTAATCCCGGAGGCTCCCTCCTCGTTTGCCAACTCCTATCGGGTTCCGGTAGCCAACAACTTTGAGTTGTTGGATCCTGAAATCAACCCGGCACTTGATCAATTTCTCTCATACGCGCAAGTCGCGACTAGACCTCGGGCCTCTAATGGCGCTAATGCTAGCGCTCCCACACAGTCAACACGGGGGCATCAAACCCCCCATCCTTTCACCCCTCAATTGAGATCTTCTCCATCCGTTTATAATCCCAGTCCTAGGCTCAGACCTATGTCTGGTTACACCCCAGCCCACTTAAATGAACTTTTGTATCCTAACGGGCAGGCCCGTTATGGGTTCTCAAAGGACGACATCGTCCCTCCCCCCTCGCCTTCCCCTTCCCCCTTTGCTTCTGATAACTCACGCGATGATTCTGACCCCCCTTCTTTTACTAATGTACCTCCCCCGGGTTTAGAATCTTCTCCCCCCCTTCCGCCTTCATCCGCTTTTGTCGCTACTTCTTCCTCCTCCGGTCCCCCGCGCGGCCTCCCGCCGAATTTAGCATTTATCATACAGCCCATTTTACGTTCTTTAGAAGAATTTCTTCTTAACAACTTACAGAGTATGTTATTTTCTTCTAGGTATGCGTTTTCGCCTACTCAACAGGCTCCTGGTTTGAATAGTCAAAATTCTTCTGCTTATTGCAGTAATAACTTCTCTCCTCTTCCCACCCCATAACTCTAAGTTTCCTTGTGTATTTAACCTTAATATTTTACATTGGAATTGCAGAGGAGCAGCGGGTAAATTACCCGATATACAAGTGTTGGCGCCAAATCACGACGTACTCTGCCTACAAGAGACGCTACTGCATTCTAACAATAAATTTTCCGTCAAGGGTTTCGAGACGTTGAGAAGGGACATCGATGGTCCTGGTGTGCGAGGCGTCTGCCTTCTCATGCGCTCCGGTTTGAGATACAGCGAGGTCTTGCCCCCGTTCGTTGTCCACCCATCTCTTGAGCTCATTGCTGTTAAGTATTCCTTTAGAGAGACGTGAGGAATTTTTGCTAATTAACGTTTATAAACATCCTAACGTGGTCACTCCCCTTTCGGCTTGGAACGATGTGTTTAACTTTGCTTCCAATTTCAAGCTGGTGCTGATGGTTGGAGATTTCAATTCGCACCATTCTCTCTGGAATTGCCCGTCAAGCGACCCCGAGGGAGCTCGCTTGGTGTCTCTTATCGAAACCCATAACTGGATGGTATTAAACGAGGATCATCCGACGCACATCGGAACTCATAGTGGTAACTGGTCTACAATTGACCTGGCTCTTGCGTCGTCTGGCATGGCGGCGGCCTGTCGGTCTGTTGTACTACGCAATGCTCACGGTAGCGACCACTATCCTCTGGTTACTCTAGTTGGCAAGCAGCCTTGCCTAACCAAGCGTTTCTCGTATAATATTAGGCTGACGGATCGACAGCTGGCAGATCTCTGCTTGAGACTTCAGGACCGCGTTGAGCAATCCCCTCTAACTTCCTCAGGCGATACCGTTAAGGACTATAGCTATTTTGTCACGTTTATCAGAGATACCATCGCTGAGGTCGCTAAGGATGGCGGCAGGTTGGGCCCGCGCCCATTGAATCAAAAGCGTCATCCACCTCCGTGGTGGAATTCACAGTGCCAAGACGCGGTTGACGCGCGCACGCAGGCATTGGAGGCGCTTAAACATGAGTACACCGAAGAAAATCGTCAGAGGTACAGGCACCAGAACTCTGTTTGTCGCAAGGAGCTCTTCAGGCAGAAGAGGTTAGGGTGGCGTATGCTTTGTGGCTCCTTTGACTCCAAAACCCCCACAGCAGCCGTGTGGAATTTAATTAAAGCCTTCAAGAATAAGGACGACAGAGTTGTCGTGGATTCTCGCGCCCGTGAAGAGTCGCAACGTGTTGCAATGAGCAAATTTTGCCCCCCCTTCTGTGCTCTCCCTCCTTTTCCCTCCTTGTCGGAAATGGAGAGTGAGGATCTTGCCTCCGTTGGTCTTCAATCCTGGATGGGCGGATTATTTTCTATGGCGGAGTTGGGCGCAGCGATTGCCGACTCCAAGTCCTCCTCGTCTCCTGGTCTTGACCATATAGGATTCGCAATCATCAAGATTTTGCCAGACCAATGCAAAGCTTTCCTTCTGGATATCTACAACCGGTTGTTTGCGCAGGGTATATATCCCCCCAGTTGGAACGAATCTCTTGTGATTCTCATCCCTAAGCCTGGCTCTACCGCGGTTAGGCCTATCTCTCTCCTTTCTTGTTTTCTCAAGATCTTTGAAAAGTGCATATACAATCGACTACGCTGGTATTTGGAATCATCTGAGAGGGATATTCTCCCGAACACGCAGTTCGGCTTCCGCAATTTTAGGTCTTGTTACGACAACCTGGTGATCTTGACTAGCGACATACGTCGGGGTTTCTTAAATAGAGAATTTACAGTCACGACGTTCTTGGATATTGCGGGCGCCTTCGACAATGTCCTCCCTGACCTCCTCCTACAAGACCTCCGGAAAATCGGGCTTCCTGCCCGCGTTAGAAGCTTTATTGGCTCTCTGCTCTATCAAAGGGCAGTTTTTTTCGTTGTTGATGGTGACCTTGTCGGTCCTTTCTACTCTTGTAAGGGAGTACCGCAGGGCTCCATCCTCAGTCCTATACTCTATAATATTTATACTCGCGAGCTTAAAAGGCGTCTTCTTCCGAGTGTCCGCTCATTACAGTATGCTGACGACTCGGTTATATATATTAGACATAAATTGCTTAGGGTTGCGTTTAATCTGCTGGAGAGATCCCTTGCTAGAATTAACGAATTTTTACGATCCCGTGGCTTGGAACTTGCTCCAGCCAAATCTAGGTGTATGATTTTTACCAAAAAGAGGAGCTTTATTCTTCCGAAGCCCAATATTCTAATATCAAGTGTTCCTGTTCCGATGGTCACAAATACTAAATTTTTAGGTGTCCACATCGAGTCTGTACTGTCTGGCAGGATGCACCTTAACTTCTTGCTGAACAAGGGCAGGAGGATTGCTAGCATTCTCTCGGTCCTGAGAGGCACTAAGTGGGGCGCTCACCCTCAGCTCTTACTCACCCTCTACCGAACTACTTTCAGGAGCGCTATTGAATACGGATGTCTCATCTTCCAACTCAAGGGTAACAAAACCTTATTCCATTCTCTTATGCGGTTGCAGTACAGACTAATTCGCAACGCCATGGGTTACCGTCAATCCACGCCTATCAATGTAATACTAGATGAAGCCAAGGAACCTCCGCTTAGCTTCCGTTTCTCATATCTCATACACAAGTATTTGATCAAGAGTTTATCCATTCGCCTTAATCCCGTGGTCCAAAGTCTGGAAGAACTGGAATTTGATACCATCAGCCCATATAAACGTATCAAGGCCAGAAGCACGATTCCCATTTTTAGAGCATACTTGACGATCAAATGCATTTGGTCTGAGATCAATAGAACAGTCACCATCCCAGCTTTTGACTATTCGTTTAATTCTCTGTTTACTAAACCTAACTTCGTTTCCTTTTATTGTCCAGATTTGGATTCTCTTTCTCCACATGAGGTCAATGCCTACTTCCAGTCATCCTTCGCAGAATACATTGAGACGGCTATCACCTCTTACACGGATGGATCCAAGCTCGGCCCTGGCCTGTTGGTTGGCTCCGGCGTGTACTCGCCCGATATTCCTCTGGTGCTACAATTTAAACTCCCCTCGGACACGTCCGTCTTTTCAGCCGAGGCCTGGGCTCTTTATCAAGTCTTGTTCTTCATTCTCCAATTCAGAATTACACCTGCCATAATCTTCTCAGATTCAAGGAGTGTGCTGGAGGCTGCGTTGTCTTTTAAGATCATTCACCATAACTATTTAATCTCGCGCATCCGCTCGTTGTTCTCTAGATTGGAGGAAGCTGACCTCAGTGTTACGCTGGCATGGATCCCCTCCCACAAGGGCATCTCCGGCAATGAGAGGGCGGACTCTCTGGCAAGAGCAGCGGCTACTGAGGGTGCCCGACCGCCCTTTAAATTGCCGTTTACCGATATGTTTCAGAGGTCCAAGGATATTCTTAGAAGTAGATGCGAGTGCTATTTTGACAGCTCTGCCCCGCTTAAAGGCTTCCACTATTATTCCCTTTATCATTCCCCCTCACCTCGACCTTGGTTCTATCGCCTCCCCCTCAAGCGCGAAGAAATCGTATTGATCAACCGCATCCGTAGTAACCACTATAACTTGAATTTCAGCTTGTATCGAAAGAATATGGTCGACTCCCCCGGGTGCCCATGCGGCGACCCCCGTCAGGATATTAATCACATTATATTCAAGTGCGAAGATACAAGACATAAAACTTCCCAGCTTTTTAAGTACCTGAGAAAGGAATTCCCGTTATCCCCCCTGAATATATTCCCCTTGCTACGAGACCCTCCTCCTAAGTTATGTCGCCTACTCTTGTCTTTCCTGAAATCCTGCGAGCTATGTGTTTGAATTTCCCGCATTTCCCCCTCCTATGATTGTATTGCGACTTTGAGTGCGCGTGTCCGCCACCATCTACTGACGAGTTCGTGACCGAATCGACTCCGTTCGGAATCGGGAGCCATCACAACCAAAAAGAAGAAGAAGAGAAAAAGTTCGCGGCCGGTCGAACACTCACGGTCTCAGTTCGCGATTTCCGAACGTCGAGTGCGCGCTCTCTCTCTCTCTCTCGCTCTCACCAGTCGGGCGCGTATCACTTGCGCGACTCACGAGTATCGGCATATCTCACAGGGACACTCTCGGCGGCCTCTCTCGACTTGACTTCGCTCACGGTCCAGATCGACGGACCACGTCTCTCAGAGCTGCGAATCGGCGGAACTGTGATCTTACGCAGCCTTGTTACCGGCCAGAAACATGGCTGCCCTCCCGGCCAAGCTCTCACTACAAATGAACCGCTTTACTTTTATCAAGTCGGTGGCGCTTGAAGCCAAGGAGCCGTCGTTCTCCTCTCTCCCCCTGGCCACGCTCAAGGTTAAGCTGTCTCTGGTCGACAACTACTGGGAGAAGTTTGACCAGGCGCACGAGCGATTATCGGACTTGAAGGTAGACTCGTTATTGGATCAGGATTTTCGGAACGGTGTCTATGATCGCTGCCTGCAACATTACGCCGATGTAAAGGCGACACTCGCGACCCTCATCGAAGAGAAGGATCGAGGAAACCCTCTCTCGGGATCACACTTGGCTAACCTCTCTCTTACCGGCCAGACAATGGCACGCAGTCATCTCCCGGAGATCACCCTCCCGCAGTTTTCCGGCGACTTCTCGGCGTGGAGACCCTTCCACGATTTATTCTCATCGTTGGTCGGCAGGAACCCCGACATCTCAAGTGTGGAAAAAATGCACTATCTGCGGACCAGCCTCACGGGGGAGGCGGCACAGCTGATATCGAATCTGCCAGTCGCAGAGGACTCATTCGCATCGGCCTGGGACTCACTCGTCGAGCGCTTTGAAAACAAGCGTCTCCTTATCTCATCGCAGGTGGAGCGGCTGTTCGGCGTCAAACCTATGGTCAACCGATCGGCTCGAGAACTCAACGCCATCCTCAATACTACTACGGAGGCTCTGAACGCGCTACAATCACTGGGCGCGCCGGTTCAATACTGGGATCATCTCTTGGTGTACCTCATTGTTCATCGGCTTGATTCTCATACCCGAGAAGCCTGGGAGGTTAAACTCGGTCCCGCCACGGACCCCCCTACGTACAGAGATCTCAAGGCGTTTCTCACCGGCCGGGCCCGTGCTCTGGAAAGCATGGAGCTGGGGGCCGTCGCCTCGGCCCCCAAGGTTCGAGTCAAGGCGCCCCCAGCCCTCGTCCACGTGGCCTCCTCACCCACCTCCGGAACCACTTCTGGGACAGAGCCATCCGGATGCTCGCTGTGCGCTGGGACCCACTACATAGTGACATGTCCGAAGTTCCGGGACATGACTCCTCATGCTCGGCGGAACCTGGTCATCGAACGGCGGCTCTGCTTTAACTGCTTGGGCCGGCACAATGCGGTCGCCTGTCAGAACCAGAAGCGGTGCAGAGACTGCGGCAATAAACATCATACCATGATCCACACGGATGCTCCGCGGCACATCGCAACTCCTCAGCCGGAGCCAGCAACACCCAGCTCGCCAGCCCCGCAAACCTCGGCCCCGGCATCTCCAAACCTTAGTACGAAAACTCGGGACGCCTCACCAGATTCGGAGTGACTATCCTTCGCGCCCTCCTCATCTCCTCAAGCGGTCACCATCTCACGGCCGGCGGTTCTCCTCGCCACCTGCAGAGCTCTCATACTCTCTCCCTCCGGTGATTCTCATCAAGTACGGATGCTCGTGGATCCTGGATCCGAACTCACCTTCATATCGCGGTCATTGGTGAAGCGGCTCCGGCTCCTTAAACAGCCATCGGCGATTCCCATCCTTGGCATTGGCGGCTCTCCCTCTGGACATACGTGCGGCGCCGTCTCGGTAATTTTACAATCCATCCATTCTTCCCGGTCTATTCTCATTACCGCCCATGTACTTCCTAAGCTCACTACCCAACTTCCTTCTTTCGGGCCTTTAGATCGCCATTGGACTCATCTTCAGGGACTCCCCCTGGCGGATCCGACCTTTCTCACCCCAGGACGCATCGACTTGATTCTCGGGGCGGACACCTACGGACTCTTCATCCAATCGGAAATTCTCAAGGGTGCGGAGCATGAGTCCGTCGCTCAACGCACCATCTTCGGCTGGATCGTTCTCGGTCCCCTCGCGACCTCAACTCCTGCCGGCGCCACGGCCTGTCAGGCCACTGTGAACCATGACCTTCACGATCTTCTGGCCTCATTCTGGCTTCAGGAGGAAGTCCCGTCCTCACCTTCTAGCCATCTCACCCCGGAAGAAGCTGAATGCGAAGCTCATTTCAAGGCCACCCACTCACGGGATGCATCCGGGCGTTACATCGTACGGCTTCCATTCAAGTCTCCGACCTCTCAACTCGGCGACTCCAGGCGCACTGCTCAAGGGTGCCTGCAGCGCCTGTTACGGCGCCTCTCAACGGATGAGCCATACCGACAACTCTACTCCTCTTTCCTACAAGAGTACGAGGAACTACGGCACATGATCAGGGCGCCATTCTCTGACCAGGAATCATCCTCAGGCTACTATCTACCACATCACGGAGTCCTCAAGGAAAATAATCTCACCACCAAGTTACGAGTAGTCTTTAACGGGTCCAGCCTCACTAGCTCGGGAATATCTCTCAACGACATCATACACACGGGGGCCAAGCTCCAACCGGACATTTCGGATGTTCTCCTCTGGGTTCGACGGGATCCGTACATCTTCATCACCGACATCAAACAGATGTTTCGGCAGATCAAAGTCCATCCCGACGACTGGGTCTTCCAGCAGATTCTCTGGGTTGACGATCAGCTCAGGGTTCTCGTGTTCCTGCTCACTACGGTCACCTACGGCACCAAGGCAGCTCTTTTCATGGCGGGTCGAACCTTACTTCAACTCGTGGAAGATGAAGGCCTCAAGTTTCCACTGGCCATCATCCCCCTCTTAAAGGATCGGTACGTGGATGACCTCAGCGGTGGCGCGGACAGCCTTGAGAAGTTGATTGCGATAGCACTCCAGCTGGTGGATCTCTGCAAGGCGGGCGGCTTCACCCTGGCTAAGTGGCAGAGCAATCATCCAGACTTCTGCAAATTCATTTCACCAAGTACGGCCTCGCTGGAGCCTCACTCGTTTCAAGATGCTCAAGGCAAAATACTGGGTCTCGCTTGGCAACCTCATCCCGATCACTTTGTCTTCTCGTCTCTGCCACCTAAAGGGTCCAGTATCACCAAACGTACCATCCTTTCTGAAGTGGCCCAACTCTTTGATCCACTCGGGTTCCTCTCTCCGGTGATTATCAGAGCCAAAATGCTCCTGCAAGAGCTGTGCTGGAAAAGGTCGACTGGGACGATCCCCTCCCACCCCGGCTTCAACAGCGATGGATTCAGTTCCGGGGAGAGTTAGAGGACCTAACTCTAATCACCGTTCCTCGCTATCTGGGCCCCTCTCCCTCGAGCCCTGTCGAGATTCACGGGTTTTCTGAAGCATCTCAACTGGCCATGGCGGCAGCGGTGTACCTCAAGGTCACACCTCCATCAGGTATCCGATCATCTCTCTGGTGTGCGCCAAGACCAAGGTGGCCCCTCTCAAGCGGCTCACGATCCCACGACTGGAACTCACTGCCGCAATGCTACTCGCACGTCTCGTCACCTAGGTCCAACGGATCCTCGAACTAGCGGAAGTCCCGACCTTTCTGTGGACCGACTCATCGGTAGCACTTACATGGATCAGTAGCCATCCTTCCAGATGGAGGGAGTACGTCTCCAATCGAGTTGCTATAATCCAAGGGTGCGTGCCTCACGGACGATGGCGCTTTGTACCCGGCAGCGAAAACCCAGCGGACTGTGCTACTCGCGGTCTCTCAGCGGAGCAACTCACCCGGCACTCACACTGGTGGAAGGGGCCCTCGTGGTTGGCCCTTTCCTCTCAACACTGGCCGGACTCCTTGCCACACTTGGATTCGGGAGCCATCCTCGAGGAACGACCCGGCACTCTACTCACTGTGTCGACGGCCCCACCATCCTCCTCATGGGACCTCCCCTCCCGGTACTCCTCGCTTACCCGGTTGCTTCGGATCACAGCTACCTGTCAGCGGTGTTGTGCTGTGTTCCAAGGGTCGCCTCAGGCATCCTTAGCCAACCCTCTCACCCCGGCGGATTTGGAGGTGGCCAGGCTGTTCTGGGTCCGAATGGTCCAATCGACACATTTTGCCTCTGAGATGAGAGTCCTCTTGAGCGGAAATCTCTTGACTAAAGCTCACCCTCTATCCAAGCTCACCGCTTTCATCGACCACTCTGGCATACTTCGAGTTGGAGGCCGCCTCAAGAATGCGCTACTCGACCCGGACTCCAAACACCCGGCCATCTTGCCGAGGGAGGATTGAATCTCACAACTCATTATTGCGGATGCTCATCGACGGACACTTCACGGCGGGACTCAGTTGACCTTGAGCTATATCCGCAGAACCTACTGGATCATCGGCGGTCGGGCTCCGGTGAGATCTCACATCCTTCGCTGTGTTCGGTGCGCTCGGTATCGCGGTGTTCGGGCCCAACAGCTCATGGGCCAACTACCACCCTCCCGCGTCACACTCTCCCGCCCTTTCCTCACCGCGGGAGTTGACTACGCCGGCCCCATCACGCTCAAAACCTGGCGAGGGCGGGGAGCCAAGTGTCATAAGGGGTGGCTAGCAATATTTGTCTGCTTCGTAACCTCGGCAGTTCACCTGGAGGCCGTCACGGAATACACCACCGAGGCCTTTCTCGCAGCCTTCCGGCGGTTTACAGGTCGGCGCGGCATCTGCCACACGCTGTTCAGCGACTGCGGCACCAACTTTCTCGGAGCGGACGCCTCCCTCAAACGGCTCTTCAACTCGGCGTCAAAGGAATCTCAGGATTTCGCTCAACTCTTGAGCAATGACAGCACTCACTGGGTGTTCAACCCACCGGCGGCACCTCGCTTCGGAGGGAAATGGGAAGCTGCAGTCAAGTCAGTCAAATATCACCTACGGCGGACGATCGGCGAACAGCTACTGACTTATGAGGAGCTTACAACTCTTCTAGTCCAAATAGAGGCCGTGCTCAACTCAAGGCCGCTGTGCCCTCTCTCAGATGATCCGGAAGATCTCTCAGTTCTCACCCCCGGACACGTCCTCATCGGTGAAGCGCCCTCCACGGTTCCGGAGCCTTCTCTTTCGGCAGTGCCAATCTCCAGAATGATACGGTGGCAACTCATCCAACATCAAACTCAAAATTTCTGGTCACGATGGTCAACGGAGTGCCTCCAACGCCAGCTTTCAATCTCTATGTGGCATCACCCATCATCACAGATTCGAATCGGCTCAATGGTCTTACTCACCGACGAACGGTGGCTTCCCTCTAAGTGGCCCCTCGCCCGCGTAATCGCCTTACATCCGGGTGCTGACGGACTTTGCCGGGTCACAATCAAGACCGCCATCACCGAACTCAGACGACCCATCACCAAGCTTGCGATTCTTCCGGTCTCATCGGATCAGCTGCTCTCTAACTCAGACTCACTGACACCGGCGTCAAGTCAACATTCTCCAACTCTGTTGTAGAAGGCGGGCGGAATGTTCAAAAAACAATACAGTGAATTCACCGCGCGGCCATACCTGGCCGACCAATCACGGACTCGCTCACCCGGCGACAATCGACGCGTCGCGAACATCGATTTTCGCGGACGATCGTGGCGCTTTCCTCACGCGGCGGCTTCCGGGTGCCATATTGTTACGGATCTCGCTAGAAGACACACGTGTCGGTACCGTTGCAATTGCGAATTTAGTGATTACCAAAAGTGAATATCGGGACGTTATTGACTCCGGACAGTCTCATTCGAGTATCTCGCGTAAGACTCTCAGCGTACTCTCAAGCAGAGCTTCGCTCGTTAGGACGGACGCGGTCGCCGAATCAACGGACGGCCGTCGGTCGACCGGCCGGTCTCATCACATCTCGGAAGATC
The DNA here is from genome assembly GCA_035220615.1 of Leptothorax acervorum. Classification (NCBI taxonomy): domain Eukaryota; kingdom Metazoa; phylum Arthropoda; class Insecta; order Hymenoptera; family Formicidae; genus Leptothorax; species Leptothorax acervorum. The sequence continues at coordinate 59,327 of JASTWQ010000363.1, forward strand.
TCCTCGACGTTGTGACCAGCGGAACCGCCTCATCCGGACCATACTCAAAGAGGAACTGAGGGCAGGACATATTTTCTCATCCCGTGACTCTAAGGGAGTACGAGCGGCCTCTTCAGGTAACAAAGGAGTGCGCGCGCGATCCGCGGCCGTAACGGCCACCGTGTCGGACGCGAATTCACAATCGGCTGCCCCCGCGGAAAACCAGTCGGACGTTCTCGCGGTGAATTCTCGCAAACATTTGTTGATCCTTCGAGCCGGATCCGGCGGGGACAGCGCGGTTCTCGGGATCTAACGGCCATCGAACATTCCGGATTCTCCACCGTCTCGTAACAGTGCGAAGTGACTCTCTCGCGGCTAGGCACCTCTCGCGCTCGATATCACCCGTGCGGACAAACAATCTCCGGCCCACCCCCCGTGACCGGGCGGTGGTCAGGGTGCTCGTGATCACAATCGGATCGGTGGCCTCGTGCGCGGCACACGCGACGCGCGTGACCACGCTGTGCCTTCCTCGCCAGTGCACCCCCCCCCGTCTCGGTTTCTCTACTCTTGCGGCGTGTTCTGTCGCTCTCGGAAATCAATATCGATCGGCTCGTTCTCTTCGTTATCGCTCGTGCGCCTGGTCAAACTTCTCCCAGTAGTTGTCGACCAGAGACAGCTTAACCTTGAGCGTGGCCAGGGGGAGAGAGGAGAACGACGGCTCCTTGGCTTCAAGCGCCACCGACTTGATAAAAGTACACAATCGGCTGCTCCCGCGGAAAACCAGTCGGACGTTCTCGCGGTGAATTCTCGCAAACAATACGATATATTATATTGTTATATAAAAGATATATTTAAAAATTGTAAATTTTTTTTTGCAGATGTCTACACTATTTCTACACGAGCGACAAGTTGCAATCGCACACGGTAGACTGCAGTGAGATGAACGACTGCGCCATCCGACTACCGAGCGAGGACGACAAATGGCTGAGCTTCCGCAACTACAACAGGAAGGAGCGGCTTCCGTTCGTCGTGTACGCCGATCTCGAATGCACCCTGGAGAAGATGGACGCGGATGAGAGAACGTTGACGTACGCATATCAACGCCACGAGGTATTTAGCATAGGATACTACGTGCAGTGCTCGTACGACGACTCGTTATCTACGTATCGGTTTCGTCGCGATAAGGATTGCGTCGCATGGTTCGCCAACGAACTCGAAGAAATAGCGCATCGCGTAAAGAGTATTTTATCCGCCAATGTCCCCATGGAGACGCTCTCGAAAGAACAGTGGCATGCATTTCACAGCGCGACGCACTGCCACATTTGCGAAAAACCGTTCGCACTAAACGACGAGGAGCGGGTACGCGATCATTGCCATCTGACCGGCCGCTACAGAGGTCCCGCGCATTCAAACTGTAATCTCAATTATAAAGACTCATATGTCATTCCCGTAGTGTTTCACAATTTATCTGGCTATGACGCACATTTTATCATAAAAGAAATAGCTGCCGCGTTTGAAGGCTCAATCTACGTATTACCGTTAACTAAAGAAAAATATATCTCGTTCACAAAACACGTTAAAGACACAGACGACAAATCAGATTAGCGAAACAATATAAAGTTACGGTTCATCGATTCGTTAAAATTTCTCAACATTAGTCTCGAAAAATTGGCATCCTTCCTCGATAAGGACAAGTTAAAAATTGTACGTTCCAAATTTTCCGAATTATCAGTCCACGATTTAGAATTACTGACGCGAAAAGGCGTCTTTCCGTACGAATACGTGGATTGCGTGGACAAGCTGCAGGATACGCGTTTACCGTCGCGCGAATCATTTTACAGTTCCTTGGTCGGTGACACTGTATCCGAAAGAGATTACGCGCACGCCGTGAACGTTTGGCAGCGGTTCTCCGTTCGAACCTTGGGCGAATACAGCGATCTGTATTTAAAAACGGATGTCTTGTTATTGGCCGACGTTTTAGAAAATTTTCGTGACAGTTGCATCAAAAGTTACGGACTAGACCCCGCTTATTACTACACATTGCAGGGTTTCACATGGGACGCCATGTTGAAGCATACTCGAGTAAATTTCGAACTGCTAATCGATATAGATATGGTAATGTTTATCGAACGTGGTATTCGCGGCGGTCTGAGTCAATGTTCAGGCAGATACGCGCGAGCCAATAACAAGTACATGCAGTCGTACGATCCATCGAAACCATCGTCGTACCTCATGTATTTCGACGTAAACAACTTGTACGGTTGGGCAATGTGCCAACCACTACCGTACGCTGATTTTCGATGGGTCGAAAACGTTTCGAATTTTGATATTAGCGCGATCGATACGAATTCGCCCACAGGTTATATTCTCGAGGTCGATCTGGAGTACCCTCAGAATAAACACGACGCGCACGCTGACCTACCGTTCTGTCCGACGCGCGATAAGCCGCCAGGCGCGCGGCAGGCCAAGCTCCTTGCGACTGTGTGCGATAAGAAGCGCTATGTCATACACTATCGTAACCTTCAGCAATGAACGCGCCACGGCCTTCGAGTTACAAAAATACATCGCGTATTGCAATTTGCTCAATCTCCATGGCTCCGCGATTACATCGAATTAAACACTCTGTTTAGAACGCGCGCGACAAATGATTTCGAAAAGAATTTATATAAATTGATGAATAATGCGGTATTCGGAAAAACGATGGAGAATGTGCGTAATCATGTAGACGTAAAATTATTGACTCATTGGGAGGGTAGATACGGCGCGGAGGCAATGATCGCTAAACCAAATTTCCATAGCAGGAGTATTTTTTCGGAAAATCTGGTTGCCATAGAAATGCGTAAACTCGAGGTGAAATTTAACAAACCTATCTACGTAGGCATGTGCATCCTCGACATATTTAAGATATGTTTGTATGAATTTCATCACGAGACATGTCTCCTCTGTATAGCGACAAGTGTAAAATTATGTACACCGACACGGACAGTTTGATCTACCATATAGAGTGCAAGGATGTGTACGAGAACGTGAAACGTGATATCACTAGATTTGATACAAGCGATTACCCGGTCGACAACGCGTACGGTATACCGCTTGAGAACAAGAAGGTGCCGGGCTTGATGAAGGATGAAAATAGCGGCGCGATCATGACCGAATTCATCGGACTCAGAGCGAAAATGTACGCCTTGCGAGTCGATGGTAAAAAAGACACTAAGAGAGCAAAAGGTGTCAAGAGTAACGTCGTAGCGCGTACTATAACGTTCGACGACTACACGCGGTGTCTGAACGACGAGGTTGAAATGACTCGTCGTCAGTCGTGTATAAGATCGAAATTGCACCAAGTGCGTACAGTGTCCGAGACGAAAATCGTTCTGAGTCCGTGCGACGACAAACGATATATCTTATCGAATTCGACCGATACGTTACCGTGGGGGCATTATCGAATACCCTTGTAACGTAATGTATGTATGTATGTATGTATGTATGTATGTATGTATGTATGTATGTATGCAATATAACGTATAACGTAACGTATAACGTAACGTATAACGTAACGTATAACGTAATGTATAACTTATAACATAACGTAATGTATAACGTAACGTATAACGTATAACATAATGTAAGCATATATGTATGTAATGTATGAAATAAAACGTTTTATATTGAACATGATATTAATAAAGATATTGGATGTATGTATGCAACATTTTATATTGGATGGGATATTAATAAAGATATTATTTAATATTTTATATTTCTTATATGTATTTCAAATTTCATTTTCTACATATTTATTTCCTTAAATGTATTTTATATGTATTACATTTTTTTTTATGTATTTTTTATACAGTAAAAATAAATGTCTTTATATATATTAAATCACGTTGTCCTTGTGTATCCATGAATTGTGCGATCCATCGAATCCCAACCATTTCACATAAACCTCGTCACCCCTCCTGCGAAGTACTTTCTCCACGAGATACACGTCTGGATAAGCCGCGCGATGCAGCTCATGCTCGTAGAATCCTCCGGTGACAGATTTTCCTCGATAGTCCTCGAGTAGATAGGTTACGGGATTAGTACGCTGTACTTTAACAATTTTAAAAACCTCGGTTGTCCAATTCGGCGTGTAACCTTTTTTCGAAAACAGTCTTGTACTTGCTGACGCGTACCGGGTCGCCTACTTTGAACTTTGCCGGACCCGCGATCTTTATCTCGCTGTACACCGTGTTCAAGAGTCTTTCGGCGATCGCGGGAGTAACGTCGACGGGCCGCACGCCGATCGTTCGATGCTTGCGCGCGTTGTAATCCGACACAAGTCGCGGCAATGCGTCAACCCACTTGTAAGTCCCATTGAGCGTAAACATCTTCCACATGTCATTCTTTAACGTGCGATTGAATCGCTCGACGACCGATGCCTTCATCACCGAATATGTGGAATAATGATTAATGCCGTGTTTTCTCATGAGACGTTGCACATCGGCGTTGTAAAATTCCTTCCCCATATCGGTTTGTAAGTTTTTCGGGCACCTCTTGCTGTCTCGAATTATCTTAGCGATAACGTCAGCTGTCTCGCTTCCGCCTTTACTCTTGAGTGGCACGGCCCACGCGTACTTGCTCAGCACATTGATGACGGTAAGTATGTAGTGGTAGCCTCTATTGAAACGCGAGTAAGGACGCATCTCGACGATGTCAGCCTGCCACAGGTCATCGTACCCACGCACGATGACGCGTCTTCGGGGAAAATTTCTTCTCGCCGGTGCGTGCAGTTCCTCGACGAGTCGTCGTTTTTCGATATTTTTACGTCCATCGGATTTCGACGATGTCATGTTTTTTTAACGGTGCGTAATAATACACGCAAAGAAATTATATCTTAAACTTTTTTTAAACCAATCAATAACCGTTTATTTCCGTTCCTTGTCGCTCAATAGCGGTTCTTTATCATCGGCTTGTCGTCTGTTTCTGCTCATTAACCGTTCACAGCCGTTCCTGAACCGTTCGTAACCGCTTCTGAGCCGTTCATTGGTCGTTTGATAACTGCTCGATAACCGTTCCTGAATCGCTCGTCGCCCTTCGTCGTCGTCGTCATTGGGCAACCTTTCGTAACCTTTCCCGGATCGTTTGCCGCTGTCCATCGTTATTCAGGTTTCGTCGATCGAAAGATATGTGCCTCGAGCGCCTCTCGGTTCGCGTCCAACACGGCTTGCGTATCTCGTTTTAGCGCGATCAGATTCGTTTCGATTTCCTCCAACTGATCTCTCAATATTTTAACGCTATCTCTCAGAAGTCTAAGATTCGTTTCAAATTCAGTCTCCAATCGCGCTTTACGATACTTCTCGAATTCCGCTTCGTCTCTCAAACTCTTAACGCTCTGTTCTACGTACAGTTTATTAACCGCGTCACCGTCAGCCTCCGGTTGCGCCACGCGACGAATCTTGCGCGAATTTGCGTCAAAGTCCGTAGCAGTGCGACACAGAGCGTTATCGCGCACGAAATTTCTCATTATTCAACTCCACTGATGGTACGATACGGCGTTCGACGCGACTCTGCTCTGCTCGAATATACCAAATTTGTTGATCGGCATTTCGACGCTGATTGAGCGGCTCGCCGCCGCGCGGCTCAATTAATAATAAGACCGGCTTCGCGAAGTTCCTCGATGATCGACAGGATCTCGTTGTCGTGGGCATTGTTGCCAGCGTGGTGCGAAGCGTCGAGCAATCGTAGACGATCCACCAGCTCGTTGGGGTCGTCCCAGTGCACGTAATCGATCTTATTGTCGGTCAGTGTCATCGCGCGAGGCGCGATTAATCCCTTTCCGGATCGTTTCTTCATGGATGCAGGTGGTATCAACTTCTGGATTATCTTCATGCACTTGTCCCCCCTGTGGGACTTTACTCGCCCGAGAGGATCGTGATTGAATCTATGAGTGCTCGTCTCAAACAGGATATTCTTGTACTTTTGCATATCCTCCTCCGTGTAAATGTTTTTATCACGCTTGTTTTTAAAGATCAACTCGTAAATACCGGGTGTGCCAATGTAATGTACGTCGCCGATATATATGTTATCCATGCTGTCCACCTTGAAACGTTTATTGCCGAGCATCATCATTCCATCGTTGCCCAGATAAACACCGTACACGATATCTATATCGCTCTTTGGTTTAGCGCTCATAAGAGCACCGATGTACTCTTGGCCCAATGGACCCAAGCTATCGTGCAACGCTTCTCGACCCTCCGGCGTTTACAACTCCTTTCGAATAGACGTCGCGAGCTCTGAGTCCTCCGTGAGTTCGAAAACAGGCACGTTTTCGGGTAATTCGAACTTTATTGTAGGCTGCATTTTTCTCGCCGTTACGTATGGTGGAGATGATATCGGTGGAGATGAGGTTATCGGTGTAGAGGTTATCGGTGGTACACCCAGTAAAACTTTCGATCGTTTCGATTGGCTAGATTTACGCGGCACCTGCGGGTGATCCGACCATTTTCTCTTTCTCGGCGTCGCATTCTCGGAAAACGTTTCGATCTCAGCGTCGCTCTCCGCCTCCTCTTTCTTCACCGCGGTCGATTTGTCGGCGATCTTTTGCAACGGCTCGATAAGAGGCTTAAAGTGCGTGTCCAACTAAATGTCCTTTTCAATCCTACCGGTCTTCATAGCGCGAAGTTTCTTGCGAGTCGACTCGCTCGTTTTCGCAATCTTCTTCGCAACCTTCTCACGCTCGCGGATATCCATGCTCTTGTCGATCGCAGCCATCGCGGAAATACGTGATGCTCTCTCCGACGTTTTACCTCGACGATATACCGACGACAACTGACCGTTTTTGCGGTATCGCGAACATGTTAAATCCTTTTCTGTATCGGCCATTGTTGAGCGAGCTGTCCTTGTCTATCACTACGAATCCGTACTTGCGTTGCCAACATTCGCTGCACAGCGCGCTGAATTCATCGTACGACATGTCGGTATTCACGTGATCGTTGTACACGTGTTTCATATTGGTACCATCCTGTTTGAACAGGATCAGCAGGTTCGCGTTGTCGCGTATCAGATGTTTAGGTATTTTCGCGTACGTCTGACAGAGATAAAAACAGTCGACGTTCGAGTGCCTACCCATTGAAAAGTACTCTCTCACGGTGTCTTGCTTGTCGCATGCCACGTCATCGAAAACGAATATCGAGTTTGAACACGCATCGCTCGGTGGAATGACGTCACTGTTGTTGGAGAACGTAAAGTAGCCGATTTCGTCGATCGACGTCAATAAATTCTCCAGATATCGATATTTCGGTTGCTGAAGCGACTTTGAGTAAACGTACACGTTCTCGAAACGTACACCGTGCGGGCTTCCCAACAAGCTTATCAGAACGTTGGTTTTACCGCAATTCGAGGGACCGCAAATGATGGCGCGTATAGTGGCCGGTAGCATCGTACCGTGCCTGCGCTTCTCCGCGTTGCCCCCCATCGACCGTGATCTGTCGTCGCAGTTCGTCACGCGAATCGCCTGCTGTTGTCGCACGAATCTCATTTTTTTTCGCATTGCTGACCGGAGGGCTGGATCGGACGCCTATTTATAGGTGCGCAAAACCGCGAATCGCTCAGTAGCGGAAAAATGTTCATTCTGTTATCAAGACCTTCCGATATTCGCGATTTCAGCGCTGAGCAGCTACAATTTGTACCGAAGGCTGTTCTATTGCAAATGTGCGGCGATCACATCCACCACGTGCGGGACAAGCTTCCGGAACATATAAAGGCGGATTCGGAGGTTCAGCAATATCGTCGGTGCTTAGAACATTATAATTTACCACATCATCGAACGCACATCGACGGTCCGGCACCGTTGATAAAGAATTGCGGCGAATGCCAGCGAGAAAAATAGGCAAAGGTCTCGTCACAACCGCGCGATAAGCTCACTTCCGATCGAATTGCACATTCCCGGCTATCAGTTTTGCCGTCCGAACACTCGGCTGAAGGAGCGATTAGCCAGAGGCGATCCTGGTGTAAATCCGCTCGACGCGGCGTGTCGCGAGCACGACATAGCGTATTCGTGTAACAAAGATCTCACCGGGAGACAAGCGGCGGACAAGGTACTCGCCGACAAGGCGCTAGGACGTGTCGTCGCGAGAGATTCGGCTCTCGGAGAGAGAGGTGCCGCTACAGCCGTCTGGGCTGCTATGAAAGCAAAGACGAAGCTAGAAATGGGTTTGCGAACCGTGAAAAAGAAGAAGAGGAGAGCGTCGAAAAAACGGATACTTCCGGCGGCGAAACGAGGCAGTGTATTGCCGCTTCTACCGTTGCTGGGAGTTCTCGGTTCCCTGGCCGGCGGGGCGGCCGGGGTCGCAACGGCCGTGAACGCTCGCAAAACCGCGCGACGTCAGCTGGAAGAGATGCAACATCACAATCGCGCCATGGAAGGCCGCGGACTTTATCTCGCTCCGTACAAACGCGGACGGGGAGTTGCGTCGAAGAGGAGAAAAAATAAAAAAATAAAAAACGTCAGAGACGTTAAAAATGCCCACGGGTATTACGACTAACGTACAATTGAATCGACTGGCGAAACAATTGCGCGTACCGTTCTTCAGGGGTGTTTTCATGCGTGACTCGTTACCAATCGGCGGTATACGCCGAAACGAGAGCGGTATTGTAAATTTGGATGATACAGCGGGCTCCGGTACTCACTGGGTAGCGTACGCAAAGAGGGGAAACCGCGCGATGTATTTTGACAGTTTCGGTAATCTTTGACCGCCGAAAGAGTTGGTGCGATATTTCGGACCGAGCGTGATGAAGATAGAGTACAATCGCACGCCCGTTCAAACATATGATCAGAACATCTGCGGACAAGCGTGCCTGCGATTTCTCCTGACAATAGACGACGATCGGCGTAAATTTAAGGACTGACGGTGCGCCGTGGAGACTCAGTGTTAGTCGAACGGTTTTCCCGACATGTCTATGACATTCACGCTGACCGGGAAGAGCAGCATCCTCGCGGTGCCCTACTTTCCCGCCGTAGATTTAAGCGAAGGTGACTACGAGCTCGGTCTAACGGTTTTTGAGACTTATCACACGATACCAAACGTGAATTCTTCGAATAATAAATTTTACTTCGACGAGGATGACACGGAAATTACGATACCCGAGAGATCGTACGAGATAGGAGCGATACACAAGTTTTTGAAACGCGCTGTTTCACGGAAACGCCCGCGACGCGTAGCTCCTTTCATCAGCAATCGTACATCGGTCGCGGATATCGCGCGAGGGGAGACCGCTCGCGCGAATGGCGATGAGGACGATGATGACAACGCGGAGTACGAGGATGATGAGGCTGTAAAATATCCGATAGTGCTCCGTGCTAATTACAACACGATGAAAAGTGAGATCAATTGCGCTTTCAGAGTAAACTTTAGCAAACCAAACAATATTGGATCACTGCTGGGATTCTCGTCGAAGCGTATATTGCAGCCTGGAAAATGGCACCGATCGGACCTACCGATTAATATCATCAAGATAAACATTATCCGCGTAGAGTGTAACGTGACCGCGGGTGCGTATAGCAACGGCAAACCCGTTCACACGATACACGAATTTTCTCCGAGCGTGCCGCCAGGATATAAGATATCGGAAACACCGGCGCAGATCATTTACCTGCCGATCATCGCACGGAGCATTACGGATCTAACGGTAAGCATCGTGGATCAGGACGGACGATTTCTCGATTTTCGAGGCGAAGAGATCACCGTCAGATTGCACGTAGGACGGCGACAGCGATAACGCGCGTGAGTGTGCGCGACATATATGAGATGCTCGTGTTGAACGACTCGGAGCACACGAGAGATAACACTATTTACACTACGGTAGCGGTCAACGATATCGTTCGATCATTGTCATCACCAGCGTTAGGCTACGCTAAAAATACGAGAAAGAAACTCACAGCGTCGAACGTTAAATTCTTACAATCTTTGGGATTCGCGGTGCGAAATATCTGAGGAATCATGACCGATATCCTTAACATTGGAAGCGAGCGAGTCTTTGACGATCGCATCGTCAAGGTCGAGACTCACACGTACAACGCGTACGCCAACACAACGTTCGAGTATAGCGATGAGATACGAATACCCATACAACAGCAGGATCTGTATACGTTGCCGTGCGAAAGTTTTCTCTACGTCGAAGGAATATTGACGGTGAACAGAGTAGACGGTGAACCCGATAACGTGGTATTGGCGAATAATGCCGTCGCATTCTTGTTCGATGAGATTCGATACGAACTCGACGATGTAGAGATTGATCGTAACAGAAACGTAGGAATAACAACAACGCTCAAAAATTACGCGTCGCTGACTTTGGGCGCGAGTACGATTCTGAAAAACGCTGGCTGGGATATGCTCAATAACGCTGACATCACTTCTACGCGAAGAAACTTCACTTTTCACGTACCGCTCAGTATGTTACTGGGATTTTGCGAGGATTACAAACGCGTGGTGATCAACGCGCGTCACGAATTGATCTTGATACGATCGCGCAATGATAACAATTCCCTAGTGGGAAATCCGACGTTGAATCCTGCTATCAACGTACTCAAGATACAATGGCGAATGCCTCACGTGTTGCTGAACGAGATCAACAAACTGTCGATGCTGCGCGCCTTGGAAAACGGACGATATCTGAATATGAGTTTCCGTTCGTGGGATCTGTACGAGTATCCCCTGTTGCAAAACACGACCAAGCACTCGTGGGCTATCAAGACCGCGACTCAGCTCGAAAAACCGCGATACGTCATATTTGCTCTGCAGACGGGCCGGAAGAATGTTATGACCAGAGAAATAACAACGTTCGATCATTGCAAATTGACCAACGTGAAACTTTATTTAAACTCTGAATTCTATCCGTACGATGATATGAATTTGGATTTTAGTAAAAACAGATGGGCGATTCTGTACGATATGTATGCGCGTTTCAGTAGAGCGTATTACGGACGCGAGCACGTCCAGCCGTGTCTCGATGTCCCGAATTTTCTACATTACGCTCCAATAGTGGTCATCGATTGCTCTCGACAAAACGAATCCGTCAAAAATGCCACCGTTGATGTCAGAATAGAATTCGATTGTATGGAGAATGTACCGCCGAATACCTCAGCGTACTGTCTCATCATACACGATCGCGTTATTCAGTACAACCCGTTGACCAACGTGGTGCGCAAAATTGTCTGAGCGTTCGCGGCAACGTCGAAAAAATTTTTTTCCGATACAATAAAAAGAGGGGGAAGGGGAGCAAAGTATAAATCAAAAGTGTCGCGAGACGTCTGCATATTTGCGTGTCATTCTTCTCGAGTAACGCATCGAAGAGAAATCTCATGTCCGTACCAACGTTCGTCGACCTGCAAGGTTTCCTCGTCGGAATGAAATTTGTCGTGAAGGAGGTGGCGGTGCTGCGAAAGGGGACCGTTCTGGCGCATTACATCTTTGAACGCCCCATGCCGTGGAATCTCCTCATGAATTCCGACAAATCATGCGCTACCTGGTTGATCAAAAATCATCACGGATTACGATGGGAAGACGGAAACGTGCCGTACAGCATGGTGAAACGTCTAATTACTTCGGCCGTGCTTGGTATGGAAGAGAATGATGACGAGACTCCACCGACTCTCGTGTACGTCAAGGGAATCCAGAAACGAGAATGGCTGGTGGATCTGCTTGAAGATTTTGCGAGAAAGAAAATGATCATCGAGACTCTGGATGCGGATTACGAAGACATCGACTCTTTGAACAATATGGATGCCGCTAATACTGTGCGATGCGGAAAACATACGAAGAATTGCGCGTTGCAAAACGTATTTAAAATATTTAACTGGTGGTCGAAACACGAGAAAGAATTGTCATCTTTTTAACTTATAAAACTTATAAAAATAAATAAATAAATAAATTATACATATATGTACGTTACAATGTTTTATTTTATATCTCCTTTCCCATCCACTTCGCATGAATATATATATATGTAAAAGAAAAATAAAGTCTTTCTTCAGGTCACGACGTACGACTTTATTTTCAACTCGAGCGATATACGCAACATTCGCCTGAACATCGGCGCTTGCTTCTGTAGTGCGAGACACGATTTGTTTACGGGCGTGAAAGATGACCTGACATGCCCGTCCTAAACTGTGATATTTGACTCTTCATAGAAAGAATCACGGCGCCATTCGGTTATGGTGTCTCGTATTCACAGAGCGAGCGTTCTAGCGGGTTTCTTGCCGCAGTTACGCTTCAGTCTGCAACTGTCGCTCGCCGGAATTATAACGTCGTTCGCGGTGTCAGTTTTTTTAAATAGTTTTTGTGATTAGTGCGTTTGTGTGTCGGGGGGGGGGGGGGGGGGGGTCTAAGCCGCGGGTACGTAATTGCAACTTTAATCACATATGGCTTCTTCCTCGTGTCGCAGAAGGTGTGACGCGAGAAAGAAATCATAATTGATTGGACTTGTAATTACGTAGTACCCGTTGGAGTACGAAAGAGGTTGTAGCGGCCGGGGTCTCAACCGAAGGGTGTGGTGTGACGACGACTGTTACAAGGTGCGAAAATGAATCGTAAAGAATGTGATAGTTTAGCTTTGTTGGCACTTATCAGCAGTGAAATAATGCCATAGCGAATCAGCTTTATATTGGCAGTTTCACTGCCGATAAGTGCCAGCAAATCTGAGCTATCATATTCTTAATGATCACTTTTCGCAGGTGTGAAAAAACTTTATGGCTCCTTATACGGGTGCGAATCTACCAGACTTGAAAGTACTTTTTTTTCGGTACACGCCCGTGGTGCCTCCAGTGCCACATGATTCCGAGTTACAAGCCGAACGATACGTTCGACTGCTACGAAGAAGTGAAAGACGCCCGGGTCGCATTTCGAACGACGACGACCTCGTCGAATGGTTGTTGGCGGAAGGTCTGCGGTCTCCACATGGTGGTGGTGGTGGACGCGGCTGGGGCAAACTAGGCTGTCGACGATTACTCCGGAAAATTCTACGATTGCTCGAGCATCACCCCGTCGGGCGCTGACATGGACGTCCGATAAATTAAGGTAGGATAGCGTTTTTGAAAACGCGTGAACGTTTACGCAGGCGGGGGAGAGCGCGAACGGCGACGCTGGCGGGCGGGCAGGCTCGGGCGAGTTGAGGGAGCGGGCGGCGCGGGCGGCGCGGGCGGCGCGGGCGGCGGCGGCGGCGCCCGACTGGCCCTACCCCTAACGCGGTACACCTCTCCCGCGGCCCTAACGCGGTACCCCTCCCCCGCGGACCCTACGCGACACCCCTCCCCCACGGACCCTACGCGACCCTTACGCGACACCCCTCCCCCGCGGACCCTACGCGGCCCTAACGCGGCACCCCACCCCGCGGACCCTACGCAACACCCCTCTCCCCCGCGTGACGTCATCCCCCTCGCCCCTCGATTACCTCCCCTCCCACTCACCCCCCCTCGGAGCTCCCGATCCAGTACCGGTATATTATCACTACTGTTGCACACGGCGGAGTGTTTCAATAAATGTTACTTTGATATTTCCTCTCAAATATCTTTAATTAAAATACCACTTAACAATTGATAACGGTCTTGATTACTTCATACAATTCCCGAGATTATTCTAAGTTTAATGATTACTAAAGGTAACCGCACGTTCGTTATGATTTCTGATGTCAGACTGCCCGCCCGATCTTCCGATTCGGCAGTATTTACAATGTCGGACCGACGTTCTGTTGCTAACTCGGGGGCTCCCGAGTTAGCGTTGACTTCTCGTCGTCAGCGCTCTGCGCTCACCTTCGCATCAGCGCTTTCGGTAAACCTGAAGTCGGACGCTCTGGGTTCCGGTGTCGGTTTGCATCGGATGATCGTCGTCCGATGCAATCGTCAGGTTTCTCGGCGGATTTCATATTCGAATTCAGTTGCTAGGGTCGGATTACTTATAGGTTATATAGTTAATAATTATAGCGTTGTGCGCTCACAACACCCCATCTTGCTGGGAAAACATAATTGTTTTTTTCAAGAGAGGAATTTCTTCTTCTCGCAAAGGTTTTAATTTAAAAAGATAGGGGTAAATATGCATATTAGGTCAAACCTCGCCGATGACCTTGACCTTGACATATGTTGTCAAGGTCACCCTCCTGAGTGACCTTCAAAAGATTTTAGCTGGCGGTCACTGTTCGTTAAAAAGTTATAAACAAAAAAAAATTGAAAAATATAGCAGTTATTTTGAGTACTAATAGACATAAATGATTGATATTTATGTGAAAATAGTACATGTATAAATAAAGGAAAATTATTTAAAGCAGTGAATTGTTGGTATATTGAAAAGAAAATTATTTAAAGCAGAGAATAGAGAGTATGTGCTTTAACTTACAAAGCACATACTTGTAAAGCGCGTCACTAACCTATAGGTTAATGGGGCGCTTTACAAGTGTGTGCTTTGTATGTGCTTCAACTTAAAAAGTACATACTTGTAAAGCGCGTCACTAACCTATAGGTTAGTGGGGCGCTTTACAAGTGTATGCTTTGTATGTGCTTCAACTTAGAAAGCGGTGGGTTAATAAATAAAAATAAATAAAAGTAATAAACTGCATGTAAAAACATATATATTTTATCTTTTATTACAGAGAAGATGGATAATATTTTGCCATTATATTAAAAAATGCTTTTATTCGTTCTTGAAATGTAAATTTACGTTTAAAAAAAAATTCTGCCATATAACCAACATAATGTTTCTTGCGAGTACCATATCGTGGAATGTTAGCACGAGTGTTTCTCCAAGCTCTTTCAATGTTCTGAGTATGAGCTTTGGTATCTGGATCAACAAAATTGTACGAATGATTAACAGTTAAGTGTTTATATCCTTCATTTTCTAGACAATTATATGCTTTCCAGCAATCAGATATAATTGTTGTACCAGGTTTGATCCATTTTTGAATAACTATTAACAATGTACTTGCAGAGCGATCTGGTACACACTCAATAAAAAATTTTTTTGTTTCTCGTTCAAAGCCGCCAAATATCCACTGTCCTGTAATTAGTCGACCTTTTTCAAATTTTCTTTTTCCTATTTTTGCCTCATCTATTTCTACTATAATGCCTTCTCCACCTAACATTTCAGTATTATCTTCTAGCCAATCAAGACAAAGCTGAAAAAGAAATCTTAAATATAAAAACGAAAAGAGTAAAATATATAAAAATATAATTAAAAATACCTCGTGACAAAAATTTGACCAATCGACAACAGTGTGATGAGTAATATTTAGTTCATCTATGAGAAATACATGTCGAGGTGGACGTATCATTAAGAAATATGCTATAAATCTGCATGTATCTTGTATATTCAAACGTGAGTGTGAAAACCATGTCTTATGAAACGGACTTAGTGTAAAATTGCACAGCACTTTCTGTCGTTTTTTCTTTTTACGTTGTTTATATGTTACACTTTTACACATAAAAAGCATACGCTCACGATTTAAATTCATGTTTGCTTCACATCGTGGACATTTAATTTCTGTATGAATAACTTTTCGTTCTCCTAAAAAATCTATCAACTTATTCTTATCCTCAATAAGGCTCAAAAACTCGTGTAGTCGCATATTGAAAGCTTCTAACGAACTGCGAAAAATCGGTGAACCTTTGTTGACAAAATATTCCTACTCATGTAGCTACCTTTCAACCATGTAAATAAAAACTTAGAATGTCATAAATAGACTACTACATTGTACAAAAACACGAATTCCTCGACCCTGTATAGTGTGAACCTCGCTTCAACTTAGAAAGCACATACAAAGCACATACTCTCTATTCTCTGCTTTAAATAATTTTCTTTTCAATATACCAACAATTCACTGCTTTAAATAATTTTCCTTTATTTATACATGTACTATTTTCACATAAATATCAATCTTTATGTCTATTAGTACTCAAAATAACTGCTATATTTTTTAAACTTTTTTTGTTTATAACTTTTTAACGAACAGTGACCGCCAGCTAAAATCTTCTGAAGGTCACTCAGGAGGGTGACCTTGACAACATATGTCAAGGTCAAGGTCATCGGCGAAGTTTGACCTAATATGCATATTTACCAAGATAGGAGAAGAAGAAGGATGTAGAAAAAAGTGCATTAATACTTTTCATATTGATTGTTAACAGTTCACCCGATCTCACACTGTTAGATTTTTTCCTTTGGAGTCATTTGAATAGAATTTTATACATAACAGAGGTCGCTTCACCCGAAGTCATTGCAAGAATGCAAATAACTGTCCAAACTGTCGATGGACCAATGCTTCGACGCGTACGAGAAAATTTAATTCTTCGTGCGGAAACATGCATTAAGGCTCACAGGGCTCATTTCAAAAACTTCATGTAATAAGTCCTTTTTAGGACTAAAAAAACAGTCCTTTTTAGTTTTTAGGACTATCAATTTCATGCGTAACAGTCCTTTTCAGGACTAAACAACGGCTCTTTTCAGAGCTAGCAGTTACTGCAAAGCAGTCCTTATCAGGACTCATTCCTTCTCTACGTTCCCCTAATGTTCAAAATATCAAACAAAAAATTCTGTTTAATATTATAGGGAAAAGATAAATCTTTTTGAAAGTTAAGGCAAATAAACGCAAAACGCCGATCTTATAGCGAATAATAAATTATGACGTATTTAATAACTTAAAACAAAATACAATACAAACGATTCGGCCTTAGTTTAGACCCTCTTTAGTGTAATATAGTGATGGACGACAAGACAAGAGTTTCAAGATCTTGTCTTGTCTTGATTTTTCAAGACAAGAACATAAATTTCTTGTGCTTGATAAAATAGAAACGAGACAAGATTTAACAAATCGAGCTCAAGACAAACTAATCAAGATTCTTGATTATTGACAACTAAAATTAGAAAATTACAAATATATATGTATATTGTGGAAGATGATATATTTTCTGTTAAATTTTTGGATTGCGCCGCCTTGCGTGGCGGTTGAAACAATAGAGAGGGCGTCGCCGCTCCTCTCCCCGCTCAAGTTAGTTAGTGACTCGCTGCGTTGCTGGACGGTCGCAACGCTTCCTTGTAACGTATTTTTATATTTCCTCTCAAATATATCAAAGTTATATATTCTCTACCCAGTGTCTCAATCCACCGCTCAGACATCCCATCCTACAATTCAGAAGTGGGATACGCGAGAAACTGTACGGGATTTACGTGAGAGGAACAATTTATGTGTACCGGCAGTACGTGTTAGAGTACGATCTACTGATGCATTTATGTGCTGTGTGCTAGCATCGGGTTAACGTGTGCCGAACTTATGAACAATCGGGGTCTGTCGATCTTGTGGACGAAAGAACATTAAGTTACGAGGCGAGAAAGTGACGGGGGCTGGCTCTTGCGTAGAAGGCCGCCAACGGTTATTGTCCGCCATTTTGGACGCGTGCTTGCGAGAACGAAGACGTCGTTCCAGAATCGTCGAGAACATTCGTGCAGTGCGCCGTGATCTACAGAACATTGCTCGATGGTAATCACGGGTCGGTAATATAGGAAGCATAGGTGCGACCTCCGCCGGCGTGATAAGTGGTTATCCGATGAACCTACGGTGCGCGACAGCCGCTTTGTTGTGACAGCTGAGACTTTATGGTTACGTTGACGCGAGTCGATTTATGAGTTACGCGATCGGCTTTGACGGAAGAGTACGAACGTCGCTTATGTAATTACGTGTAATATCAACGATTGTAGACGAACGTCATGATGGAGGAAGCAAATAATCTTACGATACTTCAACTGAAGGAAATACTGAGGCAACGAAATATGCCGACGTCAGGATCGAAGTTGGAATTGATAACTCGGTTGATGAAAGCGGATCCGACTGGGAGTTGGATAAATGCTCGCGCTCAAGAAGAGGAAGACGAACAAGACGACAATCAACCTCACTTGGAGCGTGGCAGAACGGAACTGTTACGACAGGAGCTGGAAGTCATGAGACGTGAACGCGACCTCGCACAAAGGGAAGCGGAATTAGCTCGACGAGAACTGGCATTGGCTAACGCTGCCATTCCAGAGCAGAGAAACATAGTGGACAATGCACCAAGATATCTCCAGCAGGCAGAGCCACCGGCACCGCCACAGCTACGTGCGAATGTTAAAGGCATAGGAGATTTATTGGGCGACTTTGATGGAACGAATCGCTATTTCGAAGATTGGGAAAAGCAAGTCCGATTGGTGAAGAGGCTTTTCTCTGTGGATGACGCGATTATGAAAATAATTATTAGCTCCAAACTCAAAGGTAAAGCTGACAGGTGGTTTCGTTCAAGATCGGAGTATACGGAGATGACGCTTGACGCATTGCTCTCAGCGATGAAAGATGGATTCGATCAACGACCAAGTAAAGTGGATCGCCTTAAGAAGTTCGAATCAAGAATGTGGCAACCGAATGAATCTCAATAATTACTATCACGAAAAACTCATTTTGGGAAATTTGGTGCCGATTAAAGAGGACGACCTGCTAGATTATTTGACGGACGGGATACCAGACCAAACGTTACGAAACCAGGCGCGCATGCAAAATTACACCTCGGTGAAGGACTTATTGAACGGGTTCCGCAAGATATCCCTTTCGCATCGGGCTAAGAGAGACTCGTCGCACGGGGAGAAATCAACTGCGGATAAGACAGCCGAAAAGACGAAACCGGACGCCAAAATACAGAAGACGGCAGTGAAAGAAGAGGCCAGTGGAAAGCCGATCAAATGTTACAACTGTAACAAATTAGGACACATTTCTAAAGACTGTTCGAAACCTCAGAGAGAGCGTGGATCTTGCTTCAACTGCGGCAGTATGGAGCATATGGCGAAAGATTGCCCCAGCAAGGAGACGAAAGAAACAAAAGAGAAGTCACCGGTATCCAATGTGTACGAAGATCCAGAGGAAGAAAGTAGTGTGGAACACAGGAAGATTGTGACGTACGAAATAAAAGACTCTAGTTTACGGCGAATATTGTGTTTAGATACGTTGCTCGATACGGGTAGCCCAATTGGTTTTCTAAAAGAGCGATTTGTGGATAAACAAGGGCTTCTCCCACTAGACGCGTCAGATCGCGATTATTTCGGGTGTAGAAAGGTACCAATAGAATTTTTAGGGAAAGTTGATACGACTATTTCTATTGGCCATATTACGAAAGAAAATATTAGGATATATGTTGTGCCGGAAGACACGTCGGTGACACCAGCTTTATTAGGCAGGGATGTATTGAATAAATTCGGTATTAAATTGACCCCACCGACGGACGAAAACGATAAACTAGAAACAGATATTAATGCTATCGAAGTCGGGGATGACGCGGCTCAAGAACTACAGATTAACCCTGAAATTCCTTACGAGGCTAAAGTTAAATTAGAACGAATTTTCCGGGAATCCTACGTAGATTATCCAAAACCGGATGAGCCTAAATTCAAAGCGGAACTAAAATTACGATTGACCAATCCGCAGCCATTTTACTGTACTCCGCGAAAACTCCCTTATGACAAGATACAAAAACTCCGGAAGATCTTAGACGATTTGTTAGAGAAAGGCTACATACGAAGTAGCGACTCCGAATTCGCATCGCCAATAGTTTTAACCGTAAAGAAGAACGGGAAATTGCGTATGTGTGTAGATTACCGAGTCCTTAATAAGGTAACCGCGAAAGATAACTACCCCATCCCGATCATCGAAGATCAAATTGCGACCGCGGGGAACAAAAAGTACTTTACGCTGTTAGATTTAAAAGACGGGTTCCACCACGTTCGGATGGCGGAAGAATCAATTAAATATACGTCGTTTGTGACTCCATTAGGCCAGTACGAATGGTTAAGAATGCCTTTCGGGCTGCGACCAGCGCCACAGAAGTTTCAGCGCTATATAAGAGACAGGTTAGACGTGTTTGTTAGAGAAGGTGTTATGTCAATTTATATGGACGATATATTAATAGCCACCGAGACAATAGAACAGCATCTAGAAATTTTAGAGCGAGTATTTAGGATTCTTTCTGAAAACCTCATGGAGTTACGAATTGACAAGTGCTATTTTCTTCAGACGGAGATAGAATATCTGGGGTATACTATTTCGGAGCAGGGTGTAAAACCTACGCGGAAGGGTACTGAAGCGGTAGAAACATTTTCGATACCCAGAGACACACGAGATGTGCGTCGCTTTCTCGGACTTTGTTCCTATTTTAGGAAATTTATCGAACACTTTGCGTCTATCGTTAAACCCCTTTATGATCTTACAAAAGCAAGCGCGACGTTTAAATTCGGAGAAACGGAACTCGAAGCATTTAAGACACTCAAAGCTAAACTTACGAAAGCTCCGATTTTAGCGATTTATAAGCCAAACGACCAAACTGAACTGCATTGTGACGCGAGCTCAGTGGGTTACGGAGCAGTTCTTATGCAAAAGAAATCTGACGGTAAGATGCACCCGATATTCTATTACTCCAGACGAACGACAGAAAGCGAATCGAAATTGCACAGTTTTGAACTCGAGACTCTTGCGATAATTTATGCTTTGGAACGATTTCGAATATACCTCCAGGGAATAAGATTTAAGATACTGACTGATTGCAACGCTGTCACGATGACACTAAAGAAAAAGGATGTAAATCGTAGAGTCGAGAGATGGGCAATTGCTTTGCTCGAATATGATTATGAATTAGAATATCGAGCGGGTACGCGTATGCGTCACGTAGACGCTCTTAGTCGATCCATCGGTATCATAGAAGAAAACCCTTTCGAATGGAATGTTACGATATGTCAGGGACAAGATCCCAAAATTGCCGAGATTTGTAATAAACTTGAGAAATCCGAAGATAAGTTTTATGAAATGAGAAACGGGCTCGTGTACCGCAAGTATGGAAATAGATTATTATTTTATGTGCCGGAACAAATGGTGAGAAATGTATTGTATAAATACCATGACGAGTTAGGACATGTAGGTACCGAAAAAGTAGCCCAAGCAACACTCGAAAACTATTGGTTCCCGAAGTTCCGTGAGAAGGTAGATTGTCACGTTAAGAATTGCCTTAAATGTATCACATTCTCTCCAGTTAGCGGAAAAGTCGAAGGATTGATTCACTCTATTCCTAAAGGCAATATTCTTTTTAGCACCTTGCACGTCGATCATCTGGGACCGATAGAAAAACAACGATTAATTAAGCAACATTTGTTAGTAGTGATAGATTCGTTTACGAAATTTGTAAAACTTTATCCGACCAAGACGACTTCTAGTAAGGAGGCAATTAGTTGCCTGCAGCAATATTTTGAATATTACTCGCGACCGAAAGTGATAATTACGGATAGAGGTAGTTGTTTTACGAGCTCTGAATTTAAAGATTTTATGAAAGATAATGGAGTTGAGCACATTAAAATAGCGACAGGCTCACCTCAGGCTAACGGACAAGTTGAACGGGTCAACCGGACTTTGACTCCAATGTTAGCCAAACTGACTGACAATTCGACAGGTAAATATTGGTATAAAATTGTCGCGGATGCTGAGTATGCGTTGAACAATTCTGTAAGTAAAGCTACTGGTGAGACGCCGAGTAAATTGTTGTTTGGCATAGGACAGCGTGCGAAATCTGCGGATAGTTTGTGCGAATATTTGGAAGGTAAAAACGGGCCAGATCGATCTGATGTTGACGAAATTCGAGAGAGCGCTTCTGATAGAATCCTGCGATCACAGGCATACAATAAAGAATACGCAGACGGCAAACGTAGAGAAGCACACCAGTATTCAGTAGGTGATTTAGTTTCAATTAGGAACTTTGATAGTACGGCCGGAGTGTCACAGAAACTCAAACCTGTATTTAAAGGAACGTATAAAGTAGTGGAGTCGTTAGGTAATGATAGATACACTATTACCGATGTGGACGGATTTCAGAATACTCTGCGACCCTACCGTGGGGTATGGCAAGCCGCAAATCTAAGGCCAAACGTGAGACAAGATGAATAATGATATTTTGCGTTAGTATAGTTAGTTAAGTTAAGAATTATTATAGCTATTTGCCAAAGTTTATATTATTTTAAGTATTTGCTACAGATGTTCCTATTAAAGTTAAATATTCTGCCGGGACGACAGATAGTCAGAAGTGGCCGAATGTAGAAGATGATATATTTTCTGTTAAATTTTTGGATTGCGCCGCCTTGCGTGGCGGTTGAAACAATAGAGAGGGCGTCGCCGCTCCTCTCCCCGCTCAAGTTAGTTAGTGACTCGCTGCGTTGCTGGACGGTCGCAACGCTTCCTTGTAACGTATTTTTATATTTCCTTTCAAATATATCAAAGTTATATATTCTCTACCCAGTGTCTCAATCCACCGCTCAGACATCCCATCCTACAATATTTATATATAATATATACACACACACATTTAAATATTAGAACGAATTTTTTCATTTAAATTGCACATGAACCAGGATTGAAGACATAGCTGACTTCTGATAGAATCATTATTCATTTTGTTTCTATGTTTACGAAGAAAAAGTGCCGCTCTCGAAAACAATCTTTCTGATGGCACCGATGTAGCAGTAATACATAAAAAGTCGCGGGCCATTCGAGATAGACATGGATATCGGTCATTATTTTCTTTCCACCACTCAAGTATGTCATCTCTATAACCAATTCGTTTTTCGTTGCAATATGATTCTATTTCACATTTCCAATTATCTTCTGAATTTAATTGTTGTTCAGGCTGCCTTCCGAAGAGCATATTGAAATCAATTGCATCATTATTTAATTGTTCTCCTGCATCAATATATGTTTGTTCCTCATGCATATTGTGCCCTTGAAATGATTTTTTAGGTACGTAATATTTTTCTTTGAAAATGGTTTCAAATTTTTGTTTCGATCCTTCAAGTAATTCGTTTCCCCATGAAGTTTTTTTAAAAGTTTCCATTTTGTGCCTAGGATCAAGAATAAGAACTACACAATAAATCCAGTTAGTTTTAATGTAATGCTTTAACATCTTGTCTCTTCCTGCTTGTAATGCCAACAGCAACGATTCATCTAATTTTGATCGATCGGGTTTCAAATCTAGATTAAAAATTGTTCTTTCAATTTTATCGATCAATAGATTAAAGCCAATCACAACTTTAGATAGAGTCACATATTTTTCTCCACCCAAAGTAGTGCTAAACTCTTGAAAGTCATGAAGGAAACCATAGACTTTTTTAATTAGCAACCATTCTTCCTCTAATAATTTTAGATTTTTTAAGTTTTCGATGTTATCACAGAACATTTCAAGCGCTGGTTTTAGACGTAAAGAATATCCCAACATTTCAGCCGTTGAATTCCATCGAGTTCTAACATCTATGACAGGAGTGTTACATTTTAAATTAACGATTTCGCAAAATCCACGAAATTTTATGCTTAAAATTTCTGATTTTTTTATCTTTAAAAGAAGAGTACGCAATTTGTTGACCGATGTAGAACTATCTTCAAATTCATTATTTTCATCTTCATCAGTTTCATCAAATTCATCATCTGTAACTGTTTCATTACTTATTTTTAGCATCGACATAATCAAGAGACACGGTAGTGTCTCGCGCCAAGTACGCGCGGAGCGAGACAGCCGTGGCTCTATATACTCGACGCGACGAGTTGCGAGTACCCGAGATTTTTAGATCTCGATAACCAGTGAACGGATCAAGTTCTAACTAGGCTTATCGTAAAGCTTGGACCAAATTTATATAATAAAAGTGTTTTTATATTTCCGCTACGTGCCCTACGAGCGGAGATATTACGATGCAAATTCCAATCCTGAAAATTTTCATTTAAGATACGTCCACGTTCTCCGTTTGCTGTGTTCGCCACGGCGCGGCGTCTAATTTTCTTGTGGCGTTCATACCCTTGCCGTTATGCGGCGCTCTAGTCTCTACGCGTAGAGATGCGTTAATTCGATCGATCGATCACATGTGAGGTGATAGGAGTAAACATAACCGTAAAGTAGCCGATACACGTCGCGAGTCCGGTTCGGCTCGGTTTCTACTCGTTCGTGGGTGGGATGTCACGGGCCGGGTTCGGCGTCCGACGAGCTAAATTTCGAGACTATTTGGGAGTGTGTGTGTAGTGAAAAACGTTCAAGTCTCATTACATGTACGAGTTTGACTCGCGAATCAAGCTCGCCGAGCCGGACTCGCGAGTCAAACTCGTACATATAATGGGCCGCTTCAGACGTCCGCGTTGTCGAGAAATATTCCGTCCGCGTCGTCGCGTCCGAAGTCCGAACACTCCGAACGGAGTACATGAGTGCTAGAGTGACAGAGTTCGCGCCTTGTGGATGGCTGGTTCCTAGGATACACCCTGAGCGAGGATGGCGAGGTTATATCTATCGTACGTATTGCTCTTTCTCGCGGTCACGCTCGCGTTTCCCGCTCGCGTACCCCGCTCGCGTTCTCTCTCTCTCTCTCTCTCTTTCTCTAATAATGACTATCGAATATATCTGATAGAATTAAATCTAAACATTTTTTGTATTATAACACAAAAATTATATTTGACAGTGACATCCTTAATTAAATGTGCAGTGTAGTTTGTATTATAAATTATTAATTGTCTTATTTTGTTAACAAACTTTACTATACATATATTATCTACTATAACATTCTGCCAATAGCATCGTACATGCCAAATTCTGTATCAAATCTGTTTTTCTTTCGACAAAATTTATTAGCAAACACTGCATAATGTGCTCTCGACAAACTTGACCTTGCCTAATATATTCATATATTGTGTCTTAATTTTTTTAATGATTTATAAATTTATACAAACTACACTGCACATTTAAGGATGTCAAACTCTCAGATATAATTCTTGTGTTATAATACAAAAAATATTTACATTTAATTTTATCAGACATAAATGTCAATGTCGATAGACATTATGGCGTTTGATGTATCTGTAACAAAAAGGGGTGATATCCGTACAAAATTACCTTTTACAAAAAGGTAAAAAAAAGACGCCAAGCACGCGTGGTGTACCTTGAAAAAATCGAAGTAGTTATCTTTGTACCTCGAAAAAATCCAAGTAACATCTTTACCTGGAAAAAATCGAAGTAATATATTTACCTTAAAAAAATCGAAGTAGTTATCTTTGTACCTCGAAAAAATCCAAGTAATATCTTTACCTTGAAAAAATCGAAGTAATATATCATTTCTTTTTTTTTTGTAATAAATATATTACTTCGATTTTTTCAAGGTAAAGATATTACTTGGATTTTTTCGAGGTACAAAGATAACTACTTCGATTTTTTCAAGGTAAATATATTACTTCGATTTTTTCAAGGTAAAGATGTTACTTGGATTTTTTCGAGGTACAAAGATAACTACTTTGATTTTTTCAAGGTACACCACGCGTGCTTGGCGTCTTTTTTTTACGTTTTTGTAAAAGGTAATTTTGTACGGATATCCTGAACCGCAAGGTTTATTATATGAGCAAAACATCTGAAGTGTTGATCAACAGCATCTACGTTTGGTAATAATACAGCCAATTCTTGAATAAACTTAGTGTTAGCTGAGGCATTGTCTAGAGTGATTCCAACAATTTTTGTATCTAAACACAAATCGTTTTGCATAATTGTATTTTTGAACATATTTGCAATATCTTTCCCCGTATGTTTACCATGAGAGGGAACAAAGTCGAGCACAATTGACTGAAGATGCCATTCTTCATCAATGAAATGAATGGTTATTCCATAAAATGATTTATTTGCTACTGATGTCCATCCATCAATAGTAAAACTAAACTGAGATGTATTGTTCTTTAAAATTTTGAAGACTGATTTCTGCATGGAAAGAAACGTGCTCAAAGCCAAGGAATGCATTGCTTTTCTTTGAGGTACTTGTAAATACGGATTTATATACTCAAATACTGATTTAGTAAAATCATCGTCGAAAAAACTGAATGGCAGGTACTTCCTTGCTACTAGTTCCACAAGTAGAAAGTTGAATTTTTCTTAAGAATATTCCATATATGTTGATGGCTGAAAATAAATAAGAATCGTAAATAAACTAATATATAAATATATCATATACATATATGCACAACACACATACATGTATATACAGGGTAAGTCAAAAGTATGTTTTTTTTTTAATTTGTGAGCGTGTTCGTGGATAAAAAGAAAGAGCAAATGTTCATATGAACATATGGTCGCAAATTCTTTGTTGTCGAGATAATGGACATAAATCGGCAGTATCAAATACTTAATGCTTTATTTGAACGTTTATAATTTTGTTATTGTTGTTTATAATTTATATAGTAATATATTTTTGCGTGTGTAGTTAAACGTAATTTTGAAAATTAATATAAAATTTTGTTCAAATTAAATATTTAAACTATATGCAAAAAAATTATGTTTTTAAATAATATATGTGAAATGAACATGTTGTATACGTTAAAATAAAAACAACTTATTTTTAATGAACAAACAGAGCTTATAATCTTTATGAATGTTTATTATGTAAATTAGTGTTTATTGGATTCTTATTTGAATTTTTTATGTTTTGTTAGAACACACAAATATTATTAAAACAATATTACTTACCTTTGATACTTCAGATGAAAGAGACATATATTTTGTTATATGTGAAGTGGATGAGGAATTTGGTGTCCGATTCGGATTAATTAAATTAATTTCGTAATATTGTTTTTTGTGATACGTTGATAAATGTCTTTGAATTCCGGATGTATTGGCATTCTTCATCTTTATTTGTACGTTTCGGATCTTTTCCTTACATAATTTACAAGTAGCAATTTTATCGTTTTTTGAAGAATTTTGTTCTTTAGATTTTGTGATGTCAAAATAAATAGCAAATTTATTTTTATTCTTTTTTGGATTTGATCCGTTTATAGTCTCACTCGGTGCAGGATCGTCTGGTAACTCTTCAATTTCAGATTCTTGGTGATCAGATGATTCGCTAACTAAATAAATTACATATAAATACTTATTATAATTCAGAATTAACAAAAAATAAATCTAATAAAATTTTATTTTAGTTAAATAATTTGTTTGTTATAATTTATCAGTTACAATTGAAAACTTTTCATTATTTAATAATTAATAAATCACAAAGTTCAATAAAAAATAACTTCTAAAGTTTTAGTTAAATAAATTATTGAATGCTATAGTTTTCGGTCTTTCCTACTATGCTGATCATTTATCGATTAAATAATATAATTATGTATTTTTCGTACCGATATAATTTGCAAAATATTTATTTACCTTAATCTTAAATTTTGTATAAATATATTGACTGGCTTTTGCCTATAGTTTCTGTTGTTTATGTATTAGAAACGGGTGTCCGGAGGAGGTTACAGAGAGAAACATACTTTTAAGTACTTTTCTTTCTCAAAGTGTCCCAAAGTATATGCCAATTGGCTCATTCGGTACACTTTCAGAGAGACAGGTGCGTTTTTCGTTTTAACATCCTCCGGACAAAATCTGCTATGTATTCCCATGTAACAGAATGATGTCTAAAGACGTCTTAATGACGTATTATTGACGTTAGAAACGTCATTAAGACGTTATTAATACGTCACTTTGCTGGATTGTCAGCAGGGTTGGGAACGTATCATACCCTATGTATCATACATAGGTATCTTACGTATGATACTAAGTATGATACGCGCTTTGTTTCATACATATGTGTACGTATCATACGTCACATAACCTCATTTTAGTCCAGTCAGTCCAGTCCAATGTTTCTTCTTAGACGATTTATAGATTTCGAGTATTTCGACTCAAATTTATATCGGCGAAACGTAATGTATGTTTTATTGTGATATTGGATTTGGATGCATTCCGTTTCACGCATAATGCATTTATTCTTGTATAACATTCAATGAACAAGGATAAATGATGCTTTATGCGCAATGCGCATAATCAATTCATCAATATCATCATGCGATTCATGCTTGAAACGAAATGCACTCATTGTCAATTACTTAATATTTATTATTTAATATGCAGAGTTGTTATACGTACAAAAATTAACAAAGGCGGAAAACCTAAACATTCGTATTGGACGGAAGGGGGTTTTATTCAAAAAAGAAACTATAAGGGAAAATTAATTGCACAGTGCAAAGTTTGCAATAAGGATTTGCAGAATACTGCAATCAATCGCCTAAAAGACCACAGGCAAGTATTATTCAATTATCAATAATACATATAGATTATTATCTAGATTTTAAATAGTTGTATTCTATATTAATAGAAAAGAATGCCGTTACGACGAATCTAGTCCCGATACTCCTGATTCTGATAGTCCTGAACCTGAATGTCCTGATCAAGATCATGCTGACGGTGACATTTGCAATAAAATTGCGCGTAAAGATGACAAGCAGGATTGTGTAATTAAATTATTTTATCATCATATATGGACACAGTCACAGTGCTATTTAATTTATGACACTGAAGTAGTTAGAAAAGCGAGGATTCTCAACATCTAAAAAGACAATTATAAATTACATAATTTAACAATTGCGTTTGATAAATAATTAAGTAACAAGTTACAAGTTAATGTTCCTTTTAGCGATTGAAAACCCTTGCTTTTCAAATGAGTTGTTACATATATGTTACTGCTAACTTCAGTCTCATACTTGATTTTTTATGCTATACTCTAAGTCAATATATTTTATCTAACATTTAATATTACAATCTCAACTTTATTACGTATATGTATATGTATATGTATATAGTATATAGTATATATTATACATTTTTAATTTAGGCAGATGTAATACATGAAGATCAACAGTTATCAGTAAATTCTCAATTTTTGCAAACATGCAAGGAAGGTGCTGCTGGAACAAGTGAGATTAAAAAGCAACAAACCAAAGTAAAGTCATTTGCTGACAATGTTACGAGTAGTAAACGTCGAAAAATAGATAAGGCTTTGTTGTATTTTTTTGTTGCCTCTAAATTGGATTTTAAGGAAATGGAATCAGTATATTTTAAGGATTTTTTAAACGTTATTAGACCTGCTTATGCAGTGCCCAGTATTAATCATATGTTAAATGACGTTTTAAATGAAGCTCATGAAAAAGTTTTCACAACTGACTCGTTCAAAAGTAAATTAGTTCCGGTATTATTACTGTTAAAAGTCGATGAGTCTACAACAATAGGTCTACTCCGCAACGTTGAAAACAAATATGTATTTGTTGATGTAAATAAGTGTACCGAAACTAATGAATGTGAATTGAGGCTTAATTTAGATATGTTTATTCGTGAATGTATAAAATATACATACGAAAATATGAAAATGAAAATTCACACTGTTGTTCACAATTTGGAAGTGACAATGTCGAATAAAATTAGCGTTAATTTAGATTTAGAAAACACTGAAACAGAAATTTTAATTTTTCAGTGTCACACGCAATATATAAGATCAATACAGAAGCTTCTTATTTGTCCTGAGTTGATAACAAAAGTAAATAAATTATTAGGAGCATTTAAGTGCATTGAATCGAGGATTATAAATTTAGGAGGGAAAAATATTGTATTGTATAATTCTGATTCATGGGACAATTACCGTGCTGCTCTTGAATCATGCTCAAAAAACTTAAAATGTATGAGAGAGATTGTAGGGCAAAGCTTTAAGGTTGCCACAGATATATTGCAATTGATATTTGACGACTCCTTTGAACAAGAAATTAAAGAACTTATTGAATTTTCTCTAGAAATCGAAAACTTGAAAAGTAAATTACTAGATATACAATGCAACATCGCAGATGCTTTTCAATATTGGTTACAACTTAATGAATCTAATAAAAATGTACGGATATACTGATATTCTCAATAATGTACTGAAATCTGTTATCAGTCCTGTTAATTTAGCAAGTAATTACTTAAATCCTAAGTACAAAGGTCGTGTTTTTATCGAAAATAATAAGTATGCTCTGTATGGTTATATGGTTGAGGAATTTTTTGTTGATAATTTGTCAGGAGAAGGTATGATACAGTACACGAAATACGTGTCACAAGTGGAAATATTTTCGAAATTATTTGAAAAAAATGTTGATGACGTAATGGTGTTTTGGACAGTAGCAGAACGTAAATACGG
The DNA here is from genome assembly GCA_035220615.1 of Leptothorax acervorum. Taxonomy (NCBI): domain Eukaryota; kingdom Metazoa; phylum Arthropoda; class Insecta; order Hymenoptera; family Formicidae; genus Leptothorax; species Leptothorax acervorum. The sequence continues at coordinate 89,368 of JASTWQ010000363.1, forward strand.
AGAATTGGCCAAACTTGCGCAAAAGCTACTTCAATATTCCTGTATGCGTTCCTTGTGTAAATATGAACAAGATTACTCAGAATAATTTAACACAAGATCAGCACGAGAAAATTAAATGTCTTTTTTACACTTTAAAGTTAAATGAATCAGAAAACTAAAATTAAAAATTTTTAATATTATTTAGCTTTAGCATGATATAATGTTATATTCTTGTTTTATTTTTCATTTTATTTTATATTCCTAAAACTCACTAGTATTGATCGAAAGAAATATAACAATATTTAAAGAAATACTTTTAGTTTTGTACCAAATAAAAGATGTTACTCCAAAGAGATTACAAAATATTATCGTTAATCAGAAAAATAAATACTTTTACGTTTTAGGAGTAATATATATGTCATAATGCGATAAATATATATATCATTTTTTGTTTTATTGCATATTTATTTTATAATAAATATATAACTAATGTTTTTGTGATATTAGTGAGTATTTTAAGATACAATATGAAAAACATAAATTATAAGTGAAATTGTCCTGTGAATCCTGTGATTTATAATATAAAGCTAAGCTAAAGATATAATACAAATAACACGTATGTGTAAATATTGTTCTGTGATGTAAAGTAAGAACATAAGTGTGCGCTGTTTAAATATATAAGTTACATATATATATATATATATATATTTTGTACGATGCTTTGATAATACTCTGAAGTTGTGATACTATAATAGTCACTTTTAATTAAAATATCTGATACTAATTTTTTAATTTAATTGTATTTTTAAAAATAATTTAAATAGGAGATATTGTTCATTATTACATAAAAACATTAATCAAACGGATCTAAAAATACATTGTTTCGACATAACTCCGAATGTTTCTCCATAGTCTTTAGTGTATAGTATATATCCACAAGTTTTTTAGATTTTTCATTCAATAGTCTATTTCTCAAAAACGTATGAACGTATGACCAATTGGAAAACAACCTTTCTAATTCAGCAGAAGAGGCAGGAATTTTTAATAATTTTTTAGCAAGTGCTGAAAGATTAGGAACCCTTCTTTCACACATTGCCCAAAATACATATGGATCTGCAATTTCCTTTTCAAATAATTTTGAAAAAATGCCTGTTTTATTTAAATACGTGTCTAGTTCATTTATTCCTTCTTGATTTAATTCTGTAGAAAGAAATTGTAGTGCCTGTTTTAATTGTTCTGCAGATAATTTTTCACCTCGATAAGATGGGTGTACGAGATTAGCTGCCATTCCTATTGGTCGTACAGCTTTTTTCAAACGTTCTTTTAACAGATGTTCATGGAATTCATCGGTTGATGGTATTTCTAATGTCAACCATAATTGAGTTGCATCGGCAACATTACATGTTGACGTCTGGCACCTATTTATTAATGTACAAACTGGATTAAATATTTCTATATATTGCTTCAATTTTGATTCAAACTCTTGATCTTGGAGAAGTTCCAGAACCTTCTCTTTTATAGGGTATGAAGCTGTTGATGCTACATTTCTCATTATGTTTAAATTTTCTAAGGCACAATTGAAGGAATCTCTATAACTACTCCATCTAGTTTCGCAGGCTAAATTCATTCTACTACCACCTTTGTTTATAATATCACGCTGCAGACCAGGATTTTTGAATTCCTTTAAAAGCGCATTAACTTCATTTGCAAATTCTCCATCTACTAATGACTTGGCTAATAAATTGCCACTATGGCTGTTGCAAGTTGAGTACCATAAATTACTCTTATTACCCATGCTAATCATGGGTGACGCATTATCGGATACTATTGCAAAAATATTTATGTTATATAAGTCTTTCGATAAATTAATTGAATGATTAACAACTTCTAATAATAGTTCTGCATTTTCTGAACGTCCTGTTATATCATATGACTCAATAAAAAATTGCCTGTTATAATCTGCATTATGAACAGTGCATACGACATGCTTGCTATTTGTCGCAGAATTTTTCCACCCGTCAATAAGCAGCACACATTCACTATTTTTCAAATGTTCTTTGCGTTCATTAACAATTTCTTTATGAACTTTATCCAATAAATTATTAGATAGGAACTTCTTCCTGGTAAGTAATAGTCAGGATTAAGTGCAGCTATTAAGTTTTTAAAATGTATCGATTCAACAACTTTAAATGGTATATTGCAACCAAAAAAGAATTTTGCAAGCGCTATATCAATGTCGTTCTTCGACTGAGCTGGTACATTTTGTGCAGGTCCACGTTGTCCATGTGTTTCAAAAGCAACCTATTATAAACACATATCTCAATAAAAGAGATGTTAATTTTTACAATTACATCATAAGATATATACATATAAACATATAATATATTTAATATATTGGTAAAATAGAATATGACAAAATAAAAATTATGACATAATTTTTATTTGATCTTTGAATTTAAAATTTGAATTTAACTCATATATAATAGAAATTGTGAATTTTATTAATTGGTTTAAGATATTAAATAATATGTATGCTTTATTTAAAACGTTTCAATTATATTATAGATACACTTTTCTTTCATGATTAATTAAAGTTTAATTTGAAAGGTGACATGCAGTATGTAACTATGTTGAAAATTGATTAGAAAATTACGGCATAACCGCAAATTGGCCCATACTTTAAAATTAAATCCTCGCGATAAAAGCAAAAATATATTACAGCGAACAGCGAGTGACAGAAATTACTGTATACTAAAAACATATACTGTACTTTTACATTTTCAATATTACTCTTTTTTTGTTTTTTATTTACAGACTGCATATTTAAGTGAGATAGACAGTTTCAGTACTTTCAGTATTAATATTATGAGGTTAAGGTTATAGGTTATAGGTTATGTTATAGTACTTATAGTGTCAGAGGTATCATACATGGTTTCATACGTATTATACGTATAATACGTATAATACGTATAATACGTATAATACGTATAATACGTACGAAACTTCTGGAATGCGTATCAAACCCAACCCTGATTGTCAGTACATACCTATAAGATCTTGAGACCGGCGTTTTCCTTTGACAAGGTTTAGATAAACAATATATTTAATTTCACGAATAACGCCGACACCCGGCGCGGCCTGGGTCAATGGCTGCCAGGGCTCTGAGTGATTGCGACAAATTATTTACTAGTTGGGCGCCAGTTAGTTTTGTGAGAACTAACAAACTCCTATTTCATACTTAAGTTTCCGTAGTCGGCTAGCGATTTCAAGCAATCGGATATGAGACAACACAAGGGGAGTTCCGTCGGAAGACCCAAGGAATGTTGCAAATGTCAAGAGAAAGTCAGAGAGATAAGCAAGCGATATATAAGTGTATTGAGAATTGACTTACATTACAGGTTACGTAACTGTTCGCCACAAAACGGGCCACACAACTCGTTCACAATTGTTATTCGCACGCCGCCTACACAATTACGGCGTTGACAAATCTGTATCGACGAAACTGCTCGAAAACCGGCAGACAGCTGATCGATTTCGCACCAAAAATTACGCATGGACTGATCACGCCGAAGACCGACGGAAAAGTCCCCGAGATCCCTCGGTCGCCTCGCTACCACGCGCCCACCCCTCCGATCCTATTAATCGTTACGGGTCGATACTTTCCGTCAGATACAGCCACGCTATTGGCTCTCCGTCTCGACGGTTTACAAGGGTCGGCGCCCGTGCAGCGCGGGCAACAACAAATGTACAATCGATGTCCTATAAAGATTTTGTCGGACCGACCGTTACATCGAGTGTCGACGCCGAGGGAACGATTTCAATTTTCCTGTCACAATCTTAATATTTGCCTTATGCAAATTGTATGTTAACTATATAGTACTTACTTTTATCCTTTTTAAACTTCTTAGCGGAATGACTTTTATTTGAGTCACTAAGATCACGATCTGTATCATTGCCTTGTATATTTATGCCGTTAAAAGAGTTTTTTTTTTTTGGACAGGCTACTTTTTCCATCCATGGCACAGTAATTATTGTTAAATAGTTATATGAATATATTCACACAGTGTAATGTTATTAGAGGTTTCTTCACATGAAAAGATAAAGATTCAGGTAATGTTTTGCAAGATCGAGAAAAACGACTGAAGAAACGACACGTAACTTTACTTGTTTTTAAAACATTTGCCGATCATAAAACTTATAGAGACCCTATACTAGGGACATTCGAGGGAGCCGCGTGATTGCGTGATTGGTGCATGTATATATATATATATAGGTCTGTTCTCTATTGCTGCACTCTGAACTAGTGCAATAAATTAGGGTGAGACAAGTATATTTTCTTTCACTCTAACCTACTGCACTAGTCGCACTAGTTCAGCAATGCAGCAATAGAGAACAGACCTATATATAACTTTGTCCAGAAAATAACAGCGCCAATAAGAAACGCTCACCGAGAACAAACGGCCATAAAATTTGGACTACTTTCTTACTTTTCAATCTTTTCTTTGTATAGTGAAATCGCAAAAGTTGTCTGCATCGGCAAACCATGCTCGTGGAACGGTTAAATGCAATATGCAAATGGTTAAATCTATTAGTAAAAATTAAAGTCCTAGATTATCTAGGACTCTAGTAAAAACCAATCGCTAGGTGAGCAGGCTGGCGTTCCAAAACTCAATCTGACCAATGCGGACAACCTTCTGACTCTCACTGTACAATACCTACCTTTCTTTAAAAAGTAAGTTTTTAGAGATTATATTATATCATTCTTTTTTGTATATAATAATGTTCAAATAATAATATTGTGAAGGAATATATAATATATTACACTTATACCAAATAATACCAAAATTTGAAAGAAAAAGAAATTGTAATAATTAAGTCTTATTAATGAACCTTAATAAAGCCTTAAACATTAAATTTTAATAAAACATAAACGTTTAAATATAAATGTTTGTGTAAAATTATAATAATATTTAACACAAGACAATACTTAATAAAGTCTCTTAATATTTGATATTCATATCTACTCGTACTCTTACCAGTAATACAATTTTATGTTGAATTTTAAATTTTAATAACATTTTGTAAAATTTTTTTATTTTTCTATATATTTAGTAAATTTTTTTTCGCAAAAATATATTTTTTTATAACTTTTATAAAAAATTTAAAAAATAATAGAATTAAAATGGTGCAAATCAATATTTATACATATAAAAGTACCAAGAATCTTGCAAGAATCTTGCAAGAATCAAGAATCAAGACAGGATTGTCAAGATCAAGACACAATGATTCTTGATTTTAAAAATCAAGACAAGACAAATATGTCCGAGTCTTGTCTTGTCTTGTCTTGAATCCATCACTAGTGTAATATTTCACAATAATTTTACATCGAATTGTTAGCAACGCATAAATAAATGTGAAATGTTATCATATTCGTAATACGTATAGGTCAGCGGTAAAGTTGTTAGAAAAGATTAAACATAAAGCAAATGCCTTTTACAAATAAAATGAAATTGAAACGTTAGCTGCAATTCGTATAAGTTTTTTAATGTAAAATTCACTTACCAGACAGTGCATAATATCAATGTCATGATGATCTACCGTCTGGTTTTGATAACGAAACAATTATGCTTATGAGTTTAAGCGTAAGGTGAAATAAGTACAGAGAAATATCATGAAGCATCATATAACAAAGTAACACTAATAAATAAATAAAAATAAGTTTATAAATAAAACAGAATACGGTTGTCAATTTTGTGGAAGTCTCTAGACAATAGAAGAATAATTATTAGAAAGATTTTTTATTTACTAATTTATTTATTAATTTATTTTTTATTTACTAGTGTTATTTTGTTATATGATGCTTCATGATATTTGTGTGTACTTGTTTCATTTTGCGCTTGAGCCTAAGTCTTCAATCCGTGCACTGATCTTAACTCATAAGCATTGTTTTATTACTGAAACCAGACATGGTAGATTATCACGAGATTGATATTATACTGTCTGATAAGTGAATTTTACATCTTTATGAAAAATCTTATACGAATTGCAGCTAACTTTTTAATTTTATTTTATTTAAAGGCAGCAGTTATCACGTGATTTACCTTATGTTCAACCTTTTCGAACAACTTTACCGCTGACCAATGTTTTACGAATACAATAACATTTTACCTTTATTTATGCATTGTTGACGATTAGATTTAAAATTATTGCGAAATGTTACACTGGGGAGTGTTTAAACTAATTGTAAGACAGAAACGTTTTTATTGTATTTTGTTTTAAGTTATTAAACGTGTTATTGTTTATTATTCGCTATAAAAATTAATGTTGTTCGCTTGGCGTTTTGCTCTTATTTGCCTTAAGTTCCAAAAAGATTGTACACCTGGAAAGCGTTATTCATGACTTAGGATAAATTTTTTTCTCATAAAAGAAGAAATGTCTTTTTATTTTTTAATACTTTATATTTTAATAATATTTTTAATTTATTTTTTTTAAGTACGAGATTATTTAAATATTTAATTGTTACAATAAATTTCTCTTAAAAAATTTGGGTAATTATGCATAAAAAGGGCATCCTCTCCGATTTGCTTGATATTTTAATATGTTGTTGGGGATGTCTTCCCGAGTCATTTCATATATATATATAAGGGCCGGACTCAAATAGTTTCGGAGATACAGGCTGAGAAAGGCTAAAAATCATAAATATACGAAAATAAACGTTTAATGATAATTTATTCAACACTATCATTAGGAATCTCAAAGATTTCAACCAAGTGTGTGCTTTGTATGTGCTTCAACTTACAAAGCACATACTTATAAAGCGCGCCACTAACCTATAGGTTAGTGACGCGCTTTACAAGTATGTGCTTTGTATGTGCTTCAACTTAGAAAGCACATATTTGTTAAAGCAGAGAACAGTTGGTATTTATATACCAACTATTTATCGTACATATAAATATGTACTTTTCATATACCAACTGTTATCTGCTTTAACAAATATGTGCTTTCTAAGTTGAAGCACATACAAAGCACATACTTATAAAGCGCCCCACTAACTTATAGGTTAGTGACGCGCTTTACAAGTATGTGCTTTGTAAGTTGAAGCACATACAAAGCACACACTTGGTTGAAATCCTTTAGATTCCTAATGATAGTGTTGAATAAATCATCATTGAACGTTTATTTTTGTATTTATTATTTTTATCCTTTCTCAGCCTGTATTTCCGAAACTATTTAAGTCCGGCCCTTATATATATATATGAAATGACTCGGGAAAACATCCCCAACAACATATTAAAAAATAAACCAAATCGGAGAGGGAGTCGCTTTTATGCATAAATACCTCCTTTCTCAGCTTGTATCTCCGAAGCTATTTGAGTCCGGCCCTTATATATGTATATATATGAAATGACTCGGGAAGACATCCCCAACAACATACTAAAATATCAAGCAAATCGGAGAGGATGCCCCTTTTATGCATAATTACCAAAATTTGTTACTTCTGAGTAACTGGGCAAAATTCGTAGAAAGATTCAATAAGTGCTTTGTCTTATAATTTAATTTAAGTTAACGCGTAGATATCTAACGAAACGGACTGTTTAGAAAATAATTTTTGTATTAATAAAATTTTGTATTGTAAAATACACAGTATAATTTTTTGTAATTGTTTAAATTTTCATATGTTGATAATGGTTATGTGTTATGTCTTGGCGAAAGTTTTATCCGTTATCAATATTTTCTGCAAGGAGGTACTTCTGACAGGAGTAACAAGTGATTTTTAGTGCAAGAAAAAATTATTTCTATTATTACAATTCGTTAGAATATTGCACGCGACGCGGATGCGCGCGAAGGCATAGCGCGGCCGCCGGTCGTGCCGCCATGCCGTCGCGCGCGGCGGAGCGCTCACGCACACTCTCGCTCGCCGACGTGCGCCCGGCTAAAGAACGGCGCTGGTTGGACTGACTTTACTCAATGATTACTGGTCTGTCAAGCATTATAGAAAAAAATGGTTCAGGACTTTTCGATTCAGTTTTTCACAAGGAATACCGCTTGACAACACATCCAGCCGCCACCTTTGCTCGGGCATTGGCCTCCTCCCAAGTGTCCCCCGCCATCCCCAAGTGTGCGTCGTCGGCGTAACACGTAAGCCAACATTCTGGGGGTAGGGGGGTACGGAAGACCCCATCGAAGCCAATGTCCCAGAGCAGCGTGCCCAAGACCGACCCTTGCGGAACACCGGCTCCGACGAGCCTCACCCAGGTCACCCCGTCCCTGTCGACGTACGACAGGTGCCTCTCCCGGAAATTGTCCCAAACGACCTCGACCAGGTAGGGAGGGACACCCATTCGGGTCAGCGCCCTCCCTATCACTGGCCAGGGCAGGGAGTTAAATGCATTCGAAATGTCAAACGACACTGCGAAAACTACCCTGCCCTCCTCCACCTCGGCCTCCGTGCGGGCCCGGACGCAGTTAATGGCGTCTACGGTAGACCTTCCCGCACGGAAGCCGTACTGGTCGTCCGATAGACCATAACCTTCCCGGGAGAGATGCTGGACGAGGCGCTCAGCAATGATACGCTCGTAGAGCTTCCCCACCTCGTCCAGTAGGCATATCGGTCGGTATGCCGACGGGGTGCCTGCGGGTTTGCCCTCCTTTGGGAGGAGGACCAATTTAGCCTCCTTCCACCGTGTGGGGAACCGTCCGGCCCGCAGACAGTCAGTAAATAACTGCCTCAGATGACCAAACAGCTCCCCGGCGGCCAGAACCCAGGCACGACCAGGGACGCCATCGGGACCCGGGGCTTTCCTGGCCCGGATCCTCCTGAACGCCCTGGTGAGCTCCTCCTCCGTGACCCCCAACTTTTCCATCCACTCCGGCACCACCTCCGAAGGGGGGAAAGGACTGCCGGCCCTCCCCTCTCCATCTGGGAAGAGGGTGCCAACAACCTCCTGCAGTAGCTGGGGGTCCATAGACTCCGTCGTTGGGGGCGCCCAAGGTCTTAATTTCCCTAGTGCAATCTTGTACGGGCGCCCCCACGGGTCTTCGTCCAAAGTTTGGAGGAGCTCTCCTCCCAGGCCCTTTCCTTGGCCCGCCTTATGGCTTTTATCAGGGCGTCCCGGGCAGCACTTTAGCCCCGATAAGCCAGATCCGCCTCTCCCTCGTCACGACGGCTGGATCGGCGCGCCCTGTACCAGACGCGCCTGGCCCGGACGGAGGATCGCCTAAGATCGGCGATTTCCTCCGTCCACCAATACGCCGCGCGACGAGGGGACGGACGGGTCCGGGGCATAGCGGCATCGCAAGCCTGTTTTATGGTGCCCCGGACCCATTCCACCTTGTCCTCAATTGAGGTATCTTCGGGAAGCCGGTCCCGACCCCAGGTCAGCCCGACGAGGGCCGCCCGGAAGAGGTCGGAGTGCAACTTCCCGATGGCCCATCTCGGTGACCGCCTCTCATTCCTGAGGCGGCGGGCAAGCGCGGCCGGATCTGAGGCTCGGACCCTCATCTCGATATACACGTGATCGAAGAGAGTCTCCGCCTCCGTCAAGACTTTCCAGCCGCGCACCAGCCTGGCAGCGGGGTCGTTGACCCAGGTAATGTCAACCACTGAGCCCCCCGCTGCCTTACGCAGGTCTGCTCCGTCCCCGTGTTTAGGGCGGAGAGACCCGCGCCCGCCGCCCATTCTTCCAGGACCCGGGCCTTCGCGTCGGTGACCGGGGAACCCCACAACGCCGACTTGGCGTTGAAGTTTCCGGCCACCATCACTGGCCCCGGGGAGAGGCGATTGATGCATCCCCCCAGGGCGTCGATCCTCTCCTCGAAGCGGACCAGGTCCAGGCTTGGAGGTAAATATACCCCGATCACCGAGATGGACCCCCATCTTACCGCCGCGTACCTCTCCCCGACTTCGATTCGTGCACAGGGGGGGAACGCGGCATCGGCCTCCACGTGACGGCCACGGATCCGCACAGCCCGGCCGCTCAGCAAGGGTGGTTTGGCGGCTGACAGTACGGCTCCGAGACGATCCCCAGGCCATAACCACCCTCGGCCATGTTATGCACAAACAGATCCTGTGAATGCCGAGAGTGGTTCACGTTTGCCTGGAGTAATTTGTGCTCCAGTAGTGAGGCCCGGGGATGGAGTCCTCCACTCCCGCCATCTCTACATCTTCCGTTGGCGTATCAACTTCCATCCCTGTGGGGGCTAGAGTGCCCTCAGTATCCCCCCACCCGGGGACCTTCTTCTTCGCGCTCTTCACCGGGGGCCTAGCGCCCTTTTCTCCTCCTTTGACCACCGTCACGTTCATTTTCACCGCCTCAACCTTGGTGATGGTAGGCGGTGCACCGGTGACGGTGTCGGAGGCAGGTCGCAGTGCTTTGCCCGCCTGTCCTTTCTGCACCCCCACAGAGGGTTTAAATTTTCTCTGCGAGGGTTTGCAGGCTTTGCTGCCTGCCCTGTGCGCCTCCGGAAGGCCCAGGTCGGAACAGACCAGGCACCTGGGCTGCTCCGAACACTGCTGGGCCAGATGGCCCTCTTTGCTGCACCGGTAACAACAGTTACTGCTGTCTGCCGTGTTCGGGCAATTGGCTCTCACGTGCCCCCCCCCCCCTCCAGGCATTTGTGACACTGAAGGGGACGCTGGTCCAGCGGCTGCACTCGGGCAGACAGCCACCCGATGTGGATCCGCTTCTCCTTGGCAACCTCAAGTGCCGCTTTTAGGGGACAGCGAATCCACACGGACCCAAGCCCATTGGGTGCCTTCCTAACCGGCCCTATTTGGACCTGGCCTGGAAGGCACCCGCCCACCTTTGCTATGGCTTGCGCTACTTCTTCGGAGCCCACAGAGTCGTCCAGATCGGCGACTCGGAGCTCCGCGGTTTTCACTGGGCGGGCTGTTTTAACGCCCGGTCTCCCGGCGAGTACCTCCTCCATTCTTTGGGCAAGGATGTCGGCCTTTTCCGCACTCTCCTTGCCCGGGATCTCGAGGGTGAGGGCCCCAGTTATGGCCCTCTTGGCCTTAAAGCCACCCTGGATGCCGAGGCTGGCCAGGTCTATTTTGGATCTGGCCTCCCTCATCACCTCCTTGTACTGCTCCTTGGGGCAGGTAATGGTGATCGCCGCGGTGCGTGGCAGGCTTTCCCGCCCCTTGGATGCAGCGTTAGCGTTAGCGGTGGCGGTGGTCAATTTTTTGGCCACGGGGGGGGGGGGGGGGCGTGGATTTACCCGCCTGTTGTCCCCCGGGTCCACTGCCGCTCATTCCCATTTCCCTCCTCCCTTTCCCAGCGACTTGCCAGCCGTCTGTTGCAGACTTTTGGCACGCGGGAGGAGGGGGGGGGGGTTTCTGCACTCCCTTCTTGTTACCTCCCCCCGCACCGGCCCACGTTTTCGAGTGGCCAGCGGACGCAGGGGGGGGAGGGAGTGCTCGCTTCTCCCTTGCTGCAGTCCGCTTCACCGCGGGCTGCTCGGCAGACCTTGCGGCCCCAGCATAGCTCGGCTTAGCCGGACCCGCGTGCGCCGCGGATGGTTCCGGCTTCCCTCCCCGGCTCGCATCAGGCCCTCCATTGCTGGGCGCGGCAAGGGGCAAGGATGATGCTCCCCGCCAACCCTGCGGACCCATGCGGCTGACAAGATCGCTAAAGAGATCCTCGACCTTGCTGCCGAGAGCCCTTAGGATCCTGTCCTCCATGTCCTCCGGCTCCACGTCAGCCAAAGGAGATGTTGGGAGGATTTTCTGTCCGCCCCCCTTTACCTTTTCCCCCGTACGGTTCTTCCTTGTGGCAGAGGAGGCTGGGGGAACCGCATCCTCCATTATTTTCGAGATCCCCTTGAGGGGGGGTCTCACAACAGGGGGCATACCCTCCCTCTCGATTTCCGACATAATTCCGTCCCTTGTCGGACATACCTCCCCGTCGCTCTCGTCCTCGGACCTAATAATGGGAGCAGCTCGCTTCCTCTTCGGCCTTCTGACAGGAGACGATGCCGGTGAGCGAGTCACAGATCGCCCACTGCGTCCAGCATCGGAGCTTGTGGCTTTCGGACCGAGCTTCCTGCTTGTATCCAGCGACTCCCTCAACCTCGAGTTCTCCACTTCGAGGGCAGTGATGCGCCCTCGGAGTCTTTCCATCTCGAGGTCCTGGTCGCTGGGGTCAGCCGCCCTCACGCGGGTTGCCAGGTGGCTCGCGGCAGCGTATATTACCGCTGCCGCTCTGTTCAACGCACCCCGGTACGTGCCACACAGGTTGCTGGAATTTACAGCAATCTTGTCTATGGCGCGCACCTCCTCGAAGATACGAGCCGGGAGGTCCATCGTTGGGGCGTCTCCCAACGTTCTCATGTACTCCATCTCCTTCTTTTTGCGAGATTTGGAGAGATCAGCGAAGATCGCCGGATCCTCTACCTCTCTCTCTTTTCGCCTCTCCTTCTCCTCTTCCCGTTGCCGAATCTGAGCCTTCCTCCTTTCCCATTCTTCGGTCGTTACGGGCCTACCACGGTAATCCCCCTCCTTATTCAATCTCCTCCTTTTCTTACCCTGCTCGGCTACTGCTACTGCCTCACTTGAGCCGGAAAAGGTGAAGACCCCGCCCTGCTCACTCGCCCCGGAGAAGCTGATGCTCGGGCTGACGACCTCCATTATCACATCGTCTTGATCATCGTCCCCCGCCTCTAGCTGTTGGACCGTCTTCTGTAGAAAACGGTCCGCCTCTTCCAAGAACTTGTCCATAGCCTGGGGGTGTTCCAGACCGGGACTCCCCTGTAGCGTGGGTGTCTGTGCCGCCTCCTCCCCGGCGAAGCGCGGCCAGGTGGTAGAGGATGAGTCCCCCTCCGGAACCCCAACCCCCCCCGCCGGACGCCCCGGCGACTGAGGGGATGCGGATGAGATCCACTGAGGGGAAGCGGAAGAGATCCGCCCCGCCCAAGGCAAATGCACCGTCAGACTTAGAGGGCTCCAGCCCTCTACGAGCACCCAGTTCGGCCGCCCGTGTGGCTTTCGCCCTTCCCTCCCGCGCCTTCCTCGCCTACTCCCCCTGCTCTAGCTTCAGCTTGAAGCTTTTGGGCCCCCCTCCCCCTCGAGTCCTAGAAGAACTCCTAGAGGACCAGCGCGAGCCCGAACCGCCCTCCTCGTACACCGATGACTCGGTGTCAGCGCCATCTAATTTATTGTTTTTAAAATAAATAAAATCATTAACTTCGACCAAACTGGCAGTCTTTATTTAAAAAGCACAACGCGTTTCAACCGAGATTCCGGTCCTTATCAAGTGCATACATTACATTAAACGCTTGCAAAACACTTCATTGTACACAATTTATTACTCACTGGCGAAGAAAAAGGATGTATCGTTTTTAGTTGAGTCTGCCATTTCTTGTTTAATCCCATTACCCGCTGCGGCTCTGGGTGGTAGGGCACGCCCCACGACCGACCGGGGATTACTCCCGACCGGCCGTGCCCCGGTGTACTTACCTGAGGTACCACCTTATGCCTCGGGCCCCCGGAAATAACATCGGGGGCACTGGACTCCAGCCCCTTACACACCCGTGGGCGAGGCAAGCCTCCTCCCACAGGCTATCAGGGGTCCCCGGGCTCCGACGCCCGGGGCACCGCAGCGGGCGCCGCCACGCGGGGGGCCCCACGGACGGTTGGGGCGAAGGAGGTCGCACCCCCTCCAACGCCTTACCCGCCGTGGCGACCGGCATACCGTGTTCAGCCGTCGGCCGAGGTGACCTCCGCACTGACGGCTGTTCTCCGACTCCAGTGGCCGGGTTCGAGAGGGATGCGATCCCCGACCACCAGAGTCACCCGCGCGCCGCCGGCCCGTAACCGGCGGCCCCGCCGGCCCCGAACTCAGAATATGTCCGAGCGGCCCGGCGGGTCTCCTTCAAGAAAAATCGCCCGGCCCCAACCTCGAAATACGTACGAGTGGCCCGGGCGGTCTCCCACCCAGGTCGCTTGGCCCCGACCTCGGAATACGTCCGAGCGGCCCAGACGACCCTCCACACTCGGCGGACCGTGAAACCACGTCCCTGGTGTGCAACCACCGAGTGTGGGCCTTTCCTCCAACCAGCCCCGGACCACGTTCTGGGCTGGGTTGAAAGAGGGATACCCCCTTCCCCCTCCTGCCGGAGCACCGGCGTGCAATGGAGGAAAGAAGGAAGGGGTCTTCCCGTCCCCTCGGCGAGACGGCATCCCTGCCCGCCTCGGGAACGGGAACCACCTTCCCCAACCCCACCCCGTGGTTTTTTATCGAGGTAACCTTCCTCTAGGCCGGCGGGAGGTGTAAAAACATCTCCCTAACGATCCCGGCCGACCGGGCATTTGCAGTCAGGGTCGCCATCCCCTACCGGCTATTGGAGCTGGGTAGCCGAAGCTAGTACCAGACTCCTGAGAGGGTAGCCGGACCCCCCGTTTTCTGTCTGGGTTTTTCTTCCCATAGGTCGGTGGGAGAGCAAGGGATCAATCCCACCCAGCCCCGACCGGCCGGGCGACTTTTATAGAGGCCGCCCACTTTGCGGCCCCTGAAAAGGGCCCCCCGGTCTTCGCCAGCCTCGCGGCTGACGGGATTACGGTGCTGCTGTGCTCGGGTACCTCGGGTTTGCAATGCCCGTATAGGGGGCAGTCCGGGAGTCCCTAGAGACACCCGGGGGGGCCGCCCCCGACCCCTGAGGGGCTCCAGCTCTCCTTGTCCTCATCCCGTTTCACCTCCCTTTTCCTAATCCATACTCTCCTGTTGCCCGTCTTACCTCCCTACCCTCTCTTTTCTCCTCCTCGCCTTTTCCTAAAACTTTCTCTCTTTTTTCTCTTCCTCGCCTTTTCCAAAAAACTTCCCCCTCGCCTTCCTTCCTTCAAATGTCAGATCCTCATCCACTCCGAACTCCCATCTCTTCATTATCTTTCACCTCCTATCTAATATCTTCCCCTTGACCTCTTCTTCCCATCCTCCACTCCCTCCGACCTATCTTCGGTCTTTCCTCGCACTCTTTCTTTCTCGCCCGCCCCACATGTCACACACTTTTGTCTCTCTCCTTTCTGACTACCCAGTCGCTCCGATTCCCTTTCCCATTCAACTCCTCCATCCGGTATTGGCTTCTCGCTCTTCAATCTCCGCATCCTTCAATCTCGTCCCCTCATCCTCCAGCCTCGTTCATACCTTCTGCCCGGCTCTACTCACACCTTCTTCTCTTCCATCTTGCTCGCGTGGGCATGTCTCCATGGCGCATTACCGGCTTGCTTCCGCAGCACGTGTTTCCACCTGCTTTCCAAAACTCATGCCTCGACGTTCCGCGGTAGTGCCACCCCATCTGACGATCGACACTCAGCGCCGTCTTGGACTCAAGCGCGACCACCGTCTCACCTCTGAAGCACGTGTTGTGCTTCCAAGCCCCAATGCCTCGACGTCCCGCCGTAGTGTCGCTCCATCTGGCAATCGACACACAGCGCCGTCTCGGACTCACCACAACTCGACCTGCGCCGCCCTTCCAATGAGTTCACCATCTCGACTCCGTCATGTTCATGCCCGCGATCCTACGCCCTACCGTCGATCTCTCACTTCTGTCTCGCTTCGCCTCTCACCTCCCTGTCACGACAACTCAGATGCTTCGATTCGCAAAATCCGTCAAAACGCAAGTAATGATTCACGAAAGCTCCAACTTAATTATTCGTGCGAAGGCCGACCAGCTCGACCTAACGGTAGAGGGGCAAGGCAAGGCAGGGCAGTGCAAGAGGACGACGGGATAACGGCTAAATAATTCGCCACATGTAGAATATAAGAAAATAACTGATCGTTTATTACTAATATCTGGTAATGAAAATGGTGAAACAGTGGTTTAATAATAGTAATGTTAATAATAATTTTTAAATTGATCCGTGGAATAAGAACAAAGTTGAGTGAGGCAATCGCCTCCGCCTATTGAACTGTAATCAAGTTCGTTTACAAGAGCTAAGAAAGAAACGATGAAGAATGAAGCGGAGTAATAACACACGCGGATATTAATTGAAACAAGCTCGAAACGCGAGTAATGCGCGACACGAGTAGCGTAAAATCAGACGGAAAATATCCTGGAATTGAGGAAAATATTTATTGACTAAATTATAATGATCTCTAGATTGTTACGGAACAAAGAAACTAAACACTGAGGTCCAAATAACATTCGCGATACATCTCGCAATCAAAACGTAATTCTGTAAATATTATAAACCATAAAGCCACAAATGTCGACGATCAAGTATAATTTCTGCGTGCGCCAAACGGAGCGCGACAACGTAATCTTGCGAGATTGCAACTCGCCCAAGAAACAGATAATCACGCTGGGATCGCAATAAATCTATCAATTAGACTCGGAGATTCAACTCCGGTCCACTTTGTTCTGTTCTGTTGTCAGTGGTTTTTACGCCGTGTCGGCGTGAGCTCGTTGCACGCGCGACGCAATTAACGGGCGCAATAGAGCACGCAAATCAGCAAAATATTTCGTAACTTAACAATAACGCGAGAAAAGATTCGGGATAACGTGAACGGCAGTTGAAATAACGCGAATAATCAGGGTAACGCAATATTAATATTTCGACTCAGAAAATGCCAATGAATAATATCCGGACGCGAATCTAATACAAAATATCAAACGCGAATAATAACGCAAAACTAATACGCGGCAGCGAAAAACGCACACATAATATCGTAAATATCGCAATCAATAAACATCGCAATTAAGATCGCACATAATAACACTAAATAATATCGCAAAGAATAACACAATAATATCAGAAATAATCCAGGGAACGCGAGATAATATTCGGACGCGACTCTGATACACGAGAATATCGAACGCGAACAATAGCGCAAAACAAATACGCGGCAGCGAGGAACGCAAGAAACTAGGCAAACAATACAAATAGTAACGCGAAAGAATATCGCAAATAATAACGCGAAGAAAGATCGCGAATAATAACGCGAAAGAAGATCGCGAAATACGATCGCAAACAATAACGTCAAATGATTACAACTAATAACGCGAGATCCTATTACGAATAATAACGTCGAATATTATCGCAAATCGTAACGCAAACTAATATCTCTAACGATTACGCAAAATAATATCACCATTAATAACGCTGAATCATAGCGATTAATCACGTAAAAGAATATCACAAACAATAACGCGAAATAATGTCGCGACTAATAACGCAAAATAATAACACCAATAAGTAACGCAAAATAATAACACAAATAATAACGCGAAATAATATCGCGACTAATAACGCAAGATAATAACGCGAAATAATATCGCGACTAATAACGCAAAATAATAACAAATAATAACGCGAGAAAATATCGCGACGAATAACGCAATATAATATCGCGAAACGATATCGCAAGTAATACGATGGGGTAGTGTCGCGAATAATATCTCCAGAGGATATCGGGAATGATAGATCCCGAGCGGCGCAGCTAACAAAACCCAGGAACGCGACACGGAAATAATACGCAGCGAACAACATGCGAAAACACGCGGTATGCGGGCGCGACGTGACTCGCACGCTGGAGCGCGGCGGCGGAGGCGCGAGCGCGAACGCGGGTACGACTCGGGACGGCACTACGCAATCGAAAACGCCAAAAAGGGTCGAACTCTAACGGAACGCGAGCAGATACGAGTTTACGCCACACTCAACGCGCACTCAAAGTCGGTCGTGTCAAAATGCCGGACTTCACCCGGTACGCGAGCAGACACGAATTTACGCCACACTCAACGCGAACCCGAGGACGTACACCATACACGAATCTAATACGCGGCCACTCCCGTATGTCGCCCGCGCGAACGCGATATCTCGCCCTTCGGCCCCGCCGAAGGTCGCCACACACGCCCGCGATCACGATCTCCAAGGGGGTCGTTCCGCGACGCGAACCCGCGACGCCCTAATCCCGCACACACAAGCTCGCGCGATCGCCAAGGGGGCCCTCCGCGCTCGATGCCGATCGCTACCGCGAAATCACTAACATGCTACGCCGTGCACGGCGAGCTGACACCAAATTCACCAAACACGCGAGTCGGCAACGAAACGCGAACGCGACCCGACGGCTTTCCCGTGGCTGTACAACAAACAATAATTCGGGCAACCTCACCGGTATTTGACTCGGTCTCCTCGACGTCGCCGCTTCCTTGACTTCCGTATACCCTCCGTGGGACGTCTTCCGGGCTCCTCACGCTTTGAAAGTACGCAATTCAAGAGCACGCACTACTTAACTCGGCGAGGGGGCGAACCGAAAAGATCGTCCCTTCGGTCGCTCGATTGCGGATCGACGACGCGCCCCACCCCGGGGGTGCGTACGTCTGTGGCGCGATAGCGCGGGCCAATCGGGATCGATCTCGCAAGTACGCCGCGACACTTCGCGTAACGCTATCTCGCGTGATCCGTTGCGGGGTGCCTCGCGACTCCGCGATACTTAATCGATGGGGCGCTCGATATAATCGGGCCGGACGCCCCGGGTCGCCTCACGGCATCTCCGCCGCGGGGACGTCCCTCCCCGCGACCTCCCGGTCGGAGTCGTAGCCGTTTTTGCGATTACGCCGCTTCACGGCGTAACGCAGTCGTGGCGGGGTCGTTTCGCCCTCCCGCATCCAGAGCGCCGGGACTGCTCCCGTTTTCACGCCGGGATCACGCGGCCAAAGTCTTCCTCCGCGCTCCCTTGTGCGTGGCCCGCGATAATCCTGCTTCTCCGCACTGCTGGATTCCGGAGCGTCCTTCGTCCCTCGCACTGCTCCTCTTCCCTGATGCCCGCAAGATCGCTGCCGAAGATGTTTTCGCCGGTGGATTCCGGCGAGGTGCCGCGATTACAGAAAATAATAACAAAAAAAAGCTAATTAATACGCTATCAGTTAACGACGAGGCCCCCTGGAGATTTCGCGTTGCTCTTCCGGCTCGCCCCCGAGCACAATTCCGCGCCCCGTGGCGGCGGCGGGGACGCTGCAACGTGCAGCGGAGCTGCCACGTCACAACACATATATAATTGCGACATATGATTTCAATTATTAGCGCGATCTCAAACATTCCCGCCCGCCTCGTCATTGCGTGACGAAATAAAAGATTCGTGGGATTCCGCCCAGTATCGCGATTGCCGAACGTGCAATCAATATATCGATTTCTGTGAGTCATCTGGCGTGACGGCACGCCGCGGATGGCGCGCGAGCACACGACCACCACGTGCTTCGTCGTGGGGGTGAGTCGGTACGTCGTGTGAGGATCTGAATGAGGATCGACCGCGAGCGAAATGCGAGTTTTAGTCGCGCGAGTGATTTCGTGTGTAACGTCGAGTTATGTGACGTTCGACTTGTAGTGAGGATTTACAGTGAGTGCACGAAACGCGAGTGGAGTTGAGAATAAAGTCGCGATAACGCCGCTGAAGTGAAGTGCAAAGTAAATGCCTGATTCGGAGGAAGCAGGCCACGACCAATTAATTTCGCGAAAGTTAACATAAATAACAACCGAAAATTGACAATTATAAGCAAGGATGGGATTTTTTTTTTCTCACGTATCCTCGGTAGTGGTTGTGGAGTCGGTGGCCCCCGGAAGCAGCACGAGTTTTATTAACGGCCGGATGAACTCGGACGTGGCCGTGCGGATGGTCACCACTCGCACGATGCCGTCATCCCCCGGGTGCAGCTCGGTGATCCTTGCCAGAGGCCATCGGGTTGGCGGGGATGTCTCGGAGCGAATGAGGCATAGCGCACCGATACTCGGGGCTGTCTCAGCTTTCAGCCACTTTGGTCGGGAGGCCAGCTGGTGGATGAACTCACGCGACCATCGTCCCCAGAAGTGGTCGCGCATTTTTTGCAGGACATTCCAGCGGGAGAGAGCACTGTCGGGCTTCGCCTCCAATGACGGCTCGGGCACTGCCAGGAGAGGAGCTCCGATTAGGAAGTGCCCCGGTGTCAGCGCCGAGACGTCCTCCGGGTCGTCAGATAGGGCCTGGATCGGCCGAGAGTTCAGGCAGGCCTCTACTTGGGCAAGAAAGGTGCTCATCTCCTCGAATGTGAGCGTGGTTTCGCCGATGACCCGTCGGAGGTGGAATTTGGTGGACTTCACCGCTGCCTCCCACAGTCCTCCGAAGTGCGGTGCGGCTGGCGGGTTGAAGTGCCAACGGATGCCTTGATTGCTGGTGGCATGAGCCAGGTTGCGGCCGTCAGATGAAGACGCGCGAAAGAGCTCCTGCAGTGCCCGGTCAGCTCCGATAAAATTGGTGCCGCAGTCGGAGTAGATGTCTGTGCAGAGCCCTCGGCGTGCCGTGAAACGACGGAGTGCGGCCAGGAAAGCATCCGTTGTGTAGTCTGAGACTACTTCGATGTGCACGGCCTTGGAGACGAGGCACACAAAGACCGCGATGAATGCCTTGTGTGCTCGATGTCCTCTCCCCTTGGTCGTGCGGATGTGAATCGGACCGGCATAATCCACACCGGTCCGGAGAAATGGACGCGTCGGAGTGACGCGTGCTCGCGGAAGATTGCCCATCGGTGGTTGCGGTGTAGCGGCTCGCCAGCGGGTGCATGTTATGCACCGATGTAGCATTTGTTTCACGACGGCCCGGCCTCGTGGAATCCAGTGGCGTAGGCGGAGAGTTCCGAGCGTCAATTGCACTCCTCCATGGAGTGTCCTTCGGTGGCAGGACTCCACTAGAAGGCGAGTAAGCCAGGAAGACGTGGGTGCGATCGTAGGATGGCGCTCGTCGAACGAAAGCAGCGAGTGCTTGAGTCGCCCTCTGACCCTGAGTACGTCGTTGTCATCAAGGAAAGGGCGCAGCTTGGCGAGATGGCTGCGGTGAGATACGGTGCCACCTGCTGCGACCGCCTTGATCTCGTCCGGATAGTGGAGCTTTTGCGTCACGCGAAGCCATCGCGACAGCGCTGTGTCGAGCTCCTCCGGTTGCAGTGTCCGCGCCTGGTCGTCGGGGTGATGCTCGTCCGTGCGGGAGGTGGTGCGTCGCCACCGCAGGCACCATGCCGTGACTCGTAAGAGTCGGTGCAGCGAGGAGAATCGAAGGAGCATATCGGGCTCCGTTTCGATCTTCCCGACGGCGGTGTTGACAGCGGTCCTCTGCTCTGGCAGCTCGGTGTCCGGCATCTCGTCGTGCGCGTTGGGCCATTGAGCTCGGTCCTCGCGGAGCCAGGTGGGTCCCGTCCACCACAGCGGATGACCAATCAGCTCGCTGGGTGCTATCCCCCGGGAAGCGCAGTCAGCCGGGTTGTCTCGTCCGGGAACGTGCCGCCATTGAGCCTCCGGGAGCAGAGTTTGGATATGTGACACCCGGTTGACCACGTATGTCTTCCACCGGGATGCGTGGGCTTGGATCCATTGAAGTGTCACCCGAGAGTCAGACCAGAGGCAGATTGTAGCTGTGGACAAACTCAAAACGTCGCGAACGTGTCGCGTTAAAGTGGTGAGCAACGAAGCGGCGCAGAGTTCGAGTCGCGGCAGGGACACCTGTTTGATAGGAGCAACCTTGCTTTTTGCCGTCAACAAGTGCAGTGCGGTAGTGCCGTTTCTCGTGACGCGGAGGTAGACGACGGCCGCGTATCCGCGTTCGGATGCGTCGGCGAAGCCATGGATCTCGATTGCCGTGTCTGTGTCACCGCTGTCGAGCCAGCGGCTTACGCGAATGCTCGCAAGTTGGGGAAGCTCCGCCAGAAAGTGCTCCCAGTGTTGTGCGTCCTCCGATGGAAGCGGAGCATCCCATCCAATTTTTCGCAGCTACGTGGATTGAATGAAGATTTTCGCCCGAATCACGACAGGGGCGCGCCACCCCAGAGGATCGAACAATCGCGCGGTTTCCGAGAGAACGCGTCTTTTAGTGTATTCAGAGATCGTTCGCGGACGTATTGTAAAAGAGAACTGGTCTTCCGTCGGGTGCCATCGGAGGCCGAGAGTGGAGTGACCTTCATCTTCCCACAAGTGCGGTGCGCGTTGAAGACGGTGTTCAGGCGGAATGCCGACATGTCCTCGGAGTTCGCGGCCCACTTTCGCAACGGAAACCCGCCCGCCGTGCATATCTCGCGGAGTTCGGTCTGTATCGCGATCGCGTCGGGCTTAGTGTTCGCTCTGGTAACGGTGGCGGCGGAGTGCGATCGCGCCGCGGGGATACCGTGCTTTCTCGTCCTCGGCGAGTTGTTCAAGCGTTCGATTCGCGGAATGTGGCGCGCTCCCGAGGCCGTACGTCACCGTGGTCAACTGGAACTCGCGCACTGGTTCGCGGACATTGTGTCGCCAGAGTATTCTCTGGAAGGTGCGGTCCAACGGATGAACGATGATTTGCCGGTACATCATTTTTGCGTCGGTTATCATTGCGAAGCGGTACCAACGCCAACACGTAACCACATCGGGGAGCGGCGGCAGGAGATTCTCGCCGGTGAGGAGATATTTGTTGAGCGACGCACCGGACCTAGTGCGCTGCGAGCCGTTGAACACAACTCGCAGCTTTGTGGTGGTGCTCGACTCTTTGAGCACCCCGTGGTGGGGCAAGTAGCACTTACGTGTACTCTCGACCTCGTCGGGCTGTGGTACGGCCTCCATGTGTCCGAGATCCTCGTACTGTCGCATGAATGCGCGGTAGAGCTCTCCGAATCGAGGATCCCGGTCGCACTTCCGTTCCATGGCGAACAGCATTCGCTCGGCTGCTTGGCGGGTCTCGGCGAGGTCCGTTGGCGGTGAAGAGAACGGCAGTCGGACGACGTACCGCCCAGCGGGTGTGCGCTCGTGAGTGCGCACGAAGAAGTCTTCACACTCCTTTTCCTCGGGAGTCAGAATGGCGGAAGCGGGAGGTTCGCTCTCCTGCTCCCAAAAGCGGCGTACCAGCTCGGCCAGGTCGTGGTCAGCGGTACATTGGAATGAGCTACGGTGACCAAGAAGAGAGGTCGCACCGCAGCCCCCCGAAAGAATCCACCCCAGAGTGGTCTTCTGAGCGACTGGAGCTTGAGGTCCACCCTTGCGGAGGCCGTCCTCGAGAATAGTCGAGCAGACTTCTGCTCCCAGTAGAAGGTCGATTGGATCGCTAGCAGCGAATTGCGGGTCGGCCAACTGAAGCCCCTGGATGTGAGGCCACGTAGTGCCGCGTTTGATCTCCGAGCCCTGGTAGAGCGAGAGACGCGGAAGCACGAACGCGACGACGGTGAGCGTGGCTCCGGTGACGTTCGAGGAGACGTTTAGCGTGACCTTGCCGCGAGTGGACCCGGATTGTGAGCCTCCGATCCCGAAGATGGACACCCGGGTGTGTGATCGCGACAAGCGCAGTCGTTGCACCAGAGGCTCCGACACGATTGACACCTCGGAGCCTTGGTCGATGAGGACCCGAACGGCGTGTGAGTCCCCGAACCGATCGGCCACGGTCACTCGCGCGGTCGCGAGAAGAACCGCCTTGCGGTCATCGGTTTTTTGTGCGGCGGAAAGTGTGTTAACAGTGTTAACTTCAGCGGGTTTCGGCGCGGCAACGTACGCGTCGTGCAGCATTGTGTGATGCCGGGCATTGCACGTCATGCAATTCTTTATTGATTGACACTTCGCCATGGGATGAGTGCCGAAACAATTATAACACAGTCTGTTCGTGTCGATAACCGACTTGCGTTCACCGGCCGTCTTCGATTTGAATTCGGGGCACCACATGAGTGAGTGTTTGCCCTTGCAAAGTGAACATGATGGTGCCTCGGCGCGTTTCGCGACGTGTGCTTTCGCGGATTTTGACGGCTCTCCTGAGCCTTTAGAAGCAGTGCTTTTCGGTTTCGCAGCGTTCAGCGTAAGAATGCGTTTAGTGATAAAGTTCATCAACGTGTCACAGCTCGGCGGATCGACGGAGTCGCACGTGGAGGACTCCCACTCCAGACGCGTTCGCGGGTCGAACAATTCAATCACGAGATGGTTGAAGAGATCCATCCCGTGAGACTCGATGGGCCTACCGATACTCTCCTGAGCGTTCACGGCGGCCGTAACGGCATTGGAAACTCGGCTAAGTTCCTCTGCGGTTTCCCCTTTCATTTTCGCGACGGCGGTAAACGTCGCGAAATTGGAGCGTATAAGCTCCTTTTTATTCTCATAATGCTTGCTCAGAATTTCCCACGCGCGGTCGTAATTATCTCCAACTACGTTTAATGACCGAATTAATTTTTCAGCCGCTCCTTGCAAGCATGATCGCAGATAGTGAAAGCGCTCGACGTTTGAGATGGCCGCGTTGTTCCCGATGACCGAGAGAAAAAGATCGCGAAACGACGGCCAGTCTTCATAGGCGCCCGAGAATTGAGGCAATCGTATACGAGGCAACGAGGTTCTCGGAGCTTGGTCGCTACGTTGTTCGTGTGACGTGAGCAATTGTGACGTGGACGGCGCGGCCTTGAAACAATCCGCATACTCAGAGAGCAGGCTTCTCTGACTCACGTAAGTAATTTCGGCGCTATCAAATAACTCTGACTTAGCGTACTCACTCTGAAGGTATTCGGTCTTGTAGCATGCTCGTATGAGATCGTGTTATGTCTCAAACTTCGCCCAGAGATCGTCGAGAATGCGGATGCGAGTCTCGACCGCGCTGAGGGTGATGTTGTCTGCGCCCATCTTTTTGAGATTGTCCACTGCGCGGGACATACGACCGTGGATGTCGTGTTGACCTTCCAGTAAGGTGCTCTGGTCCATGCTCATAATGACTATCTTCTGTCTTGCAGGCACTCCCGAAGACGCGGTTGCCGGTGATATCCGGCTCGAAGGACCAAGAAATGTTCGCGAGAGCGCGGATGCGACAGAGTTAGCGCGGAGCAGGAAAGACAAGCACTAAGAAAGGTCAAGTTTTGCACAGTGAAGTTCAAAATAAAGTAGTTTATTACAAAGTTCAATAACTCGATTATTTACACAGTTCTTTTTTCCAGGAGGAAATCGCAATAAGCAAAGGCGCGCAAAGATTAAGTGCGGCGTGCGAAGTTAGAGTTTTAAGCGTGAGCGAAAATGTGAAAGCAAAGCGGGTCGAAAAGCGGTTGCACTAGCGGTTTTAACAATACTTGCGGGTGAACTACGATCGAGAGAGCGTCTCCGGCGACGCAGGCCGTTTTATCTGTTCCAAAAAGGGGCAGGTCTTTTGCTGATTGCCAATAAAATTAAAACAATCGAGGTGACCCCAGACCACCGAGCGCGATTGGTAGTCAGGGGGATCTCGCGCGAGGAGCCGCACCTGATAGACGCGTGACGCGAGTTTTAGCATAGCGGTTGGCTTTCGGCTGCCTACGTTGTCGGAGCGCGCAAGCTAACGACGAAAAGTCGTTTACCATTGTTGTTGTTTGTCGCAAAATAAGGATTATAACATGAGGTTTTTTCTATATACAGAGAGCAGAATCGAAATGTCATGAAACTTCTAGAAGTGTACAGAAATAAAGAATCTAGAAACCTCATGTTATAACTTATATCACAAAGAATATTATAGGCGTTTCATTTCAGTATGCACATATATAATTGCGACATATGATTTCAATTATTAGCGCGATCTCAAACAGTGTGTGTGTGTGTGTATGTGCAGATTTAATGTCTGTGGTTGCTCTAACTTCCGCAAATATTGAGATATCGGGCTGTTTTTTTTTAATCGATCGAGTATCATTCAAGGAAGGTATTGAATTTGGCGATGATCGGTAAAGGGGTTTTTTTTAAAAAAAATTTTGAATTTTTTTAGAAATGTTCATGGTTGCTTTAACTTCCGCAAATATTGAGATATCGGGCTGTTTTTTTTTTAATCGATAAAATATCATTTAAGGAAGGTTGGTATTAAATTTGGCGATAATCGGTAAAGGGGTTCTTTTTTAAAAAATTTTGAATTTTTTTAGAAATGTCCGTGGTTGCTTTAACTTCCGCAAATATTGAGATATCGGGCTGTTCTTTTTTTAATCGATCGAGTATCATTCAAGAAAGGTTGGTATTGAATTTGGCGATGATTGGTAAAAGGGTTCTTTTTTTAAAAAATTTTTGAATTTTTTTAGAAATGTCCCTGGTTGTTCTAAATTTTGCAAATATTGAGATATAGGGCTAAATTTTTTTTAATCAATAAAGTATCATTTAAGGAAGGATGGAATTAAATTTAGCGATAATTGGTAAAGAGCTTCTTTCTTTATAAAGGGTAGAAAAGCCTGAAGAATATAGTAGAATTAAGAAAATTGCCAATATCTTAAAATTTTAACTTTTAAGGACTACATCTCAAGTTTCAATAATTGAGACTTTTTTTAAATTGATGTTTTTTGACAATTTGGTGTTAATTATTGGCAACTTTTCTAATTCAATTATATTCTATATAATTCTTTAAGATTTGGTCGATTAGTTTTTGAGTTATATAATTCTTTAAGATTTGGTTGATTAGTTTTTCAGTTAGACATTTAAAATTTCGGGAAATCCGTCCATACATAAACATGAGTCTAATCGATGTATACTTACAATGTGCAATAAGGCTATGATTTCACTATAAATTTTCAACGTGCACTTTTAAAAAAAGTATGTTAATCAAACTCGAATGAAAATCAGATAGAGAACTAATTTTCATCTCATAAATGACTATATAAGTTGCTGGTTTCACATATTATATGTCAATTTTTATATGTGTTAATCTGTTTTCACAAACTGTGTGGAAGAATTTAGTAACGGAAAGAATTAAGAAATGGAAGAGTTAAGAAATAGTAAGTATTTGCTGTTAGTAGGTATCAATTTAGTAAACATAATAATTAATTTTGATATTGGCATATAACAGACAATACCTGCATAACATATGTATGTATATAAATTAATAAAATATTTATGGTTATAAAATTTTAGTTTTGGAAGACGGTCTGGATGATCTGTTATTAAGTTGGATGTTAAACTATGAGAAGGAACAAGCGGAGAAACAAGCAGAGGAAGCAGATAAAGCAGAGAAAGAAGAGAAAGAGGATAATAATTTGGCTGGCAAAAGTAACAAGCGAAAGAAAGTGATCAGGATGATGAAGAAAGGAAGATTAATAAGAAAATGAAAAGCAAGAAAAAAACAGATTAACAGATTACACTTTTTATATGTATATTGAATGTACAATTATTTTATTATAAATAATAAAAAAAATATTTTTAATAAAATGTGATCTCTCTCTCACGCTTTCTTTCTCTCACGCTTTCTTTCTCTCACGCTCTCATGCTCTCTCTCACGCTTTCTCTCTCTCTCTCTCTCTGTCTCTCTCTTTTTCTCACGCTCTCTTTCTCTCTCTCTCTCCCCCCGCTTTTTGTGTTTCACTTTTTAGTGTGCGTGTGTGTGTGTATATATGTGTGTGGATTTGATGCATAGATCTAGGGAAAAATAAACAGAGCATAAAGTACGTACTAATTAGGGCAAGAGGGGTTCAGAGTCCGACGCGAGGGGAGACAAGCGTCAAGAAAAGAAAATTTAGACTTAGAAACATTTGGGCGCTCGACTATGTGAAGGGTCGCGCGCGAATGCAATCAATTACGTTGTACGCATGCGAGCGCGACCCTTTTTTTTTACGCAAGAGAAATCTTCTACTACTGGGATCCCTGGGGCTTGAAAGTCCCAGGTTTACCCAGCAGTCCCTTTCGGGGAAGACCCCCTCGCCTCCGGGAAGAGGCATAACGGGTGGAGTGTGGGATTGTATAGCATGCACATCGCTCACGATACTGCATGCATACCCTGCCCACTAAAACTCCTGCGGATGTCCCTCACGGCGCTCGTTGACAAGGGGGACCCCGGGAAACGCGCTGATTCTTCCGGGGCCCCCTAGCGCCTGGCCCAAGCTTGGGCACCAGCCCGGGAGACGCCTAGGGCATCTTCCCGGCTTCGTGGAGCTACCTCCTAAATACACTGCGGCGGAGTGGGGGGACATCCGCCCAGACCGCCTCCCCTCTAGTAGGGGTGGGTTATGCTGCAAGCGTGCGGTAAACCCCGCCCGCACGCCCGCTCCACTCACGCGATCCCCCCTTTGGTTGGTAGGGAGGGGGGACCCATACACCCGGCCCTCGGCCATTGTCGCCGACGGCAACTATCTCCTCTCGTTCCGAGGAGGGGGAGGGGGGAGAAGGTACCACCTGTGCGCATCATCAAACCTCTAACTGCGCCCTTCTCCCCCCCGGCACTGTCATGTGCCGTCACCCACAAAAAAACCCGGAACCGCGACGGAGGGGCCGCCTCTAAGCCCGCGACCTCGCCGCCGCCGCCGTGGCGGCGGCGGCGGCGGCGGCGGTCAGCGACGCGGGCCCGCCCCGTCGCTCCTCTCACTGTCGCTAAGAGGGGGGGCCTCCCCCCGCCTAACGCGTTCGGCTGCCTCCTTCTGCGACATGACTGCGCCGCAGAAGGAGACAAACGCCCTCCATCGTGCCTCACCCTCCTCTCCACCGGCCACCGCCGCGGCGATAATCGCCGGGAGGGTGAGGTTCTCTCCTACACTCGCCCGGAGGACACGGCGCTGTTCCTCCCACGCTGGACACTCCTCCAGCGTGTGCTGCGCCGTGTCTGACTCCTCCGGGCAGTGGTGGCAGCGCGTGGTGCGCTCTTTCTTGATCCGGCACAGGTAATCCCCGAAGCACCCATGCCCGGTGATCACCTGTGCCGCGTGGAACGTAAGACCTCTCCCCTTACGTTTCACCCATTCCCCAAGGACCGGCCGGATGGCCTCCCTGACCCTCCTGCCCCCCAGCTCGGGGTTCTCGAGGAATACCTCCCACTCTCGCAGGAGGGTCACTTTGGCCTGAAGCCTCAGCGCCCTCTTTACCCTCGCCGTGATGATACTCCCCCCGTCCCTGATCGTCTTGGTCCGCGTGTACACGCGTGTGTGTGACCTGGCGATCAGGTGAATCTGGGGGATCCCGGCGAGGGTAGTCGCCCCCACGTGGAATACGGTCCGGTAGGCTCTGGCGGCCCTGTTGGCGATCAGCCGTTGGGCCGCCGCCAGTTGCCTACCAAGGTGGGCACTCTCGCCCACCTTATCCGACCAAACCGGTGCTGCGTAGAGCAGCACCGAATGGACTGTTGCCACGTAGAGGCGACGCACGCACCCGCTGGCCCCGCCAATATTTTGCAAGAGCGTGGCCAGGCTGTTGGCCATTGCCCTCGCTTTCGGGACCACGCGGTAACGTGCTCGCCGAAGCTTCTTCTCCGGTCGATCCAGACCCCCAAGTATTGGAGGTGAGGAGTGACCGGGACCTCCGTCCCTTCCACCCGGACGCTGAGCCCCGCTGGCGGTGACCCCCCCGCAAGACGACCATAAAAAAGGGTCACCTGCGTTTTATGGGGGGCCACTTTCAGGCCCAACGCCCTGATGGCGCGCACCACGCTCGCCGCCGCCACATTGGCCAGCCTGATGGCCTCCTGCCAGCCCTCCCCGCTGACCCCCAGGAATATGTCACCTGCATATCCCGTGAGCCAGCATCCTCTGGGGAGGGCCACCCCGAGAACCAGGTCGTAGGCGATGATCCACAGCAGGGGCCCTAATACCGACCCCTGCGGGACACCGCGTTCAACGAGCCTGATCCTCAGGACCCCGTCCCGGTCCGTGTACCTCAAACCCCTGTCCCGGAAATAATCTCCGACGACCCTGATGAGGTAGGGAGGGACGCCAAACTGCACTAGGGTCCTCCCTATTACCTCCCAGGGGAGGGCGTTGAAGGCGTTGACAACGTCAAATGACACCCCCAACACCACTCCCCTCTCCTCAATCTCGGCCTCCGTGCGGGAGAGGACGCGTTTGATTGCGTCCACAGTTGATCTCCCGGCACGGAAGCCGAATTGGTCGTCGGAGAGACCTCTTCCCTCACCCCGGGACAGGTGCCGGACGAGGCGCTCGGCAATGATCCTGTAAATGATCTTGCCCACCTCGTCCAGCAGGCACACGGGCCTATACGCGGACGGGGAGTCCGCGGGCTTACCCGCCTTTAGCAGGAGGACCAGACTGGCCTCTTTCCATCTTATGGGGAACCGGCCGGTACGCAGGCATGCGGTGAAAAGCTCCCGCATCAAACCGGCCAGTTCCCCCGCGGCCTAGGTCCAAACTTGGCCTGGGATTCCGTCGGGGCCAGGAGCCTTCCGCCTCCTGACTCCGCGGATAGCCCTCGCCCCCTCCTCGTCACTGACCCCCAGGTCCTCGTTCCATCCCGGAGCTCTCAGCTCTGGGAAGAGGACCTCTCCTCTCCTGTCGGCGGTGAATAGTGCTTCCACCACCCCGCCGACAAACTGGGGGGCCAGTGACTATGCGAGCGCGACCCTCCACATGGTCGAGCGTCCGAATGTTTTCGATTCTAAAGGTGGAAGCATATAAAATTGCAGGAGTCATGGGCAGAAAAACACGTTAAATATATATTTAAAAAATTTTTTTATTTAATTTAAATTACAATAGCAGTTAAAGTGGAACATACATTTTAATTCGTTTTTAGTTAATTTAAGTTAAAACGAAAGATAAATGGGAATATAAAAACAATGGCCAGGCCCTCTACCTCTACGCCCCATATCCCAACCTCCTCTGCGTCCTCTTCCCCTCCATCCTTCCCAACCTCCTCTCGATTCTCTTCCTTTCCAGCCACGTCCTCTCCAGTTTCCCTCCCAACCTCCTCCACGTTCTCTTCCTCTCCAGTCTTCCCAATCTCCTCTACGTCCTCTTCCTCTCCAGCCTTCCCAACCTCCTCTGCGTCCTCTTCCTCTCCAGCCTTCCCAACCTCCTCTACGTCCTCTTCCTCTCCATCGACCTTCTCTCCAGTCTCCTCCATGGCTATACAGAAATTATAAAATAATAAATTAATTTATAAAATAGCTAAAATTTTATAACTGTAAATGCATTCAAGAAAATTATATATACTTTTTATTTCTTTCCATCAAATTTTTTACTTTTTTTTTCTTTCTGTATCTTCTTCCTCTTCCTTTTCCTCTTCATCTTCTTCTTCCACACTTGTGTATTCTTCCGCCTCCTTACTCCGTTGTCGTCCTTTATTTTGCTTCTCTCTTTCCCGTTCTCCTTTCCGATCTCTTTCCCTTATATATTTATAACGTTTATTATGAAATAAATATAATATCTTTGACATTTTACAAAGAATACGTATACAAAGAAACCAACATAAATAATAGGAATTACAAATCTGACATTTACGAACTGTTACTACACTACGGCCCGTATTCATAATCGGTAAGATGTCATGAACTAATCACAAGAGCCGTATTAGCATCTTAAGACATTACTTAAGACTGTTTTAAATATAAAGTCCAACTATGAATACCGGCCTATATTTCTGCGCTGACAGAAACTATGTAAGCAAAATAAGTTTAGCTAAGAAAAAAGCAATCAACATCGCAAAAAAACGTCAACAATAAAATGCTTTAGAGTAAATCCAAATATCATAAACCAATCATAAGAGCCGTATTAGCATCTTAAGACATTACTTAAGACGGTCTTGAAATAAGATCCGACTATGAATACGGGCCGTAGTGTATTGTAACAGTTCGTAAATGTCAGATTTTATTGTAATTCCTATTGCTTATTTTAGTATTTTTATATACTTATTTTTTGTAAAAAGTAAAAAATAATATATTTATTTTTGATTAATTGAATTTACAAATAATGGTGTACTAACCTTTCAATTCCTATTTCTATTTCCTTTTCTTTCTTTTTTTTCTCTTCTTTTCTTTTCCTCTTTCTTTCTCTCCACATTTTTGTTCCTATCTTTTCCCATCTTCTCTTCTTCTCTTCGTTTCGCTGTGTCTGTATTCTCTCTTTTTTCTTTGCTCGACCTGATATATAATATGCAGATTAAATTATATTGCGTACAGCACGTTATCTTTATAATTATATTAAAAGAAATTGTTTCATATTACAATAATAAAAAATGTTTTTTAAATAACAAATAATTTACTTACATCTCTCCCATACAGCGGTAAAATGTCGACAGCGGAAAGAATTCTTTTTAAATGGCCCCGATTCCCCGACAGATATGGTCAACGATTTTCATGTAATATCGATAGATTGTTTTGTTTATACTGGCGCAAACTTTTTTTTACAATTACACATTTTTCCGGCGAACGATGGATACCATAACCTAAGATACAGTAGCGTGTTTTCACAGACTAAGTACTATAAGTAAGTCATATCACTCCGCGGAAGAGTAGAAGGTACTTAATCCCTCATCCAATCAAAAACATAAAAAAGAGCGTGTTAAATGAAGTGCTTAATCGGTGCGTATTCAGTGTAAAGCAGTGTTGGGCATCAATCAATTAAATCTTTAATCAATTAATTAATTGATTGAATATTTAATTGTGGCATTTAAATTGCGATTAAATTTAATTGCAACTAACCTCTTAATTGCAGGTTGCAATTAAATTTAATTGCAACTAACTTTTTAATTGCAAATTGCAACTAAAATTAGTTGTAATTAAACTTCTTTTCAATTACTATATATGTCAATATAATATATGTCAATTCTATTCATTTCTAAAAAAAGGCATGTAAAGTTGATGCTCGATCTTATCGAAGTTTGTTCAGGATTGACTCACAATATTTATTAATTTATTATATGTTCAAGATATATTATTATGTAGTCATAATTTATTCATGTAAATTTATGATTCTTTCTCGTTCTGGAATATATCGATTTTCGAGGAATGTCCCGATATATCCCACCCGCGTTCCGAGGAGCGTGCGACGCGTTCTCAGAATCGTTCGCCAATAAGAGCGTCACGTCACTCCCTCCTTAAGAGAAGATTTTCGGCTGATCGACTGCCGTCGTCGAGACAAAAGACCAGACTAGTTCGATACGTGGAGCGAGTTTCGTGAACCGTACTTTTTCGTTACTGAGTCGTTAAACCCGAACAGTCGAGAACATTCGCGAGAATCTTCGAGAATCGTCGCGAGACACATCGAGTGCGAGTCCTATCTCCGATAACGCGACCGCGATCAAAGTGCCAAGCGAGTGCATTCTCGTACTGCATTGCCGTCGAGAGTTCCCGCCGAGAATTCAGTGGAGAACGCGATAATCAAATCGCTCCGATTATTTGCGTCCTAATGGTGCATCCGTCGTAAAGACAATCATCGGTGCATTGAACAGACAATTATAAATTCAGTGATTGTAATAAAGGAATTGTTTTGTTAACAAAAACACTCGTTAATTCAAAAGTGACCTTCGATTCAACGACTCTTGACATCTGTTCACGCTCCAAAATATCTCGCTCCAAAGTCACTTCTCTCTCTCGCACTTTCCTCGTTCCCGTCGCTCTCACCTCTCGCTCTCTCTGAGCGATCCCGGCACCTCACGTTCGTCGCGACAAATCTCGCTCGCGCTCGAACATAAATTTGGTCCTTCGAGCCGGATAGAGGTGAATCTGTGCGGACTTAGTGCATATAGTGACTGAACTTTTCTCTCATATTCGCAATCATGAGTGAGCTATTAGCACATCAGCAAGCTCTGTTGCATTCAATCTCTCGATCTCTTGATAATTTCAAGAAGATCGGGAAGAACAATTACACCGCCGCAAAGATTCGGTCGAGAATCACCAGTCTGAAGGAGACGTGGTCTCAATGCGTTCAAGTTAACGCACAGCTGTTACAAGCCTGCCCTGAGGAGAAGCGAGCTTCCGTCGACTACTTCAAAATTCAGTTAAACTTCATCAATTTGATGCACTCGAGGACATCTACCAAAATACGCTGGACTACATGGCGGAATGTCTAGAGGAGATCGAGCCATCAAGGACGTCCGATCCCGGGAGAGCCGACTTTTCGTCATCAGGTCATGTGCATCATTGCGAGCGTACTTCGTCCTTCTCGTTGTCGCATTTGCCGCCGATTAATATCCCTTCATTCTCGGGA
Organism: Leptothorax acervorum; assembly: GCA_035220615.1. Lineage (NCBI taxonomy): Eukaryota > Metazoa > Arthropoda > Insecta > Hymenoptera > Formicidae > Leptothorax > Leptothorax acervorum. The sequence continues at coordinate 123,151 of JASTWQ010000363.1, forward strand.
AAATGCGAAGAGTGGGAAAGCTTTCGCGACCGCTTTACTTCACTCATTATCGACAATAAAGATTTGTCAAACTTCGCGCGCATGCATTTTCAATCCTCGAGTCTTACCGGTCGGGCACTCGACTCGATCAAAGACATTCCGATTACCGCGGATAATTTCGAATTCGCTTGGAAAACGCTAAAGTCTCGATTCGAAAACAAGCGGCGTCTCGTCGAGTTACATGTTGCCGCATTGTATAACCTTCCGAGCGTGTCCCGCGAATCATCACTCGAGTTAAACGATCTGCGAGACAAAGCAAACCGCGCCATCGCGTCATTAAAAATTCTTAAACGTTCTTCGTCGGAAATTCTCAGCGACATCCTCGTATACAGCGTTTCTCAAAAATTAGATCCCGCTACGAGAAAAGCGTGGAAACTCAAAGGCGGGGATGATCCGACGATACCGACATACGACGATCTCGATCGGTTTCTTGCATCTCGCGCTCGAGCTCTCGAAGAATTAACGCTGTTTAATAGCTCAAAAGGCAATCAATCGCAAAAGGTAACTAGCGCAACTGCATCGCCAGCAGTTACCATTTCCTGTCCGATATGTAACGCGTCTCATTATTTAAATAAATGTCCACACTTCGTAACAAAAAGTCCGAGTCAGCGCTTGGAGATGGTCAAACAATTTAATCGATGTATAAATTGCTTAAGTATAAAACACGACGCGCAATCGTGCCCAAGCAAGCACGCTTGCCGAACGTGTCAGAAAAAACATCACTCCATGTTACACGTTGACTCCGCCTCGTATTATCACAAAAATGCCATTTCGACGCCCTCGGTCTCGCAGCCGGCCTCAACTAATACTGCATCAATAAATGCATTATTATGTTCGACTGCAAAGGTTCGCGCTCGACCTCAAGTCTTGTTGGCAACTGCTCAAGTTGCAGTCAGTTCCCCGTCAGGACGCACATGCTTCGTCCGAGCGCTGCTAGACCCGGGGTCAGAAATGACATTTATTACGTCGAGACTTGTAAAAATGTTAAAATTGCGTCGCATTAAAATGCCTATCTCAATCTCAGCCGTCGGCTGCGTCAATGCCGGCACGTGTCGATATGCCGCTCAAACTCGGATTTCTCCGATAGGTAAATCACCTCCGGTTTTGACAACCACGGCTTCAATCTTACACTCTCTCACAGATTATTCTCCCGCGCCAATATCCTCTCATATCCAATGGGATCATCTGGCCGATCTCACCCTCGCAGATCCGGATCCCAGCTCAGATCCCATAGATATAATTATTGGCGCCGATCTCTACGGTGAACTCATTCTTGACGGAGTTCGGAAGGGAGGCATCGGCCGACCCATCGCTCAAAACACTGTTCTCGGTTGGGTACTCTCTGGTCCGATATCTGCCTCTCCTCCGTCCACCAGAACCATCCCACAGCAACATTGTTCAAGCTCACGCTCTCTCGAGCAGGAGCCTCGAACGTCCTCAAATCTTTTAAAGGACCAGCCAACGTCACTCAGCCCGGAAGAGCAGCGACCAGCGGTACATTCTCTCGCGAATCATTCTCGCTGCTCCGACGGATGCTCTGTCGTTCGCCCTTCCTTTAAAAAGAATCCTCCGATCGATATCGGGGATCCGTACACAATCGTTGACGAAGAAAAAATAAGCCGTCATGGCGGGCGGTATCAAACGCCCCGATTCTATGTTAAACAAACGTCGTCAACTTCAATTCGTAACACATAATGTAACTAATATACTGATCGCCTCGACTATCTTTCTTTCGATTTTTTCTCTCTTGTTTTCTGTTCTCTTCGCTACACGAAGGGACTTTGTTTCCATTCGAGATCGACAAATCTTTCGAAACGATAGTTTCGAGGCGGGCGGTATGTTCAGGATTGACTCACAATATTTATTAATTTATTATATGTTCAAGATATATTATTATGTAGTCATAATTTATTCATGTAAATTTATGATTCTTTCTCGTTCTGGAATATATCGATTTTCGAGGAATGTCCCGATATATCCCACCCGCGTTCCGAGGAGCGTGCGACGCGTTCTCAGAATCGTTCGCCAATAAGAGCGTCACGTCACTCCCTCCTTAAGAGAAGATTTTCGGCTGATCGACTGCCGTCGTCGAGACAAAAGACCAGACTAGTTCGATACGTGGAGCGAGTTTCGTGAACCGTACTTTTTCGTTACTGAGTCGTTAAACCCGAACAGTCGAGAACATTCGCGAGAATCTTCGAGAATCGTCGCGAGACACATCGAGTGCGAGTCCTATCTCCGATAACGCGACCGCGATCAAAGTGCCAAGCGAGTGCATTCTCGTACTGCATTGCCGTCGAGAGTTCCCGCCGAGAATTCAGTGGAGAACGCGATAATCAAATCGCTCCGATTATTTGCGTCCTAATGGTGCATCCGTCGTAAAGACAATCAACGGTGCATTGAACAGACAATTATAAATTCAGTGATTGTAATAAAGGAATTGTTTTGTTAACAAAGACACTCGTTAATTCAAAAGTGACCTTCGATTCAACGACTCTTGACATCTGTTCACGCTCTAAAATATCTCGCTCCAAAGTCACTTCTCTCTCTCGCACTTTCCTCGTTCCCGTCGCTCTCACCTCTCGCTCTCTCTGAGCGATCCCGGCACCTCACGTTCGTCGCGACAAATCTCGCTCGCGCTCGAACAAAGTTTATTGTTGCTTTTCCGCGATGCCGATTGGTTCTCTTGCTGTACTTCATGAGCGACTGTCATATTATAGTTTATTTTGACAGGTAAGTATATTAAGGGGTTAGTAATGTAATAATAACAGTGTAATATTATACGAGTAATTAAATAGCGCGCGCAAAGCAAATTAAAAAACATATAACTAACATTGTTACTATTAACAATAACTATCAAGCAATTTATAATTTAAATAAAACTATAAATGTGAATATATGTTCCTGCCTCAACACTAAACCAAACACAACATACGCGAGGTCGCGCAGTCGCGTAGTCGCACCGCGTAATTTGTTATCGGTGTAATTCAGTCACAACCTTCAGTATAACTTCTGTCTTCAGAGCGAAAGTAAACAAACGTCGTATATACGTGCTCACAGTTTTTGCGCACTCCAGATTTTGCATTCGAGTGATTTCTGTTCTGTCGCTTTGTTAAATTTTCTTTGAAGATGTCTCTTTTAATATCCGAAAGTGAAGACAGTAATAATTCTGTGAACGTTTCGGAAATTAGCGAATCATTACCGCCAACGCCACATACCTCCACGTCTACAACAGGATCGCGACTAAGTTTATTTGATGGAAAGTTTTTTAAGTACTTACCGGAAAGTTCAACATCAAACAATATTGTTGCTTTATGTATGAAGTGCTCCCCTCAAAAAATAGAAATAAAGGGATATCATAACTGCTCATCTAACTTTCTAAGTCACTTAAAAAGGAAACATGGTGAAGATTGCGTCGAGGAATATAAAAATTACGTAAAAAAGAAGAGAAATGAAAAGGGAAGCAGCGGAACTAATAGCGACAAAGTGTCTAAAACTGGGAAATTGAAGAAACAAACAGTTGCATTGACACAGGAGCAATTTGATGAAAACATTGTTAAATACTTTATCAATTCTATGATACCACTGAGAGCTATAGAAGATCCATATTTTTTGAACATATTTACAGACTTAAATTTATCGAATATTGGCCTCAAAGTAATAAGCCGACGAACCTTGGGACGTCGTATAAAAGATTACTATACGAATGAAATAGCAGAAATAAAGTCCAAACTACATGAAACTGATTATGTTTGCACAACAGTAGACATCTGGTCTGGTCGGAAACGGAGTTTTATTGGAGTTACAGCACACTGGATTACTAAAGATTTATGCAGGATGTCAATGGCATTAGCTTGTCACAGGTTTAAAGGCACGCATAGTTATGATCGCATATCTGAACTATTACAAGAAATCAATTCTGAGTTTAATCTCACTGTAAACAAGATTGTTGCCACCATAACTGATAATGGCAGTAATTTTGTCAAGGCGTTCAAGATGTTTGGAGTAAAATTAACAAATATTAAGATGGTTGACGATTATGACAAAGATGTGTTCGACGCGGTTTTATCTGATTCCGATGATTTTGAAGAAGAAGAAATCGATAATTCTTCAATCGTGGATGACTTTCGATCAGACCTCTACACCGTAGAAAAGTATTCACTGCCGTCACATTTAAGATGCTCTGCACATACAATCAGTTTATGTGCAACTACTGACGCAAATAAAGTATTAAATGTACAAAATACTCCGTTGTCAAATATTCATAATGGTGTGATGAAGAAATGCAATGCTTTGTGGAAAGCGGCGGGACGCCCTAAGTCGGCATAGATAATGCAAGATGTTTTAGGGCATTCTTTGAGCCGGCCCGGCGAAACTAGATGGAACAGTTTGTTTGACTCACTACAACAAATTTTCTCTATTAAAGAAAAAAATTTACAATTGCATAAGGCATTAAATATTAAAAACCCTATTAAAGACAATGAATATGACTATATTCAAGAGTATTTGATGTGTGCTGCACCAGTTGCAGAAGCATTGGACATAATGCAAGGTGAAAATAATACATATTATGGTATTGTTGTACCATGTTTATTCGCACTAAGAAAAAAACTGAAAAAAATAGAGAAAAAAAGTTTAACTTACTGCAAACCTCTTATAAAAACTTATATAGAAAGCGTAGATAAAAGGTTTAGCCAGTTTTACAACCTGACTACGCCCGAATCAGAAAATGCTGCAATTGCTGCTCTGTCTTATCCACGCTTTAAAAACAAATGGCTATCTTGTGTGGAGCCTATACAACAAAATAAAATCTTAAATATTTTCAAAACAATTATATCAAAAGAAATTTATGACAAACCAGAAGCAGCAGTAGCTTATACAACCAAAAATACAAAGAAGGAAAATAATTTTTTCAACTTTGATTCAGATTCGGACTCTGAAAATTCTGAAATGAAGTCCTATCGATCTTCGGATACCCCACAGACGAAAGCCGAGTTATTAATGTTACATTTTTTTGCTGAGGAAAGTCAAGAACTAGAAATCCTTAATAGGTACCCGGAGATAAAGAATGTCTTTATCAAATACAACACTGCTTTACCATCTTCTGCACCAGTTGAGAGATTATTCTCATATGCAACCATGACTAATCTTCCAAAGAGTCACAAGTTATCAGACCAAATGTTTGAGAAGAGAGTTATTTTAAAAGCTAATCTCAATTATAAAAAAGAATCAAAATTGTTTCTTTAACTAAAGTTAAAAAACAGTATGTATTAATTATTTGTTAAGTACTACAGTTATACAAAACAGTATGTATTAATTAGTTTAAGTATGTGTATCTATTAATTACGAAAAGGTTTAATTTCTTTCAATTATTTAGTAATGACATTACATTAATAAAAAATTACAAATCAGAATTATTACTTGTTATTTTATTGGAACTTACCGTTTTGCTTCTTTCCTAGTTTGCCATCTTATTCTATAAAAAAAAACATTCTCGCAAGGACATACAAACAACCAGTAAGAATATCTAGTCTTTAAAATAAGTAATACATCAAATCATCATCACAATAAAAATTAATTGTTAATTGTTCTAACAGTTAAAATTAATAAATGATTAAATAATTAGTTTTAATTGTAAGGACAATTAACAATTAATTAATTGTAATCATGCAAAACAAATACATATTCACAACTAACTAATTTAATTGTCAATTGCAATTAACAGTTAAAATTTTAATTTTTAATTGTTAATTGTCAGAATGATTTAATTATGCCCAACACTGGTGTAAAGATTTTGTAGGTATTAGTTGCGGCGGATATGACATTATAGTTATGAAAAGCGATAAGAATTATTATATTATTTATTTACAAACGTTTCTTACAGATGAAAACAAAATCTACAAGTTCTCTGACAAACTTGTCATTGCGATATGCGGAAAATCAGGCGACACAACATAGTTTTCGGAATTACATATTGGGAAGAATATTCCGCTGTACCTATGTGTTTTACAAAGAGAGATCTAGCCGATTATCTTAGAAGCAGAACACCAATACCTTGTCAATATCCTACTGGCCAGATATGATATAGATTCAGGACCAGAATTATACTTTATCGATTACTAGACAGATATCACAAATATGGTAAGGCATTAACAAGTAAGACAGCAAACAAATTAATATCAGTTGAAAGATATCAAATGGAAACGTTTATTCTTGCAGATTGTACCAAAGGAGAGGCATATATGCATTATTGAAGAAATGCGTTCGTGAAATTCAGAAGCGATTAATCGTTAATTTATAAAATTTTACAGTTGAAAAGATATCGAAGCATGGGATGAAAGATATATGGTCAATCGCAGCTGAGAATTTAGCTGTGGAACGTGTTGCTACAGAACAGAAGAGACGTTCACTTTATATTTTTTTATAAAAAAAATATTTTTACTATATAAATAAAAGATCTAATTGTAATTTGATAATAAAATTATCATTTGTGATTATAATTGCTTACTTATAAAATACATTGCTTACTTATAAAATACAAGAAGTATTTTTAAGTATCTGTATGTACGCACGTGTGGTATATGGTAGAGAAATAGAAACGTTAAAACGTTATTTGTTTTCATAACTCGGTAAGAAAAAGTAAGCAATTATAATCACAAATGATAATTTTATTATCAAATTACAATTAGATCTTTTATTTATATAGTAAAAATATTTTTTTTACTATATAAATAAAATGTGGTACGCACGTGTGGTATATGGTAGAAATAGATAATAATACGATTTCATTGAAATCGTATTATTATCTATTTCTTATAAATAAATATATATTAACATTGATTATTACAGAATGAAATATTAAACGTACACCATTGTATAATATACAATCAATTACAATGTTAATAATACAATCAAAATAAATAAATAAATATCTAGAAATATAATATCTACAAGTTACAAATAAATATATATTAACATTGATTATTACAGAATGAAATATTAAACATGCACCATTGTATAATATACAATCAATTACAATGTTAATAATACAATCAAAATAAATAAATAAATATCCAGAAATATAATATCTACAAGTTGAATAATCTATTAAAATTGCATATCCTTGTATTTTTAAGTGTCTGTATATTTGTTTTCATAACTCAGTAAGAAAAATAAGTAAGCAATTATAATCACTGATGATAATTTTATTATCAAATTACAATTAGATCTTTTATTTATATAGTAAAAATATTTTTTTTACAAAAAGATATAAAGTGCACGTTTCTTCTATTCTGTAGCAACCCTTTTCACATTTCTTCAATAATGCATATATGCCTCTCCTTCGGTACAATCTGCAAGAATAAACGTTTCTATTTGATATCTTTCAACTGATATTAATTTGTTTGCTTTCTTACTTGTCAATGCCTTACCATATTTGTGATATCTGTCTAGTAATCGATAAAGTATAATTCTGGTCCTGAATCTATATCATATCTGGCCAGTAGGATATTGACAAGGTATTGATGTTCTGCTTCTAAGATAATCGGCTAGATCTCTCCTTGTGAAACACATAAATACAGCGGAATATTTTTCGCAATATATAATTCCGAAAACTATGTTGTATCGCCTGATTCTCCGAATATCGCCAACAATTTGTCAGATCATGTGAATTTTGTCTTCATCTGTAAGAAACGTTTGTTGATAAATAATAAAATAATTCTTATTGCTTTTCATAACTATAACATCATATCCGCCACAACTAGCAAGAAATCTTTACACTATATATACCAATTAAGCACTTCATTTTCGTAATACGTTTTTTAGGTTTTTTCCGTCGGATGAGGGATTTAGTACTTTCAACTTCTCTGTGGAGTTATTGTATAACTTATTCCGTGAAAATACGCTTCCGTATCCTAGGTTATAGTATCCACCGAAGAAATTTGTAATCGAAATCGAATAAACAGCACATGTGCGCGTGATTCTCCTCATGGTCGAGAATTGATTTATAAATTGCTGGTTTCACATATTATATGTCATTTTAATAATCAATAAATACGATACGTTGGAATAAATATATATCTATATATATTTATTGTATTATATCGACCAATTTCGACCAACACGAAAAGAGATAAAGAAAAGGAAAAGAAATGCGAGCTAGGCAGAAGGAAAAATAGAAAGAAAGTAAGAAATAAATTTCACGCACTTTTACTGTAATATATATACAGGGTGTCCCGTAAGTCGAGGTAAATCGCTCGGGAGATAAATGGGGAACCAAAAACAAGAAAGAAAGTTGATATAAACATAGGTCCAAAAATGCGTTGTTTCCGAGTTATCGCCATTTTTATGTTGAAATTTGAAATTGCTTTGCTTTCAAATTTTTTTATCAAAATTGAAACAAGAGGTGGTCTTTACAAGTTTCAAAACATAATTAAGGTCAAATAAAAGTTGCGGGCTGCTTTAGCATTATCCACGATGCACCACGTGGAGGTAGAGCCCGCTTGGCATCCCTTGGCAGAGATCAGGACCCCACAGTTCGTCACTCCTGTGGTGTTTAGTGACTCCAAACCCTCTCTGCCGTGTGTGTGTGTGTGTGTGTGTGTGTGTGTGATAATTATCGTATTATCACACTCACACACTCACACCAAAAACACACATACGGCAGAGAGGGTTTGGAGTCACTAAACACCACAGGAGTGACGAACTGAGGGGTCCTGATCTCTGCCAAGAGATGCCAAGCGGGCTCTACCTCCATGTGGTGCATCGTGGGTAATGCTAAAGCAGCCCGCAACTTTTATTTGACCTTAATTATGTTTTAAAACTTATAAAGACCACCTTTATCTTGATGATGTAATAATCTTTGGAAAAAGTTTTTCTGAAATTATGGAGAATTTGAAAACAGTGCTCTTACGATTAAGAAAAGTGAATTTAAAAATTAATCCAAAGAAATGTACTCTTTTTGGAAGGAATGTTAAATATTTGGGGCATGTAGTTTCAGCAGAGGGCATAGCCACAAATCCCGAAAAGATATCTGCGGTCAGTGATTGGTCGGTTCCGCATACCAAAACACAATTGCGAAGTTTCTTGGGGTTCTGTTCGTACTATCGAAAATTTATTAAAGAATTTTCTTCTTTGGCGAAACCTCTTTACTCTCTCACGGGGAATCAATTCAAATTTATTTGGGGGGAGGAATGTCAAAGAACTTTTGAAGAATTAAAGCGGGTCTTGTCTTCTCCTCCGGTGCTTTCTTTTCCCAAAGGGGAGGGGGAATTTATTTTAGATACCGATGCTTCAAATATCGGTATTGGCGCGGTTTTGTCGCAAAAGCAGGAGGGGGAGGAGAGAGTCATAGCTTATTTTAGTCGGGTTCTCAATAAAGCCGAGAGAAACTATTGTGTTACTCGCCGGGAACTCTTGGCGGTAGTAGACTCTATAAATTTTTTTCGCCATTACCTTTTGGGGCGGAAGTTTTTGATTCGCACGGATCACGTTTCATTGAAGTGGCTTATGTCCTTCAAGGATTTAGAGGGACAGCTGGCGCGATGGTTGGAAAGACTTCAAGAATATGAATTTGACATTGTCCATCGAAAGGGTCAATCTCATAAGAATGCTGATGGATTGTCCAGACGTCAATGTGAAAAGTTTGATTGTAGATATTGTGCCAAAATTGAGAAAAGGGCAACTGAAGAACAGAATGGAACAATTGCTCGTTTGATTTTTCAGGGAGAAAGTTTGGAAACTTGGCGTAAGGAACAAAGAGAGGATGCGGGAGTGGCATTCATCATACGGGGAAAGGAAGCTGGGGTCCGTCCTCCACGTTCTGAAATTCCTGCCAGGGAAGTTTCCGCCCAAATTTATTGGTCGCACTGGGATGCGCTGGTTTTGAGAGACGGAGTCCTATACAAAAGGTGGGAAGCTCCGAGTTTGAAAACAAGCTTTCTTCAGCTTGTTGCTCCCCGAAGCCGGGTTAAAGAGATTCTGGAAGAAGCCCATGACTCTTCTTCGGGCGGACATTTTGGAGTTAACAAGACTCTGGAGAAGATCCGCAAGCGTTTTTACTGGGCAACTTGTAAACGGGATGTTGAGGACTGGTGCAAAACTTGCAAGGTCTGCGTTTCTAAGAGGGGTCCCTCTGGAAAAGGGAAATCCCCTTTACAAGTCTATAATGTTGGGTCACCGTTCGAGAGGTTACAAATGGATATTCTCGGTCCCCTTCCTACAAGCAATTCTGGGAATAAATATCTCCTTGTCATCGTGGATTGCTTCACCAAATGGGTGGAAGCATTTCCTCTGAAAAATATAAGAGCTGAGACTGTGGCGGAGGTCTTCGCCAATCAAGTTGTATCAAGATATGGGGTCCCTTTGGAGGTGCATACGGATCAAGGGAGAAACTTCGAATCAAAGTTGTTCGCAGAATTAATGAATCTTCTTGGGATCAGGAAAACGAGAACTACTCCCTTGCATCCTCAGTCAGACGGACAGGTGGAGCGACAACATCAAACGATTATTAATTATCTGGCGAAATTTGTTTCCGAAAGTCAAAAGGATTGGGATCGATGGATACCCATGTTCTTGTTGGCTTATAGGTCATCAAAACATGAGACGACTGGCGCTACTCCTGCGGAATTATGTTTTGCTCGTGATTTAAGATTACCTTTAGATTTGTTACAGGGAGGTCCTCCAAGGCTTCATGAAGGACAGGGGCGGACGGAGGAGAATTTTGTTGGGAATCTGAAAAAGAAGTTTGAGGAGATTCATTCTGGAGTGAAGGAGCGAATAGTTGCTAAATCTTCCCGGGTGAAGGCCTGGTATGATCGTGGAGCTAGGCGTTTTCTTTTTCAGGAGGGGCAGAAGGTCTAACTCTACAATCCTCGTAGAACTAAAGGAAAAGCTCCGAAATTGCAGAGTAACTGGGAGGGACCCTATTGCATAATGAAAAAATTGAGCGACGTGGTGTATTGCATCCAGAAGTCACCCAAGCATAGGAAAAAGATTGTTCATTCGGATAGGCTAGCTTTGTATTCTGAAAGGAAGTTAGAGGAGGGAAGGCTAGAGTAGAACGGAGCCCGGATCATTATTAAGTTTTGTAGCGTACAGATTTTGAATAAAATGTTTATTCGAAAAAAGTCTTAAATGTTTAATTTTTGTAATTTTAACAGCTATTATGTTCTGTTTCTGTGCGTGACTGTTTGTTTTTAGAGGAAAATGGTGGTGCGCGAAGGAAGGTCCTGGGACGTTAGATCTATGGCAGAACATCGCTTGGACTCCCGATCGAAGAGGACCGTCCGCCCACAGTTTTTGACCCGTGGTTTTCCTGTGGGCCATAGGGCAAATGCCGGGCGGGGACTTGGGGAGCCCTGCGGGGCGCTGGGTCCACGGGAAGTTTCCCCCCCCTTGTCCGAAGACTTCGTGGGAGAGCGATCTTTTATCTTGAGATATGTTATAAGAGACATATAATAGTAATTTCGGTTGGATGCACTAGTGCGTCCAATCGAATTCGCTATAACATATCAAAGCTGTACACAAGCACAAACAATTAATGCATTTTGTTTGTGCATACTTTTACTATATTAAGTGTGTAAATGTATGCTTCTACTAGTTAAACTTCAAATCTTATTGCTTGTGAATACATTTACTTATCTAATTATATGAATGCATACATTGGGAGCTTTCCAACAATGACACAATGAGACACAGTGTAACACAGTGTCGGGCACAGCGTATTCCAACTACGACACGGTGAGACACAATACGACACAAAATATAAGTGAGTTTTAGCGTGTCGTGTGCATCAGTGTTGCCATATTCTAAACATAAAATTGTTATTTATAGAAATTTCATGTTTAGAGAGTTGTACAGAAAGCACTTCTAAGGTATATAGGTTACAATTGACAACAAAAAACAGAATAGACATCAGTTTTATTTTCTAATAAAAATTAATCTTAACAAAATAGTTATGATTTGTAAGCATTGTCAAAATAAGATTTCCTCTTGGATTGCAGTCCCTAATCACAAGTGTTTCATCAACAAAGACGTATACATGGATGACGATAATGTGTTATTCATATTAGAATCATGTCCTGAAAATAATCAATGTAAGTATATGATTTAAAAAATTTCGGATAAAGCATTTGTGAATGGACCTTTTTTGCCATATGTAGCCAAACATGATGCTTTATGCAGTGATGCAGTGGATGAAATGTCCTGTACATCAGAAAAGGAAAACATAAATAACTCTGTCAGCAAGCAAAGTATATTAATTTTTTTAACTGCATAGAATTTAATTAATTAACACAATTGTCATATATTACTCATATTTTGGGATTTATTTTTTTTAGATGCAATATGGAATAAACAATCAACGCTAGCTCTCTTAAGTTTATATGAAATGTACTTGAATAAGGCTGATAACGCAAAAAAAAACAAAGATATGGACTGCGATAACCGAAGGCTTGCAAGAATTGGGTATAAAGGTAAATATTCAACTTTATTTTCTTTCTATCATCCTAATTAAGAACATTGAATGACATATTTAAGTATTTAATTATTTTTACAGGTAACTAATGATCAAGTAAGGTGGAAAATTAACTCGCTCATAAAAAAATATAAGGAATGCGTGGACAATAATGTAAAATCCGGACGGGCACACATGTCGGTTGAATTTTACGACCAGTTGGAGGAAATCTTAGGTCAAGGGAAAGAAGCCACAGCTCTTCATACAGTCTCGTCAAAGATATTATTAGACAGTGATTCTAACGATAAAAGAGAGAATGTTGATGAAAGTCTGTCAAATCACCAAAAGCGGCAGAAGAAGGATGATGAATACAATCGACCAAATACTTCCACAATTGAACATGAATCTCGACCAGTCGTCAAAAGGCTTCGACCAGGACATGGCACTGGCTCGACTCTTGCTAAAACTAAAATGGAGTTACAAACACAGTGGTTAGATTATTTAAAAACAACCAAAAATCGAGAAGAGGAACAAACTAAGCGGCACAAAAAGTTGCTACAAAGCAAAGTGGAAGTAATCAATGTAAAAAAACGTCAGCTTCAATTAAAAAAAGAAATAGCAGAAAAAAAATTAAAATCGAAAGAACGTAGACATGAAGATATAATAGAAGTAGAAAAATTAAAAATTAATTTACTTAAAAAGTTACTTAGGAGTGGCGAAAAAGTAAGAAACCAAGAAGACAGTGATTCGGAATAACTGAAAATGGTACAACGTACAATGCGTAAAATAACTTATTAAACAAATGTTTTCTTTTACGTTTTGATACATTTATTTCGTACAGTTGATTAAATGTGCTTACAATTTTATTTTTATGTTATAGTATTGTTTTTGAAGAAAGATTAATAATTAATTTACTTAAAAAGTTACATAGGAGTGACGAAAATAGATAAGAAAACAAGAAGACTGATTCGGAATAACTGAAAATGGTGCAACGTACAATGCGTAAAATAACTTGTTAAACAAATGTTTTTTTTTACGTTTTGATACATTTATTTCGTACAGTTGATTAAATGAGCTTACAATTTTATTTTTATGTTATAGTATTGTTTTTAAAAAAAGATTAATAATTATTTTACTTAAAAAGTTACATAGGAGTGACAAAAATAGATAAGAAAACAAGAAGACTGATTCGGAATAACTGAAAATTGTGCAACGTACAATGCGTAAAATAACTTGTTAAACAAACTTTTTCTTTTACGTTTTGATACATTTATTTCGTACAGTTGATTAAATGTGCTTAGTTTCGATAAAAAAAATTCATGTTATTTACCATTCAACTTTTATATAAGGCTAATAAATAAGTATATCATAAAAAAATATAAATTACATTTCTGGAAATAATTCGTTAAATAAATGCATTCGACGTTCTTGTGCAATTTCATTTTGAATATTTTCCTCAGGATTATCATGATTGTTGTTGACAATAAGTTCATTATCATCTTCCATTATGTCAAGATCATCATTCGCATTAATGCAATAATTATGAAGTATACATGCTGCGATCGTTATATCAGTTACAAAACTAATAGTTTTATATTCATTGAAAAATTTTATTCTGCGAAACCTTCCCTTCAATAAGCCAAATGCTCTTTCAACACTCATGCGAGTTGATGAATGTAGATAATTAAATTCTCTTTGTTGAGGTGTTAAATGACCGTTATCTCGAAACGGAGGAACAAGCCATGGCAAAGAAGGATACGCTGAATCACCGAGTATGAACGTATTATTAGGAAATACTCTTTCTTGCTCTCTGCTTGCAATTGAATGTAATGGTGATCTTCTTAATACACGAGCATCATGTAATGAACCAGGTTCACCACAGTAAACATTAGTGAATCTCGTTTTAGAATCTACAACTGCTTGTAAATTCAACGAAAAGTATTTTTTGCGGTTACAATAATGGCTTTCGTTATCGGGAGGTTTTTCAATACGTATATGAGAACAGTCAATTGCTCCTATAACATTTGGAATATTTTTTAACAAAAAAAATCATTACATATTGTCATTACATTATGTCCTTGCGGCCATTTAATGACATCATTTAATTTTGTTAAAAGCCAAGCAGCAACTCTACGAACAACGCGAAATACAGAAGAAATCGACACATCAAAACGATCTGCAATCGTTCTTAAGGGTTCGGTGTTAGCCATAAACCAAAGAAATATACAAACGCTCAATTTCGCTGTGATTGGCTTCATACCAAATGAATTCTGCGGAATAAATCCAGATTCTTGTATGTCATCTGCAATGGAATAAATAAATAATTGAATAATTACAATAGAATAATTGATATGAATATGATTAATAAATTATATATTATTATTACTATTATACTACTATTAAATTGTAATATTAGTTTACCAATTAATTGATATACTGTATTTCTACGTAATCGCAAGTGCTCTTGAAATTCAATGTAGGTCCATGATTCTACAAGTTACATATAATTTTAGACACGATTTCGACGATTGCCAAATATTAAACCCTACATCAATGAAAAGAATATTGGGTCGTCTTTAATCGTTTCTTCTACCCAACTGTCATCAGATAAAATATCTGATTGTTTGTTATCATCGCTACTATCTAAAGAACTGCTGCTGCTGCTGATTGGCACAATTTCCGTTAAGCAGAATATAACCTTTCCGTTTTTATTCATCTATTTTAAATAGTAAAAATAATATATAATACTAGCTGGTTACCCGGGCTTCGCCCCGGAGGACCTTTCGCCCCATTGTAGACATGAGTTAGTACATAGACAACAGAGGAAATGAACAATACGATGAAGAAATTTAAATCTGAAGCAATAGAATTGGAGCAAAAGTACGAACAAACACTAACATAATTTTAATTTATTTTTATTATGTCATGAGATAATATTGTTCATTACAATCAAACGAAAGTTTATTGGAGTAAAAATCGATTTAAAATAATTAAATACCGTAACAAAGCACGGGTATTAGGCTAGTAACAAATACAAAAATGAACGTTTGATGATAATTTATTCAACACTATCATTAGGAATCTGAAAGATTTCAGCCATTGCATCAAAGAATGCGGTAATCCGAATGTCAATGTTATATTTGACGATGTATGAACGAAGAAAAGTTATTTAAAGCAGCGAATCGTTTGTATACATATATTGAACAGTCTTTTTATTATAGCAGAGAATGTGCTGTACAGATATTAAGCGTCGAAGTTAACGGAACAGAAATAATTTGTTAAAGCAGAGAATAGTTGGTATATGAAAATTACATATTTATATGTACGATGAATAGTTGTTATATAAATATGTATTTTTTATACACCAACCACGTATTCTTTGCTTTAACAAATTATTTCTGTTTTGTTAACTTCGACGCTTAATATCTGTAGCAGAAATAATTTGTTAAAGCAGAGAATAGTTGGTATACGAAAAGTATGCATTGTAAGTTAAAGCGAGGTCCACTCTGTACAGGGTTGGGAGGGGGGATGCGAAAGGGGCCGCGGTGGCGAACACAGCAAACGGAGAACGACGTTTCTTAATTGTAAATTTTCAGCTTCGAGTTTTGCATCGCAATATCTCCGCTTGTAGGGCACGTAGCGGAAAAATAAAAACACTTTTATTATACGAATTTGGTCCAAGCTATCCATTAAGCCTAGTTGGAACTTAATCCGTTCTCTAGTTATCGAGATCTCAAAATCACGGGTACTCGCAATTCGTTGCGTCGCGTTAATAGAGCCACGGCGGTCTTGCTTCGCGCGTACTTGGCGCGAGACACTACCGTGTCTTTTGATTACTTTGATTTTTTCAAGGTAAAGATATTACTTGGATTCTTTCAAGGTAGATTATCAACATAAATTATAATTTTAAACAATAAGAAAAATCCGTTCGTAATTACCCCAGCTACGATTCGGCATTGCCCCGCGTGCGGCGGGCCCATAAAATGGTATTTTACGTGTCTGCCGAGTTCGGCCTACCGCTTCTCATGCGCTCATTTGCTCAGACGTATTAATTAATAATTCGTAAATTATTGCGAATCTTGCAAAATGGTACATGACTTTTCGTCTCGGCTTGACCCAATCTACCCCCATTTTTCGGCTGGGTACTTCTGTTTCAAACACCCTATATAATTGATAAATAATCGTCGGATTTATTTAACTTTTTCCTTAGATGTTCGCGATTCTTCCACTCTCCCGTACCCTTAAAATTATTTTCGTTAATAACTTTATTGTGGAATAAGGAAGCAAAAGTTATCTTTTTGAAATTAATTGTTGGGCTGAGTATAAGAACCGAAAGAAAAATACATAGGAATTAATTCACAGAAGACACAAAGGGTTCTATAATTCACCTCTGAATCTAGATTTGCGCCATTAGAGGTTGATTAGGGCAAAATCCTGAATTATGTTTTTGAGCATTTGTATGGGTGACCTTCGTAAGCAAGAACCAAGTCGATATCTCATCGGGCCTAAGAGATATTGTCGAATCCGTGAAAATACATTTTACCCCTTTTCACTCCTTTAGGATTAAATTTTTAAAAATCCCTTCTTAGTGGGTGCTTACGTCATGAGAGGAGTGCACCCCTCGAATTTCATGTTTCTAGGTTCAGGGGTTTGGGCTGGGCGTTAATGAGTGAGTGAGTGAGTGAGTCAGGACATCTGTCTTTATATATATAGATAAAATAGATACTAAATATATCTTACTCTTAATTAGATTTAATTCAAGTCTATAATCATTTGCATATCGCATCCGGTACAAATTCTAAATATGTATTACATCATTGCAAGGTAATCTTAAACTTAAAAGAAATTATTGAATATCAAATGAGAATTTATTAATTATTTAAAGTAATTTATTTAATTCACATTATTATTATAATGTATTTTAATGCCATTGTATCTAGTTTTTTACGTAATTTTAAAATAAATAATCACAAATTAATAATCACCAATGTGACCACAAAATACTACGATTACGATTAAACTGATTCACACCTAAATCCAGATTTATCCCTTTAGAGGTTGATTAGGGCAAAATCCTGAAATATGTTTTTGAGCATTTGTATGGGTGACCTTCGTAAGCAAGAACCAAGTCGATATCTCATCGGGCCTAAGAGATATTGACGAAAATACATTTTAACCCTTTTCACACCCTTAAGGGTCGAATTTCTAAAAATCCCTTCTTAGTGGGTGCTTACGTCATGAGAGGAGTGCACCCCTCGAATTTCATGTTTCTAGGTTCAGGGGTTTGGGCTGGGCGTTGATGAGTGAGTGAGTGAGTGAGTCAGGACATCTGTCTTTATATATATAGATAGGGCTTTATTTGTTTTTTTTTTTTATATATATAGATAATAGATACTAAATATATCTTACTCTTAATTACATTTAATTCAAGTCTATATTCATTTGCATATCGCATCCGGTACAAATTCTAAATATGTATTACATCATTGCAAGGTAATCTTAAACTTAAAAGAAATTATTGAATATCAAATGAGAATTTATTAATTATTTAAAGTAATTTATTTAATTCACATTATTATTATAATGTATTTTAATGCCATTGTATCTAGTTTTTTACGTAATTTTAAAATAAATAATCACAAAATTAATAATCACCAATGTGACCACAAAATACTACGATTACGATTAAACTGATTCACACCTAAATCCAGATTTATCCCTTTAGAGGTTGATTAGGGCAAAATCCTGAAATACGTTTTTGAGCATTTGTATGAATGACCTTCGTAAGCAAGAACCAAGTCGATATCTCATCGGGCCTAAGAGATATTGACGAATCCGTGAAAATACATTTTAACCCTTTTCACACCCTTAAGGGCCGAATTTTTAAAAATCCCTTCTTAGTGGATGCTTACGTCATGAGAGGAGTGCACCCTTCGAATTTCATGTTTCTAGGTTCAGGGGTTTGGGCTGGGCGTTGATGAGTGAGTGAGTGAGTGAGTGAGTCAGGACATCTGTCTTTATATATATAGATTACAAAGATGTATCCATACCTATAATAGAACAAAAGAAATAATATTAAATATATCACAAAAATGTTATTGCCAAAAAAATTGTTTTTTTTTTATTTACACAAAGCAATTTGTCAGTGTTATAGCAAAGGTATACAGTTAATTAATTTTATTCCAGTTTACTGCTGTTATCGATAATGGAACGCAAACTACGTCCATAAAAAAAAGTATTTTATTGTAATTTCTTATATTTTTAATACTTACCTCTAATTATAATTTAATGATGCCACTTAAGCATGAATATAAAAACTGAAGATTTACAACTGCATTCATCCCCGAGAAACTTCTAGGGTATAATTGTAACAGTGGGCTCACTCTAACGGTCTCTACAAGAGTTAAGTGTGTTACAATAAGCACCCACTCACCGTGTGACACAGTGTCATGTTGTGTCGTCTTATTGGAAAGCTCCCTATAAATGACCCAAGTTATAATGCCGGTTAATTTTCTGTCATTCTGGGTAAGGTTAGGGTAAGGTTACATTGCCGACGCTGCGTTGCCACATCTACCTACTCGCGAACTATCAACTGCTGTTTCAGTCTAATTTCGATCGTTTTAACTCATAATATATTTGTTATTAGGTGGTGATTAGGTACGTGCTTTCTTCCGTTCTAAATGTTCGCATTAATTTACTGTAGGCGTAGGCAAGTTTTTTGAGCGTTTATCTTTGGAAGATATCAAAGAAAATTGCGATCAATCATCGATTTCAACGCTTTCTTCATATAACCCTATGTAAAACGACGCATTTTTGGAAGCTAATATCTCAGCTCCTGGATAATAAATAAATCTGAAATTTATTCCACACATGCAGTACATCCTATACTATCATATATGTTTTTTTACAAACGAAAATCTTTGGTTGAGCCTAACGCTCCAACGTCCTTAACCCTTAATGATCACACTGGGTCCAATAGACCCCAGCGTTTTCTTGACTTCGAAAACGACCCAGTAAACCAATGGAAATGGGCTATTTTTTTACATATGTTAAATTAATTTTTTGGAAATCAAACCTATACAGTCTTTTTAAGGAAGACTTAAAGTACAACAGGATATTTTTTTTTTTTTTTAAAGGTCACCTACAATTTTTTATACACGTGCAAACACGCTGGGGTCTATTTTACCCCGTGTGACCATTACGGGATTTTCCGGAGGTGTGACCATTAAGGGTTAAGTGGAGTAGATTTGCTCCGAATGCGGTCGTTATGCAACAGCGTCTTCTCGATATGCTCGGACCAACGAACATATAATACGACTTCGCCCGCCGCACCGTAATAACGGCTGCGAGTGGAGGCGAAGTCGTACGCCGAGACATGCACAGGGGTGTCGTTGTCCGTTTACGGGATGGACTGCATAACAGCCGGGTGTGATGCGCTATTCGGCTGCGGCATTATGCAGGAATCTCGGTGACGCGGAGCCGGGATATCCATGATCGTGGCTGGAGATGCGAGATACAGGATGCCTTGTCTCCGACGTTCGCGACGAGAACTCGTTACTCGTTATCAAATGCTTTCCAACGGCGGCGGGTGGTGCGATCCGCGAGAGTCGCGAAAGCACAATAGGATTTTTTACGTGCAGCCGAGAAACGAATTGTTTTGAATTTCTATCATGAAAAAAAGTTCCATTTACCTGCTGCACCAACGAAATTATCCAGTGCTGTTCGATAAAGTATACTAACAAGTGTATCATATCAAACGTAATCGTATTCGCACGAATTTGTTTAAACGTGATCTTGTTTCTATTTCAGTTTTGAATATCGATATGGACTAGTTGGACAAATTTGAATGAGAATTTCCATTGTGTATTTACATTATAAACTTGTAGGGATTTTAAATGATAATATTTTTTAGTTTGTCTCAACAACGAGAGGTTTAATGTAAAAATATTAGGAGAAACGTTAATTAAATATTGGAATTACAAGACTTTTAGTTAGAATTTGCAAAAATATTAAATAAAAAAGCTGAATACTTCAACAGTTTTTACTTTATGCACAAATACGATCATTATTTGCGGGAAGGCGTACCGCGAGAGTTGTGGAATCTAAAGTCGTTCGCGATGCAAAATACGATAAACGCGTGAAAGCGTCGCGGTTCAATTTCCATTGAAAAATAGTCGAGTCGTTCCGCGCGGCGCAACCGTTCGCTCGGAAGTTCGCATTTCGGTGATGTGGATCCGGTGCTCCATATGCATTTCGTGGTGTCGGCTAGATCTACAGCGCGGATCTGCGTATAACTGCACGCGGCGCAGGCGACCAAGCGTTAATTGCAAGAGCAAACAATTGTTTTGCTCGAAGTGAGCCCGCCGCGTGGCGTGGTGGCGTCGCGTCGTGCCGCGAGCGCGTGGAATTTTTACCAGGACGACAACTTATAGCGTTTTTCATTGGCAGAACTGGTGCGCACTAACCGCGGACTGTGTGTTTCATTGGAGATTTCAGTGCACACGAAGATCGTGTGCGCTGTTTCATTGGTAAATCTAGTGCCGAGTTTCCGCACTTTCATGCAGTCGGAGAACTAAATCCGGTTAGACCCGAGCGTAGAGCACCACGCCAGAGACTAACAATAAGTCCCCACACGCGCGAGGGTCCAGAAACTAAGTTCGACACGCAATAATTGCACTGCGGCTAACAAGGGACATTCGGTAACTCGAAAATTCAAATAAATCTGAAACTTTGCATAATAGTAGAGTAGTAGGACCTAATAACGAAACAATTTTTTGTTGGTGCTAAAAAACGGTTCTGGGAGAGAAACACTGCTTCGAAAAAAATCGGTTTTTCTCTTTCGAGCCGAATATCTTCGAAACTATAAGACATAGAAAGATGTTCCAAAATGGAAATTTAATGGTTTGAAAAGTACTTTGAAATAGTAACAAAAAAATTTTTTATTTTATTAATTTTTAAAAATACTCTTACCACTAACCATTTTTTTCCAAAATTTTAAAAATTGTTTATCACCAAATAAAAGGTAATTTTTTTACGAATTCAACCATGTATGATAAAGTTATGTTATAAAAAACAATTTTTGAGAAATAATTACAAACGCCGCTATAAACAGTCTATCTGTGTCCGTCTATGCGCTCGATTATTCACGCAACACTTTCCGTTCGCTTCTTTCATAAAAGATAAGTACGATAGCAAATACATTTGAAGGACATACTATATGTATATAATTATGAGAGTTTCTATCGCACAATTTAATATATATCATAGTAATATAAAAAACGGAATAAGTTTTTAATGAGATTACAAATATTAATGAAAAACAAAATATTTACCTGTGGTTGAAAAAATCGTAAATAATTCGTATGTGACTTTTCCTATTATTTTGTACGTTATAACATATTTATTATATATAAATATTATTTATATAATCGTGTCTGCTTACAAATATTGCTGGAAATATTTAGCATTGTTATCATGTATTGCGAGAACGTGTAACTTTTGTTACATTAAACTAAAGTTATACGAAGTACCAAAAATCGTTTCTTCGCAATACTTGTAAGAGATTAATGTGACAAAAATTTATATAACAATTAATTTTAAAAATCGTATTAAAAAATTATAAAATAAGATTGTAAGAAGTCTAAATTAATAGTAGATGAATAAATTAATAAATTAATTTTAATAAATAAATAGATAAATTTTAATAAATAAATTAATAGGTAAATTAATAAATTAACTTTTAAAATATCAATATATATCTACAAAATTGCAGCAATTAATAATAAAATACGATAAAACGAAGTCATCTCTTCGAAAAACGCTCGCAAAATGATTTTACATACTTTATTTCTCCAATGATATATGTATATTTATATTCTGCGATAGAAACTCTCATAATTATATACATATAGTATGTCCTTCAAATGTATTTGCTATCGTACTTATCCTCGTCTATGAAAGAAGCGAACGGAACGTGATATGAATAATCATAGTACGAGCGGCGACCGTACGAAACCCTACGTCATCGAGTACAAGAACAAATTATATGTATATCGAAAGTATAATGATATAGATACATAAAACCGCCGGTCTGCCTTAATTTTGATGGCCGCGATATTATCAAAAAACGTCACTTCCGGTTTGATTTTCAAGTCGTCAATTACATCATTAGACACATGAATAAAATAATCATCACGAATTACAATTGATTAGAAGTATTCAAAACCCATGGTGTGCCACACCCCACCCCGCCGCTAACCCCCGGCAGACCGTCCAGAAGGGAGTTTTTTCAGAGCGTTACTTACGTCATCGAGCACATGAATGATCTTTACGCCAAATTAAAGCTTACATCTCCCTGTAGCCGAATCCAAAGGTCTGCCTCGTCTCTGCCGGCCGCGAATATAAGGCACACCGTCTTGAAGTGTACAAGTGCTTTTCTCACTTGCCGATATAAATTGTTCCTTACGTCATCATGGTACAAAAAAAGCAATGTCACCGTAAGATTGAGGTCGTTTAATATCATTATAATATCATGGTGTGCCACACCCCACCCCGCCGCTAATCCCCGGCAGACCGCCCAGAAGGGAGTTTTTTCAGAGCGTTACTTACGTCATCGAGTACACAAATGATCTTTACGCCAAATTGAAGCTTACAGCTCCCTGTAGCCGAATCCAAAGGTCTGCCTCATCTCTGCCGGCCGCGAATATAAGGCAGACCATCTTTTGGTACACAAGTATCTTATAAGTGATTGCAAATAAAATCAACGAATAGGTCAAAGTAAGACCTTCCGCAGTGTCAGCAAAATTTTCATCACGCTTCCGTATTACACGTATATGTAATACTTCTATATGGCTAGCATCGTATCTTGCCTATAAGTGGATCGGCCGCAAAGAAAGAGAGATAGGTTAGACCACAGGTTAGACAGAGAGCATAAGTACTTTGAGCAAAGGTACTTTGTTTTGCGCAAGCGCAGCTGTGAGAACAAGAGAGTTAGAGCTATATGCCAACGCATGCGCATAACGCATCAAGTAGGGGAGACCGGGGCTAGTGTGCTACAGGGGCTAGTTGACACTTTGCTTATATTTCGGCTGTTTTCAAACATCTTGCAGAACCAAGCAAGTGTTAAGTTGCTGCATCGTTTGTCTAACGACAGTGTTTGTGAATTTTCCTGCGAATAATGCCCGTTTCTACCAACTTCGGTTAACTTTAACCTTAGATTAACTAACTTTTCGTCTCTTTCTAACTGACCCCCTTAGAAAAAGATGAAGAGTGAGTTAACCTAAGGTTAAAGTTAACCGAAGTTGGTAGAAACGGGCATTATTCGCAGGAAAATTCACAAACACTGTCGTTAGACAAACGATGCAGCAACTTAACACTTGCTTGGTTCTGCAAGATGTTCGAAAACAGCCGAAATATAAGCAAAGTGTCAACTAGCCCCTGTAGCACACTAGCCCCGGTCTCCCCTACTTGATGCGTTATGCGCATGCGTTGGCATATAGCTCTAACTCTCTTGTTCTCACAGCTGCGCTTGCGCAAAACAAAGTACCTTTGCTCAAAGTACTTATGCTCTCTGTCTAACCTGTGGTCTAACCTATCTCTCTTTCTTTGCGGCCGATCCACTTATAGGCAAGATACGATGCTAGCCATATAGAAGTATTACATATATGTGTAATACGGAAGCGTGATGAAAATTTTGCTGACACTGCGGAAGGTCTTACTTTGACCTATTCGTTGATTTTATTTGCAATCATTTATAAGATACTTGTGTACCAAAAGATGGTCTGCCTTATATTCGCGGCCAGCAGAGATGAGGCAGACCTTTGGATTCGGCTACAGGGAGCTGTAAGCTTCAATTTGGCGTAAAGATCATTCGTGTACTCGATGACGTAAGTAACGCTCTGAAAAAACTCCCTTCTAGGCGGTCTGCCGGGGATTATAGCCCAGTAAAAAAAGCTGAAATTTTGGCCAAGATTGGAAATAATACTACCAGCGCTGAAACTAGCGTGGAAGTGTGTTTTTTTGGGGTTGTAATGAAGGAAATAAAAGCCCACCCCCGTACCATTGTCGTAGCAAAAATGGGAGTGCAAAAAGAGTGCCAAAAATTGGTTTTTTGCTAATTACTCGAAAAGTATCACAATTAGGGGAAAAAGTCAAGACGTGAAAGTTGTAGAGAATGAAATTTCACACAAAAAAGGTCTGTACAAAAATTTTGTACGACCAATTGCAGTCGATCTAGATTTTTTTGAAATACTACGTATTTCATGAGAAATGAAAAACACGTCAGCGCGTCGCGCATTTTTTATCGATAGTTCGAAAATGGCGACTCCAATAAAAAAATTGTTCAAATAAAAGTTGTAGACAATTTAATTACGAACAATTTCCATTTTTATTTTTGTCGATACGATCAATATTGACAGAGATATGAATTTTTTAAAACATTTATTATCGCTCCTCGAGTACGATTTTTAGCGGTAAAATCGCTTGTAACTCAACATCTGTAAGTTTAACGCAAATATTACATCTTATGAAAGTGAAAGATAATTAAATTTCGAAAATTTTGATGTATATACAAACTCATTTTGGATATAATA
Organism: Leptothorax acervorum; assembly: GCA_035220615.1. Classification (NCBI taxonomy): domain Eukaryota; kingdom Metazoa; phylum Arthropoda; class Insecta; order Hymenoptera; family Formicidae; genus Leptothorax; species Leptothorax acervorum. The sequence continues at coordinate 148,234 of JASTWQ010000363.1, forward strand.
TGCGTAGTGTGATAATGCTAATAAACCTGAAAAATTGTCATTTTTTGTGGATTTTGTAAAAAAAAATCACTTTCGGTTAACTGTAGGTCAAAATGTCTCTCTACATTTTTTGAAGAGAATTAAATTATCTTTAAAATGGTTTTTTGTTCATCTTCGTACGATTATTTGTTAACAAGTTACAGCTGTTTAAAAATTTCAGGAAAGATACAATTTCATACCAAATTAATAATATATTGAAAAAATACATGCGTAACAATTTTTTAAAAATTGGATTTTACCTATTTTTAGTAGTTTATATGTGTGTGAAAGTAATGCAGCACTATAAGTTCATCGAAAGGTATGTTAAGTACATTATTTTTAACTTTGAAAATGCTCCAAAATGTCACTTTTCTGCAAATTCAAAATCACAAGCATTTTCAATTGTCCGTTTCATAATACTACTTATGACAAATCGAATATCAAAGTATCCATTTTGTAGGAAATTTTATCAGCTTTAATTTTGATCTGATGAAATTTCTTCGTAAAATTAATAAAAAAGAAGATACATGCAAAAAACTAAACACAAATGCCACTTTTGCATAATTTCTTTAAAAAACACCACTTTTCGAGGGTTCTTTTTTTAAAGAAATCATACCTTTCGATAAACTTATAGTGCTGCATTACTTTCACACACATATAAACTACTAAAAATAGGTAAAATCCAATTTTTAAAAAATTGTTACGCATGTATTTTTTCAATATATTATTAATTTGGTATGAAATTGTATCTTTCCTGAAATTTTTAAACAGCTGTAACTTGTTAACAAATGATCGTACGATGATGAACAAAATACCATTTTAAAGATAATTTAATTCTCTTCAAAAAATGTAGAGAGACATTTTGACCTACAGTTAACCGAAAGTGATTTTTTTTAACAAAATCCACAAAAAGTGACAATTTTTCAGGTTTATTTGCATTATCACACTACGAATATATCCAAAATGAGTTTGTATATACATCAAAATTTTCGAAATTTAATTATCTTTCACTTTCATAAGATGTAATATCTGCGTAAAACTTACAGATGTTGAGTTACAAGCGATTTTACCACTAAAAATTGTATTCGAGGAGCGATAATAAATGTTTTAAAAAATTCATATCTCTGTCAATATTGATCGTATCGAAAAAAATAAAAATGGAAATTGTTCGTAATTAAATTGTCTACAAATTTTATTTGAACAATTTTTTTATTCCAGTCGCCATTTTCGAACTATCGATAAAAAATGCGCGACGCGCTGACGTGTTTTTCATTTCTCATGAAATACGTAGTATTTCAAAAAAATCTCGATCGACTGAAATTGGTCGTACAAAATTTTTGTAGAGACCTTTTTTGTGTGAAATTTGATTCTCTACAATTTTCACGTCTTGACTTTTTCCCCTAATTGTGATACTTTTCGAGTTATTGGCAAAAAACCAATTTTTGGCACCCTTTTTGCACCCCCATTTTTGCTACGACAATGGTACGGGGGTGGGCTTTTAGTACCTTCATTACAACCCCAAAAGACACACTTCCACGCTAGTTTCAGCGCTGGTAGTATTATTTCCAATCAAAATGCTTTTTTTACTGGGCTATTAACGGCGGGGTGGGGTGTGGCACACCATAATATTATAATGATATTAAACGACCTCAATCTTACGGTGACATTGCTTTTTTTGTACCATGATGACGTAAGGAACAATTTATATCGGTAAGTGAGAAAAGTACTTGTACACTTCAAGACGGTGTGCCTTATATTCGCGGCCGGCAGAGACGAGGCAGACCTTTGGATTCGGCTACAGGGAGATGTAAGCTTTAATTTGGCGTAAAGATCATTCATGTGCTCAATGACGTAAGTAACGCTCTGAAAAAACTCCCTTCTGGACGGTCTGCCGATGGTTAGCGGCGGGGTGGGGTGTGGCACACCATGGGTTTTGAATACCTACTTCTAATCAATTGTAATTCGGTGATGATTATTTTATTCATGTGTCTAATTATGTAATTGACGACTTGAAAGTCAAACCGGAAGTGACGTTTTTTGATAATATCGCGGCCATCAAAATTAAGGCAGACCGGCGGTTTTATGTATCTATATTATTATACTTTCGATATACATATATTGTGTTCTTGTACTCGATCACGTAGGGTTTCGTACGGTCGCCGCTCGGACTATAGCGGCGTGCGATCACGCGCGCTCGTCATGAACTTAAATTTACGTTGAATTATTAAACAATGGTTTTAGTTGGTTAGTAAGTTTTACAAGTAAGGTTATTATACGCATTGAGTTATCAATTGACATGTATAACCGTTTTAACAATATATTTTACAAGAGCGATTTTCATCATTATAATTATCGGTCCACTTTCGTACGCAACTGTTAGCTAGTTTACATATCGGATTTATATTTACAACTTATGACAGTAATTATCGTTAAACGAAAGTTAGTGATTTTAGTGAGAATTTATAGATTACACGCCATGTGCGTACTGCGATCACGCCCGTATCGGCGAGTAAAGTTAAGTTAGCGCTGAATTATTGAACGAAGGTGTCAATAGTTCGGTAAGTTTTACAATGAGTATAGTTATTATACGCTTCGCGTTGCTAGATGGCACGTATCGCAGTTTTAACAATATATTTTACAAGAACGGTTTTAGTCACTATTATTTTAATATCGCTTCCGTTTACAACTTTGCCGATTTACACAACTGATTCGTAATTATAACTTATAACAATGGTTATCGTTAGACGTTTCCTTAGTTAATAACAATTGAAAATACACATTATATGTGTACAGCGATCATGCAGGTACTGGCGAGCGATCACGTGCACTCACCGTGAGCTTGAATTAACGCCGTGTTTAGCGGCAGAATCGATATTTGAACAAATTTTAATTATTGATCGCAGTTTTAAAATAGGCGTAGCCAAATTCAGGCATTGAGAGTGTTTAAAAATGCGGCGTAATGCCGCTCCATGTTATGAGATCATGATAATTATTGGAATTTATATAGCTGAGTTGGCGCGTCAGCCGTGAGTCGCGCAATTCCGAGAAGGGAGTTCGCACAATTACCGAATTCTAGAGGCGCGCCACGTGGTCAAGGCATTCCGCCCTCGTGTCAGCGTGCAGGCCGGTGCGAAAAACGCGCCGGATGTAATAATATCTTTTTTTAGATTTTGTATCCGCTGTAACCAAACCCCGCCAATCTTCAACTTCCTTTTTTGCAATTATAACTTAAAGGTTGTTTATGTTGTGGCAATCCATGCATATTCGCTGCTGTCCATATCCTTCTTCTCCAATTGGCATAGAGCATCCATCCAAGGCACGCACCAATTTTTTGCATACATAACATGTATGTCCACAGATCGGTTCATGTCCGTTTTCACAAGCTGGAAATTTTTTCTTGTTTCTTACATTATCTTCCATGACAATCTCATTATCATCTTGACTTGGACGAATATTTTCTTCTACTCTTGTATCTCTTGGACTTGGAGGAATAGTTTTTTCTACTCTGGTATCTCTTAAATCGGGGTTTTGGGTATTTGCGTGAGCTATTTTTAAGCGACTGCTTATGAAATCCATGTGCTTTGTCACAAATTCATTAGCACGCATAGGTGTTTTCTCTGTCTTTAACATAATATTTTTTATTGTATTGAAATCACCTTCTACGGAAGCACTGCTGGCAGATATTCTAACCATATACAAACTTATCTCGGCATACGCAAGACCATAAAGGCAGCAATTTGATATCTCTTATAAGATAATCAGGGGATACTACAATTTCCGTGGCGCCCAGATTTGACTGCGGTTTCTGGTAGTATTTCTTACGCGGAACAAAAAATTATATAGGTCTTACTGGGCTAACTGCTCTACTTTTCAAGATACGCAGTATTAAAGTTAAAAATAAATATGAATTTTTAAATAGATAATGTAAGTTGTAAAGCGAGGTCTATTCACCCCGACCCCTGTGGAACGCGCTCCTCTGTCCACGCATGTACTTTGTAAGTTGTAAAGCGAGGTCCACCCACCCCCACCCCTGTGAAACGCGCGGCTCTGTCCACGCATGTACTTTGTAAGTTGTAAAGCGAGGTCCACCCACCCCGACCACTGTGGAACGCGCTCCTCTGTTCACGCATGTACTTTGTAAGTTGTAAAGCGAGGTCCACCAACTTTGACCCCTGTGGAACGCGCGCCTCTGTCCACGCATGTACTTTGTAAGTTGTAAAGCGAGGTCCACCCACCCCCACCCCTGTGAAACGCGCTCCTTTGTTCACGCATGTACTTTGTAAGTTGTAAAGCGAGGTCCACCCACCCCGACCCCTGTGGAACGCGCGGCTCTGTCCACGCATGTACATACATATTATTGTACAGTTGTATATACATAGTAATATAAAACTAAATTATTTCATGAAATATAACAGTAATTTATTGCATCAAAAATGTATTTTTTTAAATTTACATAGTAGTAGAAAATTTTGTTACATTACTGTGTATGTACGTGTGCGCGCGTTTGTGTGTGTGTCTGTGAGATTTAAAAAATATAATCAGGGTCGGATTCAATATTGTAATTGCTTTCATCAGTTGCTTCTTCTAACTCCTCGTCGATTGTCTGCATTCGTGGACGTTTTGAAGGGACAATGTCTTCCAACTGTTCTGATTCGATGGTGGGAGGATCTATGTCGAGTAGTTATAGTCCAGCTATTATTTTGCCGTTTATAATTCCGAGATACACTTTTTTATCGAATAAGAATTCCATAATTTTGAAATTTAAGTCGTTCTTGTATTGTTTTTCTAAGTTTTGCTGTCGATAATAGTGTAGCGCCATATATTGGTGGAGAAGCTTGGGTGTTTTGCGGCATAATATGGACTGCTTTAATAGTCTATTTTGATTTTCCAGAGCGTTGATAGTGTTGTTTGAATTTTTTTTGCTGAATATTCACCTATTTTGTGATTAGTGGTCAAATAAACGGTGTTTTCATTGAATAACTTTGCTATGCCAATGTATTGTTTGGCGCTGTCAGAACAAAGGTAATTTGTATCTTTTGCTACAAATTTTTTTATGTATGGCTATATGTCCGCTTTGCTTTTCGAGTTGACTTTGAAGAAAAGTCCAATCTTGTCTTCTTTACAGCAGAGTCCCAGAACTGTGATAGTCATTTGCTCTGTGATTCGTCCGCGATGATATTTACGTTTTGTTAGAAAACGTCAATCTGGACTGTTTTTTCTTTGCCACCAAGAAGGATGTTAGTGTGAGAGGTGATTACTTCGGTTATTTCTCGACAATAACTGTAGTAGTCGATTACGGTTGACCAGCTGAGCTTATTTTCACATTTGGGTTGACGCCATTGCTGCAAATGATGATATAATTCGGAGACCTTCATTTTTGCTACGAAGCAGATCATAATGGCGAGAACTTCGCGGATCTTGATGCGACAGTTTGTCCCATCAAAAAGAGTGCCGGTGCATGGGTTTTTAGACGCTGTGAAATATTTTTTACCTTTCTTTTTCGGTCTTTTTGATAAACACCGCCATATCCACCCTAATTTCTTCTCTTTATTTGTTTCCACTTTTATTGGTAAATTGCAACATTCTGGAGGTGTTGATAATTTCCGCGGAAGAAGTCCTATCTCTTCTAAAAAGTTTATTGCTTTTTTATCTGTATCGATGAGTTGGTGGAAAGAGTGAAAAAAGGAACAAAGTTATTTGTAGTCACACTAATATTACTATTTAATGCGTTACTTGAAACCCTACAACTTTTTTGTGAAACATTTTTTTCTAAAATGCGTAGTTTTCGAAATATTTAGGGGTTTCCATATTTTTGGTAAACCCTGTATAACATAGCCAATTATCTGCATATGATTTTACAAGAGTTTACGTAAACCTAAATCGTATATTAAAGATAGCTGGTCGTTCGCAAGAATCATAAAAACTAAAACAATCAATGATGACCAAGTCCTAGTTTCTCTTGATGTCACTTCTCTTTTTACAAATATTCCGAAGGAATTAGTTTTAAAAGGAATTGAGAACCGATGGCACAGTATTTCTCCACACACTAAAATTTCTCTACCTCAGTTTCTCCATGCTATTGACTTTTAAACAACCTGTTCCCCGATGCTCGGATCTAGCTCGCGGCTGGTCAGGGTCGAGAAAAGGCGCGGAGGAAGAGACGAGAACGGCGTTATTACAATCTATTTAGCGTTTATTACAAGATAATCTACACTTTATTACAATTAATTACTAATGCTGATGCTTCTGATCGAAATCGTTTTACAATCACAACGATATCGCGTAATTACAACAATCGGCTCGGATTTACGAGATAAGTTTATCACACATATAGGTCGGCGTGTATAAGTACCGCGAGTTTGCACGATAGGCTTGCGGCGTTAAGCTGGGGCCAGACTATGCGCGATTCGTGATTCGTGATTCGCGGTTCGCCATTTGTAAAGATTCGTACGAATCACGAATCACGCATAGTCTGGCGCCGAAGATTCGTATAGATTCGTACCGTTCGCCAATGTCGTGGTTCGCCATTCGTATAGATTCGTATCGTTCGCATTCAAGGTGGGGCCAGACTATGCGCGATTCGTGGTTCGTGATTCGCGATTTACTATTCATATAAGATTCGTGAATAGTGTGTATAGGCAGATTCGTCGAATTAACATCAACTGTTTACCATTCGCGCCGATTCGCCAGCGAAGCGCTTTTTCGAATCGTGGTTTCGTGATTAGCGGTTCGCTATTCGTATAAGATTCGTGAATAGTGTGTATAGGCAGATTCGTCGAATTCGCATTCGTTGTTCACCATTCGCGCCGTTTCGCCAGCGGAGCGGTTTTTTGGCAAGATCAAAGAGCGCGAATCGCCACGAATGATCAATTCGTGTTGATTCGTGCGGTGTTCACACTGTGCATGTCTATTCGTATGTATCTTCGTGGTTTACGCTGAAAAGTCGATAGACTCGATTACTCGATAGTCGATTAGGATTTAGGTTAGGTCGTTAGTTGCAAGGATGGAAGCCGAATGGACAGAATGTCGCGTTCTTGCGCTTATAGAGGATATAAAGCAATACCCGTGCTTGTGGGATCCCAAAGACAAGGATTACAAAAGTAGGAATAGAAAATTTGATTGCTTCAAGATATTAAGTGTTAAATATGAGTGCTCTCCTGTTGACATAAAGAAGAAGTGGTCTAACCTTCTTCAATCGTATAGAGCATATATGTCGCCGTAATATAAAATCTAGTAAAAAGTCAGGAGCAGGACGAGATGACATCTACAAACCAACATGGCTTGCATTTGATCATATAAATTCATTTATGACAGACATGTATATTCCACATGGAACTTTAGATAGTAAGTGTACCAATATATTTTTTGGATTAAATTTACGTTAACACTTTTAAACGTTTAATTTTGCATGCATAAAATCTTAAAAATTATAATTATTAAATAAATAGGCTATCCGTCTCTACCATTAGCAGGGTTCGAAGAATATGTTGCAGAAAATAAAAACAATGTGAAAAAATATATTTTGTATGTTACATTTTTATATATTGCTTAAGTTTTAACTTGTTAAATATAATATTTAATACAGAATTATTGTGAAATAATAATGTTTAAGTAGAATTAATTATTTTGTCTTGCCATTTGACTTTGCCGTTTGTAGTAAGGTATTCAGCAAACTCTTGACGCACAAGTTTTGCATTATTAGATGGCTTTCTGCCCCTTTTCTCCAAAGGTAAAAGAGAAGTCAATTCTGTAGTGTCTTTTCTCCATGATCCGTCGATGAATTCACCATTATTTTCGGTATCGAACGTTCCGTTAGGCGCGTACATGTCTTGAGAACTTTTGATTCTTTTCAAAAAGTTATGCAATAGAACACAACATTCTGTAACAAGTGTTGCTCTTTCTGGCTTTAATAACATGGGTTTTCGTAGTATTCGGAAAACTGCTGACATAATTCCGAACACATTTTCTATAATTCTTCGTGCCCGAGAATGTCTGTAGTTGTATGCTCTTTCTAGCGATATACAATCATAACATCCAATAAAAGGAACCATAATGTTCTCTTTCAATGGAAACGCATTATCACCAAGAAAAACGTATGGAATATGTTTTCTTCTCATTGGCAGTGGTTCAGGTTCAGGCAAATTCAATGTACCATTTTCTAAATTTTTAAAGAAAGAGGTATAACGGAATATACCTGCGTCAGATATCCGTCCTTCACAACCTATATTACTATTTATTATACAGTAATCAGCATCACATAGCGCCATCAAAACGACACTAAATGTGCCTTTGTAATTATAGTATTCACTGCCACTGTAAACGGGTGATTGTATCACAATGTGTTTACCGTCAATTGTACCCAGACAATGCGGAAAATTCCATTTTCTTTCAAAGTTTTGTGCTGTTTTTTTCTATTCATCGGATGTCGTAGGAATCTAAAAGAATAAATAAATAAATTGTGATTTTACTCTATCTATATAAAACATTGCTTTCAACTGTAATATATAATTTTATTGCATTATAAATGGCCTTTTTATATTGTAGAATCAAGAAAAAGACAGTGATGAGGAAAATAACGCTGAGATATTACAAAATGAAAACATTGAAACTAACGAAGTGGTAGTAATCGATATCGGTGAGACATCTACAGATATTAAACAGGAAGTAAAAGTTTTCGCGTCCCTGGAAGAATCAAAGGTTAAAAAGAAGAAACGACAAACACAAATTGATGAACGAATTGATGAAGCATATTATTATCTAGCGGCAAAAAAAAGGAAAGAAGAAACATCGGAAAAAAAACAGAAGGATGAATGTGATATTTTTGGACAATTGATCGTTGCTAAATTAAGGAAATTCGACGACTATACTCGACAATTAGTTATGAACGACATAAACACTATAATGTTCCGAGCAACCATACAACTTACTCAGAATTTTCAACGTGATAATTTGACACAACCTAATACTTTTGTCCAATCCCCGCTATCTCCCGTTTGGTCTTATTCAGTGCTATCTTCTCCAATTGTTTCATCCCAACCATCTCCTAATACTTCTTCCACACTTCAACTATCTGCATCTACTTTTCATACAATGACTTAAAAAATAATCGCAACTAATTGTTTCCACATACAATACTCTTTCAAAAGTTAAACAAAGAAATTATTCATTTATATTCAGGATAAATATCCTAAAAGATCTTTTTATTTCTTTTGCAGATTTGATATTTTACATTAAAACTCGTTTAAGGAGGTTCGAGCATTACTTGTGAGTCAAAAATGCGATTGAAATAAATGTCATTACAGCGATCCCGAATTATTTGCAATATTAGTATAATGAATTGTGGATGTTACTTACGTGCTATATTCTTCGTAAATTATTAGTGTATAGAATATTAACAAACATAGGCCGGTGTATGAGAGCGTCAACGACTCGGGAATCGCTTATTATCCAACATTCTAGGCTAGGATCTAAACTTTGTGACAGTATAGCCTTCAATCCACACGGTAAAGTCCGATTTTTAAAGTCTTTACACAATCCTTGATGTTTCATCTATCAAATGCTAGTTTTTCAAAGTCCTCAGGTGGCTAAGTGTGTACTAAACCAGTGATAATCTACCTCGGAGCGACTTTCTCCATAAGGGTAGACTAAAAGTGGTCAACTTCTGAATAATATTACAAAAAAACTATACGGTCAATATTGCTCAAGTTTTGCGATTATTTGTGTAAAGTGTTTATGTAAATCATATAAAAAAATTAAGGCTCTACGATGGCTTTCGAGTATAGAAAGCTTATTGTCACAAAGACATGTTCTAACTGATAATGTTGGCCAAATAAGCGATTCCCGAGTCGTTGACGCTCTCATACCCTAGTATATGTTTGTTAATATTCTATACGCTAATAATTTACGAAGAATATAGCACGTAAGTAGCATCCACAATTCATTATACTAATATTGCATATAATTCGAGATCGTTGTAATGACATTTATTTCAATCGCATTTTTGACTCACAAGTAATGCTCGAACCTCCTTAATTGACCGAAAATGAATAGTATAGTTTTTTGTGTGTTTTGTTCTTTTTCATTTTTCAAAACATCCTACATTTTATATAACAAGAAAGATACAATAGTAAAAATGTAGTGAAATAATATAATAAATGTAAAATGAAATTATAATAAAATAATATTAATTTTATAATAACAATTATTTTATATTCAAGTTTATTTTGATGTTATTTTGTGAATTCTTTATCTACTACTTTAAATAAGTTTATGTGATAAGTATGAATTACTGTTGGAGTATTTGAATTTCGCGCCATTTAAGCTCGCTTGACTCCAGTACTCTCCCTTCTGCTTCTTCCGCTTTCTCAGCGGTATGACGGGCAGTTGTTGGCCGGCTAACGATTTGTGTGGATCGATGTGCGAGATCAATAAACGAAACTTTTTCTGAAGACGAAATATTGTGTTCTGGTCTATCTACTCCTTCCACAAAACGAATATAACGCCAACAGGTTATGGGCCCAGCAAGCTTCCACTGCGCCTAGATAATTGTTTGGAAGAAGAAAAGAAAAAATAGAAGGAGGAGAAGGACTGGAAGTTCTGATCGACGAGGCCTTGTGCCGGTTTTGGAAAGTAAGGTAATGAGAGAATGAGTTGTTGTTCCTTGTGTATGTCTCCTGGAACGATGAGGGTAGAGAGACTCTGATATTTTTGCTGTGGTTAATTTCTGCAAATTTGGAAGTATGCATAAAGTGCCTTGTAGGCAATGGCGGATATGGCGGCGTTTGTAGTGTTGTTTATATGATTGTTTGATCGATGAGCCTTGATGGTGACGCCATGTTGAGTGCTTGAAAACGAGGCCAAAGACTCGCTGTCAATAGATGGCGCTACGAGTGGCATTAAACGATTACCGGTATAGTTGTATCGATGTGTTGCACGTTACTCTCACCTCGAAAGATAGCTGTCAAATAACAAGAGGTTAACCTCTAATAAATTATGTCGACGGTTCAGAAAGTGGTGGAGCGATGCAGACGTGCATTGCTCATTGAGACATTTGAAGATATGGAAGTGGCAGTCAAGATAGACGAAGCGTTTTTCACTGTGACTTTCTCGTCTGGTGAAACAATAAATTTGAGTACGTACTTCTTATTTTCAATTTTCTTATTACACAATCATAAGCAATAAGAAAATTGAAAATAAGAAGTACGTACTCAAATTTATTGTTATTGTTATTGTAAATTTATTGTTTACGACTGTTATTTTGACAACATCAACGAAGGACTGGTAACGATGGTTTATGTTTGGAAAAGTTTACAATGAAGGACACACGAATCCGTTTGTCTGGGTTGTTCTAGTCGAATGAAATTGTGTTCATTTCTGAAGACTGGAGCAGCTAGGTTTGTCTCGGAAACACACGGGAGTAACGGGTGTGAAAGAGCAAATCTGCTCTGGGTCACTCTGGCTTGTGTTCAGTCTGAGTGGCTTGAGAGCGGGCTTTTGTGCACTTATGTGTCGAAATTATTAAATCGATACAGTCATTATCTTTTCAAGTTGGAAGATAAATGACAATTCTAAAACGAGAAGTTAACGAATGTAAATTTTATTTAAGGCCGAAAAACTCTGAAAGACGAGTGGGAGGATTTAAGAGCTGAGCTTGCAAGTGCAAAACAGAAGCATAAACCAGACGGCGGCAACGCCAAAAGCAGTAAAATATCTGAGGCTAAGGTGAATAGTGATAACATCACTGATAGTGATGAGGAAAGGCTTTTGGCTGATCCAGATGGTGGAACAACAGACAAGACAGTGGACACTGAGATAGAAAGCATACCGCTTCGGACGACTCATAATTTTGGTGATGACAGAGCCAGGGGTGTGTCGCCAGAAGCAACAGAGGGCGGTCCCGGAGAAAATGAGGACCATCGTAAAGACTCGAACGACAGTGTAGAACAGGAAAATAACGAGTATAAGGAACAAACCTCAGAAAAGACAATGCAGATGGACAACGGTCAGAGCGAAAAGATGGTGAATCTTGAAGGAAGGCTTGATAATAAAATCCAACATCTGGAGCGTATGATGAGCGCAACGATAAACTTGCATTCCAAAATGCAAGATAATCTCAAACTATGGCTTAGACAGCGCGAGCTAGATGACGAGAGGGCCAAGAAACCAAGAATTGAGTCTATTGTGACTCTTTCTCCTAATAGCAAAATTACGACTGGACCTCGGACACTCACAAAGACGACGAGTACATTGAACGACAGCAATAAAAAATTAGTAAAGGATGGGCAATCCGAGCATGCTGAAGCAAAGACTGGAGTAACTAACAACACGACTGGCTCGAGTACTGCTTCAATAGATTCTCACGGTTTTGCGAATCAGATAACAGAAGCGATCAAAATTCAATTAATTGGTAAAGACAGTGGTACAAAACATGACTATAAATTGGAACCGCGGGTAAAATATGAACACTTTTATGAATTTTTGGCATCGGAATTGCGTACTATTGATTTAATGTATGTTATTGATAAGACAGTTGCTCCACCGGAAGGTTTGAATGATAATTTGAAAGAAAAACACAGGTTTAAAGTTCGCGACATTCTCATAAATAGAGTCGATAAATTTTATCATACAAAAATTTTGCAAATTAAGGATCCGGTTGAAATGTTAAATAAATTGAAAGAGTTTAAACAATGTGAAGTCAATGTAACGAGTGTAAGCGTCCGAAAACAATTATATTCGATTCAGTATAATGCGAATCGCGAAACTGCAATGCAATTCATGGATCGTTTCGAAGAAATAGTACACAATTATGAGTCAATTCAGGGTTCAACTCCTTTGTCCAATGATGAGAAACGTGATGCTTTGTATAATGCAATTATGAATCAAGTGCCGGAAGTTCAATCAGTCGAGTTTATAACGAAAAACCAAACAGGCAAGGGTTTAACCTATGATTTGCTAAAATCATTTTTACTTCAGGCTGAAGCTAATCGTGTTCAAACAACGACGAGTAATCATCCAGGTACAAGAAACAGCACGATGGGTTCTGCCTCTTTAGTTAACACAAAACAGCAAACGAAGTGGGTTAACGAAAGATGTTATGAATGCGATGACTACGGTCATATGAAGAACGAGTGCCCTCGAAAGGGTCAAGGATTGCGTAAATGTTACGAATGCCAACGATTTACTACCCACAAAGCATACGAGTGTCCTCAGCGAGTGTCCAGGCAGGGAAATGGTTCAGGCAGAGGTGACTATAAAGGTAAACGAAATGTAAATAATAATCAAAACAATAAATTCGACAGTCGTTTGCATGCCAGAAACAAACGTTTCTTTAAGGCTAGAGGGAATAGATACAATCGTAACTCACAGTCATTCAAACAAGCTCGTGACGACGGTAAACGACAGTGGAATAAAGAGAACGACAGTAATGCTTCAAAACAATCCAAGAATAAGAAAGATAACACGAATAATCAGCAAAACCAATCTCGAACTGGAACAAGCGAAACCCCGACAATTCACTTTGCAAATCACCAACAAAATAATAATCCAGGTATGTGTGAATCGAACAACGTTGCATCTGTTTTTTGTTTTAAATGTCGGTCTGATAATCAGGATCAGTCTTTTTCGAACACTGGCTGTGCTCACATTACAAAAGACAGTAAAAGTTCTCCGAAAGACGACGGTAATCAAAATGATAGATACGTGTCATTTATCGTGGATTCTGGTGCAACCGAGCATCTTACGAATTCAAAGGAAATTTTTAGTTCTTTTAAAAATACAGGATCCGGTGTGATTAAATGCGCCAATAAAGATAGCAAGGCAGATCTAATTGCTGAAGGCAAAGGCACTGTGAGTTTAATTTCAAATATGGACAATAAGAAATCACTTAAACTGGATAATACTATTTATACTGAGTCACTTTCGGAGAATTTACTTTCGTTACGACGCTTTGCAGAAGCGGGTTTGACAACCTATCTAGACGATAAGTGCGTGAACATCTTTGACCCTAAAACGAATAAAGTATTTGCTACGGGCGTGTACGAGAGCCCCTATTGGTTGATTGAGTTTCAAATCGATAAGAAGGATTCAAAGGAACGATGTAATTTGTTTAATGCGATTACTTTTGACGCGAATGCGGTGGAACAAGATTCGAATCAAATTAACGAGATAAAAATTACCGAGTCTAAAGAATCGACAGTTGATAATGAGTGTAAAAATCATGACTCTACAGTTAATGATAAACGAATAAGCGAGGATAGTAAGTTGAAGACTGGCGATAATAATATCAGTAAAACTTCGGTTGAAGGGTCCGTAGTGACTACAAATGAAAATAATACAGTCGATAATCATATATTTTCAGATTTTGATACATTAATTACGAAAAGAAAAATAACTAATTTGGACGATTTGCCGACGATTGAATTGCTTGAAAGTGATTCCCCATTATTTAAGTCATATAGCGATTTAATCAAAACAAATAAAGCGATGCTTTGGCACGTACGAATGGGTCACGCGTCAGTCAATTACCTGCGTAAGTTGCAAAGTTTATGGAAAAATAACAAGGATCTGCAATCCGTAATTTTTGACGACAGTCTACTCGAATGTGAAATATGCGCACTTACTAAACTATCAAAATTGCCTTTTCGAAGCGAAAGAAATAGAGCAACGCGACCGTTACAAATTATACATTCAGATGTGATGGGTAAAATCTCTCCGTCTACTCATCCTTACGGGTATCAATACATTTCTGTATTTATCGATGACTTTTCACGTATGGCTCTAGCGTACCCTATGAAAACGAAAGACGAAACTGGCTATTGTTTGGAACGGTTTATCAAGAGTTCGCGAAACTTGCTTGGCAAAGACGAGAAGATCTGCTACCTAAGATCAGATCAAGGAACTGAATACATGGGAGGTTATACAAACGATGTGTTAATTCGTGAAGGAATAGAAAGTCAACCTGCTTGTCCGGATACTCCACAGCATAATGGAATATCTGAGAGGTTTAATCAAACTTTACAGAAAAGGATAAGATCCATTATGTTCGATTCAAAGCTTCCATCAAATATGTGGGATTTGGCCTTGGGAGCAGCTATTTATGTGTATAATCGAACCCCTCATAAATCAATTGGCTTTATAGCCCCTCTTGAAAAGTTTGCACCAGACTTTCGTTATGATGTAAATCAAATCAAACGATTTGGCTGTTTGGCTTATTGGTCAGTGACGAGAAAACCAGACTCCAAGTTTTCGGCACGAGCAGTACGAGGAGTTTTGGTAGGGTATACTCATTCCGGCTATGTATTTTTGAACCCGGAATCGGGAAAATTTTTCGAATCCAGAAACGACAGATTTAATGAAAAAATTGTATACGGAGATAAGTATAAAAAGGATTCAATTCAAAACTGGCCTTTTCCTGAAACAATTCAGTCGACAAACGAAGAGTGTATACAATTTAAGGAAAATGACGTAATCAAAGTAGAGAAGAACGACAGTGTAACGTTGGAAACGGAGGGAGAACAAAAGAGGAAACGAGGCAGACCCCGGAAACGGCAGTTAAATACAGAGGAAGAAAGTACTGATAAAACAATCAAGAAACAAAAATTAGTACAACCAATGACACGAGAGCCTTATGCTACTCGAAGTCGAAAAATTATTGATACGAGTTTTATTAAGCTTACAGAAGCTACGACAGTTTCGAAAGAATATGAGTTTCCAACTCTAGAGGAAGAATTTGCTAAAACAAAAGACATCCAAGAAGATGAAATATTACATTGCCTACACGCAAATATCAATAACGATCCTCAAACATTCAAACAAGCCATACAGTCTGAAGAGAAAAACGAGTGGATCAAGGCAATTAACGATGAGTTGAAATCCATGGAGAAAAATAAAGTTTGGTCTTTGGTAGATCGCCCAAAGGTTGGAAATGACGGTAGAAGGCCAAATATCATAGATTCAAAATGGGTGTTCAAACGAAAGAACGACAGTTTTGGAACTCTCAAATACAAAGCAAGGTTAGTGATACGAGGATTTAAAGATACAAACTCATATGACTTGAAAGAAACGTACGCACCAGTTTCTAGACTGACACTTGTACGAACGGTACTGGCAATAATAAATTATCATGATCTTGATGTATGCCAATTAGACGTAAAGACTGCCTTTCTTAACGGTACGATAGAAGACGATGTGTACATGGAAATTCCAGACGGAATGGAAATTCCAGATAAAATACGAGGGTCTAAAGTGTGCAAACTTAACAAAGCTCTTTATGGGTTACGAATCAGTCCTAAAAGATGGAACAAGAGGTTTACCGAGGTGGCAAATTCTGTAGGGTTGGTAAATGATGATTATGATCCTTGCTTGTTTACGTGGAGTTCGGGAAAAAACAAAGTCATTTTACTTATATACGTGGACGATATGTTATTGGCAAGTAACGACAGTAAGAAACTACTGGAAGTAAAGATCGAACTAATGAATTCATTTGAAATGACTGACTTGGGAGAGCCAAAGAATTTTCTGGGTATGAATATCCGAAGAGATAGGGAAACAAGAGTCATGACGATCACTCAGGAAAGGTATATCGATAAAATTTTGATGAAATTCGGCTTCGATAATGAGTTCCCACAAAACACCCCAAGGATAACACGACAGGTCGTAAATCGTGAAAGACGACAGCGCGAACACGATGAAGACAACGATTTAAAAGAAGACACTCTTGATATCCCGTACAGAGAAGCTATTGGTAGTCTTTTATATTTGGCTGGTGCTACTCGTCCAGATATTGCATATGCGGTGAATGTTTTGAGCAGACATCAAATCGACCCAACTGAAAACGAGTGGAACATGGTTAAAAGAGTATTTAGATATTTGAAAGGTACGAAAACTGTTGGTCTAAAATACTTAGGACGACGGAACGACTTGTTAGCTTATTCTGATGCTAGTTTTGCCGATTGCAAATCATCAATTTCTACTTGTGGCTTTGTAATACGACTTTTTGGAGATACAATATCTTGGCGTGCAAATAAACAAAGTTATGTTGCCCTTTCTACCTGTGAAGCTGAGTATGTGGCAATGAGCCAAGCTTGCCAGGAAATAATTGCCATTAACAAATCTATAATGCGTATATCTGATAGCAGTTTACTCCCTGCTATACTTCGATGCGACAATAAAGCGGCAACTATTTGTGCACAGACTAGTGGCGGAAATAGATTGAGACACATGACAGAGATACATCAGGACTATGTAAAAGAATGTACTAAATACGACCGTATTGTTATTGAGTGGGTCTCTACGAAAAATCAATGGGCTGACATAATGACAAAACCTTTGTGTTCTGAAACTCACGTTCGATTACGGAATAAAATCTTAAATTACGATTGTTAGACTGACTAATTTTTGATTTATGATTGTTCGATCAGATTGATTAAATTGATGACTGTATGAATGATAAAGAAAAGAATAATATAATAACGACTGGTATTGGTAATTTTAAATTTTAGGAAGCCGATGAATCAAAGATAACAACGGGATGAACGAGAAGAGGACAGTATGAACAAAGTATTTAGTTTATGACAGTAAAAAGACTGAAAATTTAAGGATAACGCTAAAGTTCTAAGATAAAGCGTAGTTTAAGTTTATTTGAATAAAGTAGTTGATATATCACATTATATAATTTTATATGTTAACGCCAAAGATTATTGTTCTGTAACCTAGATTAAGAGTTCACATTTTGCCATATATATCTATATAGTTATGTAGTAAACGACGTTATGAAACCATGTTTGTGTTATAAACGGCATACTGAAGTCAAACTCGGGAGGGAGTGTTGGAGTATTTGAATTTCGCGCCATTTAAGCTCGCTTGACTCCAGTACTCTCCCTTCTGCTTCTTCCGCTTTCTCAGCGGTATGACGGGCAGTTGTTAGCCGGCTGACGATGTGTGTGGATCGATGTGCGAGATCAATAAACGAAACTTTTTCTGAAGACGAAATATTGTGTTCTGGTCTATCTACTCCTTCCACAAAACGAATATAACGTCAACAATTACATAAAACGCGGTTAAAATGTATTTTGTTAACAATTTATCCGTAATGTACATGTAAAATAAAAAATGTAATAATAACATTTACGGTTTCATTATTAATGTTTCATTAAGTAATTAAATTATAATTGAAATAAAATAGCATATACAAGGCAAATGCTCCCAATCATTTTACAAATTAATTATATATAATATTACCTTTACTTGATCATGAAGGGCCTCCTTCAAAGCTTGACATACTTCAAACAAGATGGACGATATTAGTTGTGGCGAAATTCTAAATAAATAGCTCAAACTTCGGAAACTATCGCCTGACGCCAAGAATCTCAATGTTACTGCTAGTCTTTCTTTGGCTGATACAGGTTTTCTTAAATGAGTGATTTGTTTAGCAATTCGGGGTCCTATCAAATTGAGAAGAAATTCAAAATCCTCTGCCGACATTCTACAAAAATTCTCGAATTTCTCACTCCTCTTCACATCATTGAGCAATACAGTTCCACTATGTCTAGAATAAAAAATGTTGTTAATGAAGTAATTTGGTCTTACCATGATTGAGAAATTTCTTATCTCAAAACTTGCAATACTGATTTTTAACTAACCTATTGAATAGTGGTGCGATCCACCATCTCCGCTTTCTTCTTTTCATTTTCTTCTTTGCAATTAAAATATATATTGCACTTGCAATTGCAGCATCACTAGCATCACTATCGCTCCTGATCGAAACTTATTACGCAAAAATGTACTCTGGATAATAAAAGTAAATTAAATTGAGAATATTAATTGACGGTACTGGCAATCACGATATACGCGTTTTTAAGATTTGAAATTTATTATAAACTAATAAATTTTTCAAATCCTTTTCGTGTATTTCCAAGTACACGAATTTCCAACCTACTAAACTGCGTGCCAACCGATTTGTCAGACTTTAAAACACAGTTTCGTTGGAGAATTAAAAATCCCCTACCCCCCTGATTGAAAGAAATTATTGCGAAAAATATTACCTCAGCCAGGGTTTGAACCTGGAACCTCCCGTATACCGTGCGGGTGTCGTGCCAATTCGACCACTGAGGCTGTGATAATATTTGTCGCAATAATACATATTAAGGTGACTAAGTAATAATAATAAGATGGAACACCGATATTTCAGTCGACGGTGTAAATTCAAACGAATAAATGGCCAGATGGGTCAATTTAAAAAATTACTACGTCATTAATAATGAAGCCATAAATGTTACTATTACATTTTTCATTTTACATGTACATTACAGATAAATTGTTAACAAAATACATTTTAACCGCGTTTTATGTAATTCATACTTATCATATAAAATTATTTAAAGTAGTAGATAAAGAATTCACAAGAGAAATAACATAAAATTAAACTTGGATATAAAATAATTCTTATTATAAAATTAATATTATTTTATTATAATTTTATTTTACATTTATTATATTATTTCACTACATTTTTACTATTGTATCTTTCTTGTTATATAAAATGTAGGATGTTTTGAATAGTGAAAGAGAACGAAACACGAAAAAAAAAACTATACTATTCATTTTCGGTCAATTAAACCAGTTTTAATGTAAAATATCAAATCTGCAAAAGAAATAAAAAGATCTTTTAGGATATTTATCCTGAATATAAATGAATAATTTCTTTGTTTAACTTTTGAAAGAGTATTGTATGTGGAAACAATTAGTTGCGATTATTTTTTAAGTTATTGTATGAGAAGCAGATGCAGATGGTTGGAGTGTGTAAGAAGTATTAGGAGATGGTTGGAGTGTGCACGAAGTATTAGGAGATGGTTGGAGTGTGCAAGAAGTATTAGGAGATGGTTGGGGTGTGTAAGAAATATTAGGAGATGGTTGGGATGAAACAATTAGAGAAGATAGCACTGAATAAGACCAAACGGGAGATAGCGGGGATTGGACAAAAGTATTAGGTTGTGTCAAATTATCACGTTGAAAATTCTGAGTAAGTTGTATGGTTGCTCGGAACATTATAGTGTTTATGTCGTTCATAACTAATTGTCGAGTATAGTCGTCGAATTTCCTTAATTTAGCAACGATCAATTTTCCAAAAATATCACATTTATCCTTCTGTTTTTTTTCCGATGTTTCTTCTTTCCTTTTTTTTGCCGCTAGATAAGAATATGCTTCATCAATTCGTTCATCAATTTGTGTTTGTCGTTTCTTCTTTTTAACCTTTGACGATTCTTCCAGGTACGCTAAAACTTTTACTTCCTGTTTAATATCTGTAGATGTCTGACCGATATCGATTACTTCCACTTCGTTAGTTTCAATGTTTTCATTTTGCAATATCTCAGCGTTATTTTCCTCATCACTGTCTTTTTCTTGATTCTACAATATAAAAAGGCCATTTATAATGCAAAAAAATTATATATTACAGTTCAAAGCAATATTTTATATAGATAGAGTAAAATTACAATTTATTTATTTATTCTTTTAGATTCCTACGACATCCGATGAATGGAAAAAAACAGCACAAAACTTTGAAAGAAAATGGAATTTTCCGCATTGTCTGGGTTCAATTGACGGTAAACACATTGTGATACAATCACCCGTTCACAGTGGCAGTGAATACTATAATTACAAAAAAACATTTAGTGTCGTTTTGATGGCGCTATGTGATGCTGATTACTGTGTAATAAATAGTAATATATTGTCGTGCCGGAACCGGGGGTTGAGCTCAGGGCCGGCACAGGATTCGGGAATTCCGGGTTGGAAGAGTGATGCACACCACGGAGTGTTCAAATGAATATAGCTTAGATATTTCCGCACAAATATCTTTAATTAAAATGATTTACAATTGATAACGGTCTTGATTTCTTTGTACAGTTCCCGAAATTATTCTAAGTTTAACAATTAGTAAAAGTGACCGCACGTATGTTTCAAAATCTTATGACAGACTGCCCGCCCGATCTTCCAATTCGGCAGTATATATACTGTTGCGCTCGTCCGCGCGTTCGCCACACTCACTCACACACTCACTCGCGAACGCGGCGCGCAATCCCGTTTCCGGGAATAATCACTCTCAGTTGGAAGAGAACTCGTTTAATATGGTCAGAGAATACAAAGAAAGCTCGTGAGAAACGTCTGTCTGGCTCGAAGGCCCGGCGGATAATCTGAATGGCGACTGTTAGTAAACAACGTTGTTCGGCACGTTGTCAAGCGCGTCGTCAGGCACGTCGTCAGGCAGCGCTTCGCGGCTGCCTACCAGGCTTCTACCGGGCGTCTCGGCACGGGCGCAACACTGCCCCCCTCTTCTTAGATTGTCGTCCCGACAATCTGGAGGGCAGCGCCCAGACGAGCTCGGCTCCCAGGACACCAAGCCGGCGCTCCTTGTCCTAACCCGAGCTGCTGCTGCGGGTTGTCGGACTGCCTCCTCTTGGTCCCTCGCCGTACACCAGGACCTCTTCCCGTGGTCGATCCTCTGGGGAGAGCTGGCCAGGCTCCCCCATGCCGACTCCAGGGAGAGCCGTCCTCTTCACCTCGTCCTCGAGCTCCGGTCTTCCGAAGCCGACGTCCACTTCTACGACAGTTGCCCCGTCGCTCCTCCTCGAAATCTTCGGACAAGGGGGGGAAACTTCCCATGGACCCTGCGCCCCGCAGGGCTCCCCAAGTCCCCGCCTGGCATTTGCCCTATGGCCCACGGGAAAACCATGGGTCAAAAACCGTGGGCAGGCGGTCCTCTTCGAGACGGTATGCTCACGAAGGTCCTGGCCGATGTTCTGCCGCGGGCTGAGACTCCTCCCGAACCCGTTCGCAAACCTCCATTCGCGTACCGTCGGTCTCCTCTAGGAACAGAAAAACAGACAACAAGCAGTAACGCAGAACAAGGTAACTCTTAAAAGTTAAAGAATTAAACAGTTTACAAAACTTCATTCTTAAGTCCTTTATAACAAAAATCCTCCTTATCGTCTATTTTTAAATGCCTAAAACGGCAAACTTCCGGGAAATTTTCTATTAAAGTTGAGCCCACCCCGCTAAGCTCAACTAAACCGCGTTTCCCTCATTGGGGCACTCCGATCGGAAATGCCCTGTTTTGCCGCACGTCCAGCACTCCCCCCGGCCGGCGCCAAACTTGCTGCCACGCCAATTTCCTTTCAGGCCTTTTCCCCCTTTCTCTCTCCCTTCACTCTTTCCTCCCTCCTTACTCTTATCACTAGCCCGCACGTTTTCAATTTCCTTTTTCGAAAAATTTTTGTTAAAACTCTCTCTGTTTCTTTCAAAACCATCCCCCTGAATTATCTTTAGCGCCTTGGCCCTTTCGACGGCCAGATTCAGAGAAGTTATTCCCTCCATCTGAAGCGCTCGCCTGATAAAATTATCAGTCACGGCCGTAATAAATTGCGCGCAAGCGATTTCGTCGCGCAACTCGTAGGGACATTCGGGATACGCAAGGCGCGAGAGTCTATCAATTTCGGAGCCAAGCGTGGCTAGATCCTCCCCGAATTTCTGCTTTCGATTTGTAAACGCCGCGTAACAATTTTGCGACTGACGTCCCTCCCCGAAACGCAACTCGAGCTTCGCTTTTAACTCCGCGAAATTCAACCGCTCGACATCCTGCACCGACTCTAAGACCGAGCGCGCTTTCCCCCTCAGACTCGAAGCCAACGCGATCGTTTTTGTCGCGTCATCCCAGCGATTCGCACGCGCAATTAAATTCAGTTGCGAAAGATATTCTTGCAACGAAACTGTCCCGTCGTATGTGTCGGGTTTTAGTTTATACCCTATCTCGGCACCCGCGACCGCGACACTTTCCCCCGCGCGCGCAGCTCGCGTTACTAAATCGCCCGCGACCACGTCTCTCCCCCTTGCGTGCGCGAAACCCGCACTCGCGTCGCTCGCGACCGCGTGTCTCTCCCCCGCGTGCGCGAAACCCGCACTCGCGCCGCTCGCGACCGCGTCTCTCTCCCCCGCGTGCGCGAAACCCGCACTCGCGCCGCTCGCGACCGCGTCTCTCTCCCCCGCGTGCGCAAAACCCGCACTTGCGCCACTCGCGACCGCGTCTCCCTCGTGCACGATTCGCGCCCCCGCGCCGCTCGCGACTCGCGTTCCCGAGTCCCCGGACGCTCTAGTAAAGGAAGGACTTAGCTGTATGCCGCTGCCGGAGATTGTCCCCCCAAGACGGCGGAGCTCCTCCTCCTGCTGGCGGAACGTCGCTGCGTACTCCCTTTCCCTCCGCGCTTGCTCCTCGCGCAGGAGTCGCACCTCCCGGATCACCGTCTGGAGGGTCGCCGCAACCGTCGTCATCGCCGTCCCTTCCGGGGCATCCGACTGGGGAGTCTCCGCTCGGGCTCGCTTTCTCGTGGTAGGCGCCGTTGAAGCCATCCCGCTCGTATATTCCACGGTCGCTCGTCCGATCCCGGACGAACCCCCAAAATGTTGCGCTCGTCCGCGCGTTCGCCACACTCACTCACACACTCACTCGCGAACGCGGCGCGCAATCCCGTTTCCGGGAATAATCACTCTCAGTTGGAAGAGAACTTGTTTAATATGGTCAGAGAATACAAAGAAAGCTCGTGAGAAACGTCTGTCTGGCTCGAAGGCCCGGCGGATAATCTGAATGGCGACTGTTAGTAAACAACGTTGTTCGGCACGTTGTCAAGCGCGTCGTCAGGCACGTCGTCAGGCAGCGCTTCGCGGCTGCCTACCGGGCTTCTACCGGGTGTCTTCGCACGGGCGCAACAATACTATCGGACCGACGTTCTGTTGCTAACTCCGGGGCTCCCGGGTTAGCGTGGACTTCTCGTCGTCAGCGCTCTGCGCTGACTTTCGCCTCAGCGCTTTCGGTCAACCTGGAGTTGAACGCTCTGGGTTCTGGTGTCAATTTGCATCAGATGATCGTCGTCCGATGCAACCGTCAGGTTTTTCGGCGGACTTCGTATTCGAGTTCAGTGACCAGGGTCGGATTACTTATAAGTTATATTATTAATAATTATAGCGTTGTGCGCTCACAACATCCCTTCCCCCGCGGAAAAAGAAAAACTGAGGAACACGAAGTTTTTCGTTCTTATCTCTGTGTGTATTTCTTTTTCCTGAGAGGTTACAATCTAAATTTTCTTATTTCTAATCTGTACGCTATGGTTTCATCCTTTAAATCTTTATTGGTTTCTTCTTTTCTTTATTATGTAAATGATTACAAATATAGTGCCTACTACGATTATAGTTATGGTCGCAGAGCCTACGGGATATACAATGTTCTTGTTCGCAAAAATACTTGGTTGGTTATTTTCCACTTCTTTTTTGATTTCATTTAGACTTAAACTTAATTTTATTAATTCCGACGGATCTCCGATTATCGGTTCTAAGTTTATTTCTCTTTCGGATTCTAATTTGTTGTTTATAATTATACTCTTTTCTATGGTATTAGTTATGTTGAATTCTGGCAAATACATTTGTACATATTTAGTATCAATATGGTTTTTTGTTTCTAAATTTATATCTGGTGTAGTTAATTTACAATTATTGCGCAATGTTATTTTTCCGGTCCTTTCTATTTTAATTTTATTTTCTGGGAATTCGTTACATTGAATTATTATTTCTGATGTTTTTGGAGTGGAATATAACCATGTTTGAGGTTCGGTTAATGTTATCCAAAATGTTACATTCGATAGGATGTGACGTTGTCTACGGTTTTCTATATATCTAGGCGCTTTTACAAAAAGTTGCACCTCGCTTGGTGCATTCGCTGTTATAAAATACAAGGGGGAATTTTGATCGCATATAAATTTGGTATTTTCTCGTGTACATTTATTTAGGTCGCTTTCTTTTAATATCATATAATTATGGTTTTCTCGATTTATTCCTACTAGGGTGTGTGAGGACTCTAAAAGTGTAAATACATTATGGTTGTTGTGAATTGGAACGGGTGTAATTTTTATTATTTCATATACCGGATAGGCTACTATAGGAAACGCGAAAATAGTATATACGTTCGAATTGTCGTAATACGCGCTTACGCTTACATATTTTTCGATAGTGTTCCAATTCTCTGTTTGAATTTTAAAAGGGAAGTGTAATCCTCCTGTTAAGTGTGAGGTTGTTTTTAGTAATTCTATGATTATATTTTCTATTGGAAGTACTCTTGTAAGCAAAATGTTATTTCTCGTATATGTTAAGTAGTCTGTAATGTCGTTTATGTCTGTCGTGAGATCAGATAGGATAGTGGTTACTATTAGCAGTTGTTCTTCTATTTCCTCTTGATGTATGAATTTGTCTTGCAGTTTTCTTGTAACATTCGCCAGTAAAATTTCGTTATTTGAAAGTGTTTTCTCCAATTTTTCTATGTGGCCTATTGTGGAATTGATGATTTTCAGCTGTTTTTTTTCTTTTATTCTTCAATAAATGTTTTTAATTTATTATATATGTCGGTAGTATTCGGCAATGGGAACGAGTCTCCTATTGTAAGGTCGTTGCCGTCGTTGGGCTTTCGAAAATCTCTAACGATTCGTAATTTTTGTTTTCCCGAGGCATCAGGTTTTTTAGGAACCACTAATATTGGCAAATTCCACCGACTCGTATTATGGCGAATGATTCCATCTTTTAGCATTATCTCAATCTGTCGATTTACTTTTTCTTTATGCTTCTCGGGTAGGCGGACGTTCGCCGGCGCGCTATCAGCTCGCGTCGTGATCTCATGTTTCACCGCCGTGGTGCGTGTTAGCTTATCGTTTTCTAATTGTAAGTGAGATACATCGCATAAATCGTCGCATATCTGCTCTAAAGCCTTTCTTTCCTTATTATTTAAATGTTTCATGCGTTTTTTAAGTGATTTTTCTCGCCGTTCTTGAATTGACTTGCGCTCTTCAGTCGCGTGTAATGTGCGTACGTCAGTCGTGTCATTCACCGACACCTCTTCTAGAGTTACATGCGGTGTAACCATCTCTACTGACTTCTCGGTGATGTTTAATTTGCTTATCAGACAAGTGGAATCTATGGGTTTTATCATGCAACTTCCGATAAAGACTTCAGGAATAGGTTTTACACGAATAGAATAGGTTTTTACAATACCTATTCTATTTTGATCTGCAGCTATCGTTCGTATGATTGTTTTACTGCGGGGCGGTAATATTACCTTTTTATATGGTCGGAGCTTAAGATTTACTCCGCCGTTTCTCAATACATTTTTCCCATGGAGACAGTCAGCTCGGTGCTTTTTGATGAAATCGATTCCTAGTATTCCCTCATATTCCATCGGGAAGTCGTCGTTTACCACGTACATTGTGTGGCGTATGACTTGCTTTCCCAATTTTATTGTGGCTTTTATTTTTCCAAGGGTGTACAGCTGGTGTCCTGTTATCCCTGTCAATGCGAGTTTTTTTTCACGCATTTGTGTATTGCCTTTCAAATTTCCTATTTTGATAAAGGTTAGTGCTGCTCCGGAATCGAGCAAAAAATTTATTTTTCCCGTTTTGGCTTCTTCCATCGAGAGTGTTAGTAGGTCGAGATTATAATTTTTATTAGTCTTACTCGTCACTTGAGTAATTTGATACTCGCTCACGGCTCGCGCCTTATGCTTTCTCGGTCTCTTTTCTTCTTCACCGCTACTGCTGCTGCCGCTGCTGCTGCTATACGATATCTCGTCGTCCTTGTCTGACGCATGCTTTCTTGCTCTCGCTGCTGCATTTACCTGTGGCTTTTTATTTCCATCAGTTTTAGATTGGCGCGCCCTTTCCTTTTCGGGTCGGCCATTTAACAGCCAACATTCTTCCCGTTTATGCCCTACCTTTTTGCAGTAATTACAATACTTTTCTACGGTATGTATTCCGCTGGGCTTCTCGGCTCTCGGGAGAGAATATCTGTTTGCATATCGGCTCGTACGGCATTCTTGTCCACTATGGCCAAGCTTTCCGCATTTATGGCACTTTACTCCGCTTCGTGTTTGTCGGGTTTGCTCCTGACCGTTTTTGCTTCGGTCGGTAATATATGTCGAGCGCTGAGGAGGTCCTTTTAATTTCTCCTCTGACGTGGCGCCCAAAATTGCCGCTGTAAGGTTAGCGTAATTTCGCGATCGCACGATAGTTTGTATGTCATCGCGGAGTCCTAGCTGGAAATTTTCTAGCGCTAGCTCCTGTATCGTATCTAATATCGCTTTTCTTTGCTCGGAAGTATGTCCACGGCCTTCGATCATTGATTGATAAAGTTCCATAGATAACTTATCTACGCGGAGTCCGTATTCTCTCGCGCTTTCGCCTGGCTTTTGCCGGAGCATATTAAATTCTCGCTGAATATGCGTGGTGCTTCGCTTTGCTAAATAGCACATTTCTATTTCCTGCTTTAATTGAGCATAAGAACGTATGTCGCGCGTTTGGAAATCGTACATTGCCTTTCCCGTTAATTTTGTGCAAAGTATGGCTTTTAGTAGTGATTTTTCCTCTGCGGGATTAATTTCGCTCATCGCATAGGTGCTTGCGTTTAGAAATTTTTGGACCTGACTGCGCGAAGTTCCGTCGATTTCCGGAATCATATCGCGGGCTTCCTTCAATTTAATGTACGTATTCACGGGATCGTGTTGGTTTCTGACGTCTTCCAACGTTCGTCCGTAAGTTATGTCGAATGGTCCATTACTAGAAGCGCGTGGGACTCTGTGGTCGTCGCGTTCGTAATTCGCGGTCTCTAATCTCCGCATACGATCCTGCATTGACCGGATTTCTTCTAATAGTTCGCCAAGTACGGAATCTTGCATGCATGGGCATTCTCGCGCAGATTCCGCGGCTCGACGTGGATTATTCGCGGGTGTCCGTTGGTTCACTGACCTTAAACGGTTTATTTCCGTGTCTACTTGCTCGGGCGATACCGGCATTTCGTTTGCGTCCTCGCGGGGTACATTCGCTTGAGCCGCTCTTCTTTGCTGACTCATTTTTCCGGCCGCGGGAATATAATCTTCTTCTTCCGGATCAAATACGCTACTGTCGTAGGACGTTAGAGAGAACTCTCCTCTTCCGGAATTATGGCTCTGTGTATTGGCCGATGTATCTGAACGTGCGTCACTTATTGTCGGGTGCAGTCTGAGTACGTCACTTTCGTCCTCGTTATTATTTGCGTTATTGTTTTCGTTAATATTATTGTTTTCGTTATTGGGGTTATCTCGGGGACCGTTATTATTTCTGGGTAAAAGACTATCGTCTAGGAAAGCAAATTCGCGCTCTAGTACGACGTTCGGGTGTAATTCTAATACCGGCGAATCTTCATCCGAGTATTCTAAGCTACGTCGGACGTTTTCTGCAATGTCGCGAACGGCTTCCTCTACGATTCGTACGGGGCCTATAGGGCTGACTCTAGGTGTTCGGCGCACTGGCGCACTTTCGGCTCTATGTAACCACGACGGATTACGGGCGGGGCTATCTCGCGTTTCACCGTCCGACATCTACCGTAATATAAGCTCGATTTCGCTCGGCGGGACGTGTTTCCGTCCTTTGACATATATCGCTTTATATCGCTTTACAATACGCTTTACAATTTTTCAATTTCGACTTACATTAGTAGTCGCATGTTGCTTGTCGCTGCGCTGGTCGTTGACCGCTGCTTCGTTGCCTGGCTGCTTGGCTGGCGAGTCACCGTTGTGGTAGGTCGGCGCTTTCTCCGGTGTCGTTGATAACACTCGTGGGCTGCTACCGGGTGCTTCCTTCGCTCTGAATCTGGATTCGGGTGTTCCTCTTAGGGTTGCTTCACCGCTTTCTCACGATCCGCTCTTTTGCAGGCGAACACTCTCGATCTGGCCTCTCCTCCAAAGTGACGGAATCCCACCGCTGCCACCAAATTGTCGTGCCGGAACCGGGGGTTGAGCTCAGGGCCGGCACAGGATTCGGGAATTCCGGGTTGGAAGAGTGATGCACACCACGGAGTGTTCAAATGAATATAGCTTAGATATTAAGCAAAACACAGTCTTGTGTGTAAACAACATTATCAAAAATCTACTTATTTATATTTAAGAACTTATACCTGTAACATTTATCTTATTGAAAAAAACACCTATACTTATATTGATCTTATTAAATGATACCTATACCAATAGCTTGATACCTATATTTATGTTATTAAAAAAAAGCACGCGTAATGCATATAGACGCAGATACAGTGTATCAAGAGACACGGTAGTGTCTCCCGCCAAGTACGCGCGGAGCGAGACAGCCGTGGCTCTGTATACGCGACGCGACGAGTTTCTAGTACCCGAGATTTTTAGATCTCGATAACCAGTGAACGGATCAAGTTCTAACTAGGCTTATCGTAAAGTTTGGACCAAATTTATATAAGAAAAGTGTTTTTATTTTTCCGCTACGTGCCTTACGAGCGGAGATATTACGATGCAAAGGATAAAGTGTGAAATTTTACATTAAGATACGTCATCGTCATCATCATCGTCCCGGAAAATTACTTTCATATTCTCGCCACGGTGCGCCGCGGCGCCACTGTTTCGTGTAACTTTTATTTTCCTTAGTTCGATCGATCGATCACATGTGAGGTGATTATTATCCATCTGATAATACTGTCGAATTGGTACGTACAAATTAATATTGCATGTTTATATACGCGACGCGACGAGTTGCAAGTACCCGAGATTTTTAGATCTTGATAACCAGCGAACGGATCGAGTTCTAACTAGGTTTAATGGATAGCTGGGACCAAATTTATATAAGAAAAGTGTTTTTATCTTTTTGCTACGTGCCCTACGAGCGGAGATATTACGATGCAAATTCCGATCCTGAAAATTTTCATTTAAGAAACAGTAGGTAGTCTATGACAGTTCTAAATTTTCTGTGGGCGAGGGGTAAGCGGGGCAGGGGGGTTCCACGTAGTACCTAGAGGGACTCATAGGTGGCGTTCGCGACTAAGATCACGGTCGATAATATCGATCGAGGTCACGCGATCTCTTTTACCATCTAAACTAGTCACGTAGTCTTTTTTTACCATCCGAATTAGTCCGATGGTACATACGATTGCTAACTGTACGTAGATAACATACCGAACAAGATTTAATAAGTTGTTTATCGATTATACATATCGACCGCGATGTTAGTCGCAAGCGTGCCCTATGAGGTGTTCTCTATGCCCGGTGGTGGGGGGTGTGGGGGCCCGTGGAGCAAGATCCCGGAGGGGGATCGTGCAATTGCGTTGATAGGTCCGCGTTGGAGAGGGAGGGGGAGGGGCAATTTAGGCGCGCTTGTCGGGACATAGTGTAATATTTAAAATAACCTAAGGGTGATCAGCTATAATGTATGACATCGACAATAAATTATCGTGACGTCGGTTTGTCTTTTTTTCTTTTCTTCTTTCTGTGGAGATCCCTTTGTCGAGGGCTTCGTGTTCGAACATGTTTCACGACGCCATTTTGGAGTTGTAACGTCACGTACTACGTTTCTTTCTCTCGCTCGACTCATTTCCCTTCGCGTTCTCGAACTTTCTTTCCTCCTCCTTTTCGGTATTTTAATATTTTAAATAATTTAATCATTTTATTAGTTCCTTAAATTTATAGTTTAAGAAAGAGACATTATCGCAACGCATAATTTAAACAAGGAATAGAGGAGAAGAAGGTGGAAGGAGAAAATAATTTAAAATTGTTTACCGTGTTATTGTACATTTATTCGTGTTGTACATTTATTCATGTTAAATCTTCTTTACAAGATATGTGTGTTGCGAGGTTTATTAAAACTGAAAAAGAGAAAATACAATTAAGTATGTAAAAATGTATGCACAATTATATATGTATATACGCAAAATTTTAGTACTCACTCAATGTGCCGGTTCTTCCACGATTCATTTCAAGGGTCCATCGGATGTTTGTTCCCAATCGATTGGACATTCATCAGTTTGATAATACTTATAAAAATCCGAATCCTTCCAAATCCAATGATGCTCCAATACCCGATGTTTAGGGCACCACTTGTACATGCGGCTGGCTAATTGCGATCGATCTACTTGATTAACGTCTTGGCCCACGTCTTGATTTTTATCCACATTCGCGTACTCGCGATCCAAAAAACATTTCGGTTTTGGTGGTTCGGACGGTGGTTTGCGTTGAATGTTATACACAGAATGGTCATCGTCTAAAGATTTAGTTGAATATACTACGTTGAAATAAAAATCTGTAACTGCTGCACAGCATGTCTCAATATTAAAATAAACTTCCAAATCACACACATCTCGTAAATCCTCAATATCACAGGTCTGCAATGCTTGATGTTTTGGACACCACTTGTTAGTGCGAGTGAGCACGTTTCGAAATCCAAGTTCTCGATCGCGAAGATTATGCACAATCGATGAACAATAATGTTTAGCCATTCCCGCGTTGTCCATATTTAACAGTTACAGCGTGCTCGAATTTTTTCAAAACTCGATACGACGAGAACGTAACTAACTAACGTCCGTGCTCGCCGGAAAAACTGACTAAAATGCTGTAGATTTTATTTACCAAGGTTGAATTTTCTTGGAAAATTCTGGAAGCTTTCTTGGAAAATTCTGGAAACTTTTGTCGAGGGCTGCATGTCGGGACATGTTACATTGCACTATTTGTGCCAACATTTTGGAACATAGGTACATATAAAACAGCAGGGTATGGCGCGACAGATACCCGTCATGGTTTTTCTATTTCAAGAAATAACCCTTCATATCTTCGCGGCTGTAAGAAAAATGCGTTATAGAATTGAGCGCCGATGACAGGCCGCTATAATTTATGACCAAGTATCGTGACGCCGAGATGTCGTCTTTACTTTATTTTTTGTGAAGAGCCTTTTATCTGGGCTACGTGTCCGGATATGGTATATTGCACTATTTGTACCAACATTTTGGAACATAGGTACATACAAAACAGCAGGGTATGGCGCGACTGATACCCGTCATGGTTTTTCTATTTCAAGAAATAACATCTTCGCGGCTGTAAGAAAAAGCGTTATAGAATTGAGCGCCGATGACAGGCCGCTATAATTTATGACCAAGTATCGTGACGCCGAGATGTCTTCACTTTATTTTTTGTGAAGAGCCTTTTATCTGGGCTACGTGTCCGGATATGGTATATTGCACCATTTTTGTGTCAAAATTTTTTAGAAACATATCCAGATTCAAATTTTAAGGGATGTTACTTCTCTTTACGATGCTCTTGGAAAGAGAGAGAAAAAGCGATAGACGAAAATGTATAAAAATGGAGAACAAAAGGCACCAAAATCGCAGTATACGCTAAGCATCAGCCCCGTGATTCTGCTCTGTGTCATATATAAAGTCTTATACTATGTGGCAACCTCCGTCAGCCACCAGCCTCCAGGAAAACCTCCGCTCCAGCGGCACGCGGTGTCCGCGACAGAAAACCTCTGCTCCGACGGCACGTGGTGTTCGCGACAGAAAAGCGCGGTTAGAATATACGATGCGCGCGGGACAGTTTCATGTCATTCAAAGCGGAGAGTTTCAAGGCGCTGAGAAAGCGAGAGTTTCAAGGCGCGAATTGACAGATAGGTTTCCTAGCAACCCCGTTGTCAATAGATTTTCGGGTATAAAAGGAGAGCCCGATGCGAGGAAAACTCGGAGTATTTCGAGCAGCCGGCCAGGGCGGACATCCCAGCCTCAAGACGCCGCTCTCGAAGCGCACCCGAAACCCTTCCCGGCTCGCCGGTGAAGAGGTCGTAGCGCGATCCTCGGTTCGCCGGAGGACACAGCCGCTGCCTCTGACGTGCTACACAACCAAACGCAAGGTTGTCCTTAGTGACTGCCTTGCGAACGGCGCTCAGCCGCCTCCTAGCGCGAAGCGCACGACGACTGACCTATTCCCGGACCCTCCGAGAAAGGTCATCGTCATTGATCCGCTTCCGGGCGCCAGCCGCCGGGAAACTAGCGCTCGCCGCCCCAAGAGCAGGTCGCTCCCTTCGCTGGAGAGTTCTCCAGTCGTCGGCGCTCAGTCGCCCGAAAAAAAAGGTAACCTAGCAACTAGCAAAGAGACATTAATAGACGCCAGACGTCTAGGTGAACTCTCACCAATTCTCGGTGCCAGTTGCCCGCCTTTACCGACATCATTCATTTCCCCGAACCTAACCAAGACATTCCTTCCAGCATCCTCTACACCAATCCCGAAGGTTGGAGATATCCTCAAGGAGTTTGAGATACCTCGACCTGTCTCTCCGCTTCCTCCCTCTCCCAAGCCAGGTGGCAGGGAATTCCGGTCGGTAAGGTTCCGAGACGCGGCTACGCAGACCTCGGAGTCAAACCAAGCGAGAACAACAGTAAGGAGCGTCGGAACGCAAGCCAAACCTCGGGGTAGAGGAAACAGGAAGAAAAACCAGAATAGAAACTCGAATAGAAACAAAGAGAATTTTATATGTCATAATTGCCACAAATGCACAAAATGTGGAAAGTGTTAAAATGTTGAGTTAAGAATAAAAGTTTAATGTAAAATCAGCCCTAATTTCTTTAGCGAATCCCACACATTTAGAATAGGAAAGCGTCTAAACAAATCAAGCGAGCGAAATAATTTGCGAGCGACAAAACGATAGAGAGTAATTCCTAAATTGGTGACCCCGACGTGATTCGCTAAGAAAGCAAAATGGAGGGCGACGGAAGAATTCAGGTAAACGGAGAGAATCAAGTTGGAAGAGTATCCATAAGAATACCGCCTTTCTGGAACGATGAACCCGAATTGTGGTTCGCGCAGCTAGAAGGACAATTCGTCCTGAGCGGAATAACGGCGGATTCAACGAAGTACTCTTGCGCCATCTCACAGCTAGACTCGAGACAGATAAAAGAAATCAAAGACGTAATTACACAGCCCCCGGAGGTTGACAAATACGAGACGGTTAAAAAAGCGCTCATACAGAGGCTTACAGTTTCACAAGAGCAGCGGACCCGACAACTCCTAGAGCTTGAGGAGATTGGAGACAGAAAGCCGTCCCAATTTCTTCGGCACTTGCGCACCCTGGCGGGGAGCAATGTCCCAGATTCACTCCTTCGAACGCTTTGGCTCGGGCGACTCCCAACGCAGATGCAGATGGTTCTTGCAACCAGAACTGACGATCCGTTAAATGACGTGGCACAGCAAGCAGACCGCATCCACGAGATGTCAAGTAAAATGGTAATTGCTGCCACATCTGTTGGAGGTCAGAAAAAAACGCTCGAAGAGCAGATCCAGGCTTTAGCCAAGCAAGTCGAATCACTAACGACTCGTCTCTCAAGAGACAAATCAAAAAAAAGATTTGAAGGGAAAAGAGATCGAAGCCGAAGCAGAAGCCAATCGAAGGGTAGGAAATATGATGAGAAAAACTGTTTTTACCACAACAGATTTGGCGAAAAAGCTAAAAAGTGCACGCAGCCGTGCGCTTTCAAAACGGAAAAAGAGCAGGGCAGTTACTGATGGCGGCCAGTGAACCCGCCCCAAGGCCCCGCCGCCTCTTCGTAACATGCCAGGTAACCAAAAGACGATTTCTTATTGATACGGGATCAGACGTCAGCGTCTTTCCAAGATCAATGACAGCAGGGTTCAAAAAACCTACAAATTACGAATTATTTGCAGCAAACGATACGACAATTACGACATACGGATGGGTCACACTTCAGCCAGAATTCGGATTGCGTCGTGCATTTCCTTGGCGCTTCGTAGTTGCCAACGTTTCACAACCAATCATAGGAGCAGACTTTCTGGCTCATTACCATCTACTTCCCGATTTACAAAAAGGAGTACTTCTTGATGGAATGACTCAGATTCATGCTAAAGGATCGGCAAGATCCGAAGCCATCGAGACAGTTAAGGTTCTCGCCGTCGAAAATAAATATCATCGAATTCTGGCTGAATTTCCCGGCATTACCAGGGCAACTCCTGGCGCACGAAGAGCAAAACATTCTACAGAACATTTCATCAAAACGACGCCAGGTCCGCCAGAAGCATGTCGTCCACGAAGGTTGGCCCCTGAAAAACTTAAGGCAGCGAAAGCCGAGTTTAATCTCCTTCTTCAGGAGGGGATTATACAAATCTCAAAAAGTCCTTGGTCTTCGCCATTGCATATGGTTCCCAAAAAGGGTGGCGCATGGAGGCCCTGCGGAGATTATAGAGGGCTCAATAAAAGAACGGTGCCAGATAGCTACCCAGTTCCTCACATCGAAGATTTCTCGCAAAATCTACACGGAAAAAGAATTTTCTCGACACTAGATTTGGTACGGGCATATAACCAGATTCCTGTCCATCCTGATGACATTCAAAAAACAGCCATAACAACTCCTTTTGGGCTTTTCGAATACAAGTTCATGCCATTTGGACTTAGAAATGCAGCTCAAACCTTTCAACGCTTCATGAATGAAGTTTTGAGAGACTTTGATTTCTGCTACGTTTACATTGATGACATTCTGGTCGCATCTTGCAATGAAAAAGAGCATGAAGAGCATTTGCGCAAGGTTTTCAAAAAACTAGAAGAAAATGGTATTCTTTTGAGTCCGGCCAAATGTATCTTTGGAAAAGAAAAAGTCCTTTTTCTCGGATACGAGGTATCAGAAAAAGGCACTCAACCCCCTCAGGAAAGAATTGAGGCAATAAAGAATTTTTCAAAACCAGAGAATGTCCAACAGCTTCGACGGTTCTTAGGAACTTTAAACTTTTACAGAAGGTTTATTCCAGAAGCCGCCAAGGATCAGGCTTTATTAAATGGTCTGCTTGGTGGCCCAAAGACCAAAAAGAAAGCTCCAATTATTTGGAATGCTGAGATTGAAGAAGCCTTTATCAGATGCAAAGAAAGTCTCTCAAGAGCAACTCTTCTTGCACATCCAAGGCCAGAAGCGGAAATTGCTCTAACAACAGATGCATCTGATACAGCTGTCGGTGCCGTCATCCAGCAACGAGATGGAGAAGACTGGCAACCGTTAGCTTTCTTCAGCAAAAAATTAAATCCAGCTCAACAGAAATACAGTCCTTATGATAGAGAGCTTTTGGCTATTTATCTAGCAATCAAACATTATCGACATCTCCTCGAAGGAAGAATTTTCACGGTTTACACTGATCACAAACCGATAATCTTTGCTTTTCAGCAGGCTGCAGAACACAGCTCTCCCAGACAGGCACGTCATCTGCAATATATTGGGCAATTCACAACTAATATTCAACATATCTCGGGAAAAGAGAATGTTGTTGCTGATGCCCTGTCGAGAGTTGAAGGAATTCAAACCGCAGTCAATTTGGAAGATCTGGCGAGAGCACAGGAAGAGGATACCGAAGTACAAGAGATACTAAAAGGGAACTCTTCACTTAAGCTCGAGAAAGTTCCAATTCCTGGAACCAGCTCTACACTCTACTGTGACACAACAACGCCTTACGCTTGACCTTTTGTGACGCAGGATTTCAGAAAACAAGTTTTTCAATCCCTACATAGTCTGTCACATCCAGGAACAAGAGCAACGACAAAGCTTGTCACACAGAGGTATGTCTTGCCCAGGATTAAGGCGGATTGCCATGAATGGGCAAGAGCTTGTATAGCTTGCCAGAAATCAAAAATTCAAAGGCACAATCGATCGCCTATCGGAAACTTTCACAGCCCTTCGAGACGATTTGAGCACATTCATATGGATTTGGTAGGACCATTACCAATTTCCAGAGGTTACAGGTATTGTCTTACCATAATCGATCGATTTACAAGGTGGCCCGAAGCCATCCCTGTTTCAGATATTTCGGCAGAAACCATCGCAGAGAATCTCTTCACGCATTGGATAGCGAGATTCGGCACCCCAGCTCGAGTTACTACGGATCAGGGAAGGCAGTTCGAGGCCGACCTGTTTCGACAACTCACCAAATTAACAGGCACCACTCATATCCGAACAACAGCTTATCACCCCGCAGCTAATGGCATGGTTGAACGTTTGCATCGTCAAATAAAAACGGCAATCAAATGCCACGGGACTGAAGCATGGACGGAGGTGCTGCCTGTCATCATGATGGGAATACGTTCTGCTTTCAAGGAGGATCTCCAAACAACTCCTGCGGAACTTGTTTATGGAGAATCCATAAGACTTCCGGGAGAGTTTCTTCAAGAGAATCCACAAGCAAACGTAATGAGCGAATTTCTACAGAGATTAAAAAAGACAATGAATGATCTGCGTCCTCAACCAGTCAAGAGACACGGAGCGTCTGCAACATTTGAACATAAAGATTTGGAAAAATCAACGCATGTCTTCCTCAGACATGATGCTCCAACACGGGCTCTGCAACCAACTTATGATGGACCTTTCGAAGTTCTCAGCAGAGGCGAAAAAGTCTTCAAGTTACGGATAAACGGTAAAAGTGTTAACGTAACTAAAGATCGATTAAAACCGGCTTATTTCCTAGCAAAACAGGATCAAGCCGAAAAACTTCCTGTGAAGCTACAACAGTCTAAGGATGCTGCAACGCCTTCAGAACTCGCCGTCAAAACTCGCAGCGGTACAGTACCACATAAAACGGTACGTTTTCAGATCGCGACTTTAAATCAACGAAGGGGGTAATGTGGCAACCTCCGTCAGCCACCAGCCTCCAGGAAAACCTCCGCTCCAGCGGCACGCGGTGTCCGCGACAGAAAACCTCTGCTCCGACGGCACGTGGTGTTCGCGACAGAAAAGCGCGGTTAGAATATACGATGCGCGCGGGACAGTTTCATGTCATTCAAAGCGGAGAGTTTCAAGGCGCTGAGAAAGCGAGAGTTTCAAGGCGCGAGTTGACAGATAGGTTTCCTAGCAACCCCGTTGTCAATAGATTTTCGGGTATAAAAGGAAAGCCCGATGCGAGGAAAACTCGGAGTATTTCGAGCAGCCGGCCAGGGCGGACATCCCAGCCTCAAGACGCCGCTCTCGAAGCGCACCCGAAGCCCTTCCCGGCTCGCCGGTGAAGAGGTCGTAGCGCGATCCTCGGTTCGCCGGAGGACACAGCCGCTGCCTCTGACGTGCTACACAACCAAACGCAAGGTTGTCCTTAGTGACTGCCTTGCGAACGGCGCTCAGCCGCCTCCTAGCGCGAAGCGCACGACGACTGACCTATTCCCGGACCCTCCGAGAAAGGTCATCGTCATTGATCCGCTTCCGGGCGCCAGCCGCCGGGAAACTAGCGCTCGCCGCCCCAAGAGCAGGTCGCTCCCTTCGCTGGAGAGTTCTCCAGTCGTCGGCGCTCAGTCGCCCGAAAAAAAAGGTAACCTAGCAACTAGCAAAGAGACATTAATAGACGCCAGACGTCTAGGTGAACTCTCACCAATTCTCGGTGCCAGTTGCCCGCCTTTACCGACATCATTCATTTCCCCGAACCTAACCAAGACATTCCTTCCAGCATCCTCTACACCAATCCCGAAGGTTGGAGATATCCTCAAGGAGTTTGAGATACCTCGACCTGTCTCTCCGCTTCCTCCCTCTCCAAAGCCAGGTGGCAGGGAATTCCGGTCGGTAAGGTTCCGAGACGCGGCTACGCAGACCTCGGAGTCAAACCAAGCGAGAACAACAGTGAGGAGCGTCGGAACGCAAGCCAAACCTCGGGGTAGAAGAAACAGGAAGAAAAACCAGAATAGAAACTCGAATAGAAACAAAGAGAATTTTATATGTCATAATTGCCACAAATGCACAAAATGTGGAAAGTGTTAAAATGTTGAGTTAAGAATAAAAGTTTAATGTAAAATCAGCCCTAATTTCTTTAGCGAATCCCACACATTTAGAATAGGAAAGCGTCTAAACAAATCAAGCGAGCGAAATAATTTGCGAGCGACAAAACGATAGAGAGTAATTCCTAAATACTATATACGTTCAGTACCAGTGTAAGTGCGTGCAAGTTAATAAAAAGTAAAGTGATTGATAAGTGACGTTACGAATATTGTTCTCAAAAATAATGGAACGAGAGAATATTAATTGGGAGGACATAATGGACGTAGATTCATCCGATGAAAAAGATCGCGCATTATCTGACGACAGTGGGCGCAATTCACCAGGGGATGACCAACGAACTGAAAAAATTGTATATCGCGACGAGATTCTTGCGCTAAGTGGGCGCACAAAATGTTGCGCAATAATTTTTTATTACACACTGGGCAATGACTATCGAGCATGCATGTCATGCATGATTGACATAGCGCCTAACACACAAGATATATATATATACGCCGTACGCAGACACGTAATTGAGCTGCATGACGCAATTGAGGGTCGGTACTGCTCCAATTGCAGGCAAAAATTATACCAAATCTTGCCATGCAATATGTGTCCTATTTGCACAGAGATGTAAAAGGACTTAATATTGTAAAAAAAGACATTTCAATATGGACCGTTTAAGAGAGCAAGTGCAAGAGCTCTCGGAGCAATCCGCTCGACTGAATTCGAGGGAAGAATTCACCGCGTGGGAGCAGCGATGCGACGAGATAATCGAGGAAGGACGTAGTTGCGCCAAGCGTCCACGATTATCCGTTCACGATAGACAATCTTCGGTGGCTCAAATCACGCGACTCGAAAGTTTGAAAGACTCGGTACGCCAACGTTTCGTGCATGCGGGCGCCGGATACAGTGCGAGTGCGAGTGAGACAGGACTCCGATGGTGCGATATCGATACGGCTTTTATAAGTCGTATACAGACTGGTGCGGTAATAAACCTAAAACATATAGTGCCTCGCCAGTTTCTCGAAGATGCCAGAAACATTGTGCTCGATTGTGTGCGGACCATCATGCGAGAGCATGAAAATGTGAAGGTGAATACCGTGTTCAACGGTGAATTTGTGACAGGTGATAAACGTGCGGAAAAAAGTTTCGCTACGGGAAACTTTGAACTTTTTCGCACGTCCGACCTGTGTGAGTGGTATGAGCAGCGCGTTATCGAGCCTACGTTAGCCACCTTGGAAGAATTTCAAGAACGTGATAGTGGGTGGGCGTTGTCGCGTATACTGAACTTGACGGTAAATATAAACAAGTACAATCCTTTGCACGCGGGGTGTGTTGTGGAAATGCCGCGAGAGATAATGAAAAAGAAAGCGGTGATCAACGTGCAGACAAAGGACAATGCGTGTTTCGCGTGGTCGGTGGTGGCTGCTCTGCGTCCAGCCAAAACAAATGCAAATAAACCATTCTCGTACCCCCATTATACGTCGGTGCTAAATCTTAAGGACATTGTGTTTCCAATGACGTTAAACCAAATTAAGAAGTTTGAACGACTCAACGACGTGTCGATAAAAGTATATACTGTCGAGCAACAAGAGCCGCTGAAAATTCTCCCGATACGACTCACCGACAGTAAAAAGAATAGTCACGTCAATTTGCTGTACCTGCCAGATCCGCGAGACGACAACGTGGGACATTTCGCGTGGATAAAGAACCTGTCCCGTCTCGTGAGCTCGCAGTTGAGCAAACACGATGGCCGGAAATACTTTTGCGATCGGTGAGTACCTATACATTTTATATAAAATAAAAAATTAAAATAAATTATTTTTTGTTTAAAAAAGATAATAAACAATTATGTTTTTTTTCAGATGCTTACACTACTTCATTTCGAGCAAGAGATTGGAAGCCCACGCCATTGATTGCGGAAAGATGAACGACTGTGCAATCCGACTACCGAGCGACAACGACAAGTGACTGAGCTTTAAAAACTGCAGCAGGAAGGAGCGGCTCCCGTTTGTTGTATACGCCGACCTTGAATGCACCCTAGAGAAAACGGATGCTGATCAGCAAGCGTCAACCTACATGTCTCAACATCATCAGGTATTCAGCATAGGGTACTACCTACAGTGCTCGTACGACAATTCGTTGTCTGTATATCGGTTTCGTCGCGATAGAGATTGTATTGCGTGGTTCGCCAACGAACTAAAAGAATTAGCGCATCGCGTAAAAGGTATTTTATCCGCAAATGTCCCCATGGCAAGCTTAACGCGAGACGAATGGGAAA
The DNA here is from genome assembly GCA_035220615.1 of Leptothorax acervorum. Lineage (NCBI taxonomy): Eukaryota > Metazoa > Arthropoda > Insecta > Hymenoptera > Formicidae > Leptothorax > Leptothorax acervorum. Next base: position 189,155 of record JASTWQ010000363.1, read on the forward strand.
AGTTTAATACAGCTACGCAATGTCACGTATGTGAAAAACCGTTTGCGCCAGACGACACGCGGGTACGCGATCATTGCCATCTGACCGGTCGGTATAGAGGTCCCGCGCATTCAAATTGTAATTTGAATTATAAAGATTCGCACTTCATTCCCATTGTATTTCATAATTTATCCGGTTACGATTCACATTTCATTATTAAAGAAATTGCCACCACGTTTGAGGGCAAAATTGATTTATTACCGATAACGAAGGAAAAATATATTTCATTCACGAAGCATGTTAATGATACCGCCGAAAGATCAAAGTCACAAAATTGTGTAAAGTTACGTTTTATAGATTCATATAAATTTTGTAACGGTACGCGTTTTCTCGCTCGGAATTAGCTCGTCGTGCCAGGGTGAGAAAACGTGGAGACACTGGTTGGTTTCAAAATAAATAATTTATTCCTTTCTTCAGATACACCAAGATGAATGTGTGGGTGTGTGTGTGTGGCGTGTATGCTCCGCCGAGCCGCTGTATGAATGTATTATGCGGTCGGGCCGCTGTGTCGGTCGAGTAGACGCGGAGGCACACTTGCCTTACGGATCGCGAGTAAACGCGGAGGCACACTTGCCTTACGGATCGCGAGTAAACGCGGAGGCACACTTGCCTTACGGATCGCGAGTAAACGCGGAGGCACACTTGCCTTACGGATCGCGAGTAAACGCGGAGGCACGCTTGCCTTACGGATCGCGAGTAAACGCGGAGGCACACTTGCCTTACGGATCGCGAGTAAACGCGGAGGCACGCTTGCCTTACGGATCGCGAGTAAACGCGGAGGCACGCTTGCCTTACGGATCGCGAGTAAACGCGGACAGGTGGTCTGGGTAGGAGCTCAGTCGGGAGCACCCGACTGAGCGGCCCGGCTTGACAACGGGAGCACCCGTTGCCTGTACGGCGGAAAGGGTCGGGAGCGCCCGACCCCGAAGCAGGAGATGACAGGTAGAGCCAACGGGAAGCGCCCGGCTGGTCGGCCCGTACCCTGGGAGCACCCAGGTGAGAACGGGAGCAGCCGTTCTCTGTACGGAGGAAGAAACGTTGGGAGCGCCCAACGTGGTCAGGAGAGCGGTCGTGTCGAGACCAGGATCAGGACAGGACTGGTGTCTGGTGTCGGCTCGAGCCCCCTATTTATACCCCGAGCGCGGATGGTGGGGGCCGCCCCACCGCTCGGGTTGCCCCACCGCTCGGGCACTGGAGTGCACGCTGATCAGGCGTGCACGCTGAACGGGCGCTAGGCCGCCGTCAGGGCCGTAGTGCGAGTGACGAGTACGCGTATCGTCACAATTTCTGAGTAGCAGCCTCGATAAATTAGCATGTTTTCTGTGCAGAGATAACTTAAAAATTATGCGTTCTGAATTTTCACAATTATCGACCGATGATTTTGATCTTTTGACGCGAAAAGGTGAATTTCCGTACGAATACATTGACTGCGTCGAAAAATTGGAGGACCCATGCTTACCACCGCGCGAATCGTTTTACAGTTCTTTGACCGGTAACGCTATATCCGAGAGCGATTACGAGCACGCCGCGAACGTCTGGCGACGGTTTTCCATTCAAACCTTGGGCGAATACAGCGATCTATATCTAAAGACCGATGTCTTGTTATTGGCCGACATATTTGAAAATTTTCGCGATAGCTGTGTCGCGAGTTATGGATTAGATCCTGCGCATTATTATACTTTGCCAGGTATGTGTGTGTTTCACGTGGGACGCCATGTTGAAATATACACGCATAAATTTTGAACTGCTCACCGACATTGACATGGTAATGTTTATCGAACGCGGTATTCGCGGCGGCCTCAGTCAATGTTCCGGTAGATATGCGCGAGCCAATAACAAGTACATGCAATCGTACGATCCATCGAAACCACCGTCGTACTTGATGTACTTTGACGTCAATAATTTGTACGGATGGGCAATGTGTCAACCATTACCTTATGCAAATTTTCGATGGATCGACGATATCTCGAACTTTGACGCGAGCGCGATCGCTTCGGATTCCCCAACGGGTTACGTTCTAGAAGTCGATCTCGAGTATCCGCAACATTTGCACGACGCGCATGCTGACCTACCGTTCTGTCCGACGCGCGATAAACCACCCGGAAAGCGGCAGGAAAAACTTTTTGCGACTCTTTACGATAAGAAACGTTACGTCATACATTACCGTAACTTGCAGCAATGTATTCGTCACGGTCTTCGCGTTACAAAGGTACACCGCGTGTTGGAATTTTCGCAATCTCCATGGCTCCGCGATTACATAGAACTTAATACGACATTTAGAACGCGCGCGACAAACGATTTCGAAAAGAATTTATATAAATTGATGAATAACGCGGTTTTCGGAAAAACCATGGAGAATTTGCGCAATCACGTAAATGTTAAACTACTGACAAAATGGAATGGGAGATACGGTGCTGAAGCAATGATCGCGAAACCAAATTTCCATAGCAGAAGTATTTTTTCGGAAAATTTGGTTGCCGTTGAGCTGCGTAGACTCGAGGTGATGTTTAACAAACCTATCTACGTGGGCATGTGTATCCTCGACATATCCAAGACGTGTTTGTACGAATTTCATCACGAGTACATGTTACCACTGTATAGCGACAAGTGTAAAGTCATGTATACCGACACGGACAGTTTGATCTACCATATAGAGTGCGAGGATGTGTACGAGAACGTGAAACGTGATATTGCTAGGTTTGATACGAGCGATTACCCGGTCGACAACGCGTACGGTATACCGCTTGAGAACAAGAAGGTGCCGGGCTTGATAAAGGACGAAAATAACGGCGCGATCATGGCCGAATTCGTCGGACTCAGGGCGAAAATGTACGCCTTGCGAGTCGATGGTAAAAAAGACACTAAGAGAGCAAGAGGTGTCAAGAGTAACGTCGTAGCGCGTACTATAACGTTCGACGACTACACGCGGTGTCTGAACGATGAGGTTGAAATGACTCGTCGTCAGTCGTGTATAAGATCGAAGCTGCACGAAGTGTATACAGTGTCCGAAACAAAAATCGCTCTGAGTCCGTACGACGATAAGCGATACATTGTACCCGATTCTACCGATTATTCTACGTTGCCATGGGGACATTATAAAATAATTGTAACGTAATTTAGTATAATGTAGTATAATGTAGTGTAATAAAGATATCGTATTTCATTTATATGTATATATCTATTGTATATTTCTTATACATATTGTATAATAATAATAATAAAGATATTGCATTTTATATTTTTATATGTATATTGTATATTTCTTATATATGTCGTATAATAATAATAATAAAGATGTCGATTCATTATTTTTTTATATGTATATCGTATATTTCTCATATGTTGTGTACATATTTTTTTATAAAGTATAAAAAAATAAATGCAGCCTGTATAAAATTAAACCACATTGTCCTTGTGTATCCAAGAGTTGTGCGATCCATCGAATCCCAGCCATTTTACGTAAACTTTATCGCCCCTCCTGTGAAGTACTTTCTCCACGAGATACACGTCCGGGTAAGTCGCACGATGCAACTCGTACTCGTAGAACGCTCCAGCGATAGATTTTCCACGATAGTCCTCGAGTAGATAGGTTACGGGATTAGTACGCTGCACTTTAACGATTTTAAACACCTCGGTGGTCCAATTCGGCGTGTAACCCTTTTCAAAAATCGTCTTGTATTTGCTAACGCGTACCGGGTCGCCTGCTTTGCCGGACCCGCGATCTTTATCGCGCTGTACACCGTACCCAGGAGTTTTTCAGCGATCGCGGAAGTAACTTCGACGGGTCGCATACCGATCGTTCGATGCTTGCGCGCGTTGTAATCCGTGACGAGACGCGGCAGCATGTCGACCCACTTGTAATTTCCGTTGAGCGTAAACATCTTCCACATGTCGTTCTTTAACGTGCGATTGAATCGCTCGACGACCGATGCCTTCATCACCGAATATGTGGAATAATGATTGATATCGTGTTTCTTTATGAATCGTTGTACGTCGGCGTTGTAAAATTCCTTTCCCATATCGGTTTGCAAGTTTTTCGGGAACCTCTTGCTGTCTCGAATTATCTTAGCGATAGCGTTGGCTGTCTCGCTTCCGCCTTTACTCTTGAGTGGCACGGCCCACGCGTACTTGCTCAACACATCGATGACGGTAAGTATATAGTGGTATCCTTTGTTGAAACGCGAGTATGGACGCATCTCGACGATGTCAGCCTGCCACAGGTCGTCGTACCCTCGCACTATGACGTGTCTTCGTGGAAAATTTCTTCTCGCCGGAGCATGCAGTTCCTCGACGAGTCGTTGCTTCTCGATATTTTTACGTCCATCGGATTTCGACAATGTCATGTTTCTAGCGATACGATTGGTCAGCTCGTAATAATAATAATATGTGCAAAGAAATTATGATTTATATCTCCAACTCTTTTCAATAGCTGTTTATTTTTGTTTATTGTCCTTCAATAGCCGTTCTTTGTCATCCGCTGACCGTTTATAGCTATTCGTCAGCCGTTCATAGCCGTTCTTGAGCCGTTCTTGAGCCGCTTGATAGCTCCTCGATAGCTGTTCTTTAGTCGCTCGGCAGCCCTCCGATAGCCGTTCCTAAACCGTTTTTGGTCGTTCGTTGCCGCTTGTTAGTGGTTTGTAGCCGATCTTAGTCCGTTTGTCCATTGTTGTCCGTTGTCGTTTCTGATTCAGCGGTAATCGAATGCCGAAGCTCGTTTATCGCAATCCGTAACGCTTGCACGTCCTTCTCGTACGCAGTCAGCTTCTCGTCTGACGCTCTCAGTTGATTGCTTAACTTTTTAATGTAATAATCCACGTATAGTTTGTTGGCGGCGTCGGTATCAGCCTCCGGTTGCGCCACTTTACGAATCTTGCGCGACTTTGCGTCAAAATCCGTAGCGATGAGACATAGAGCGTTATTGCGCACGTAATGTCTCACGAATCCGCTCGACTGATGGTGCGAAACGGCGTTCGGCACGTCTCTGATCTGCTCGAATACCCCAAATTTGTTGATCGGCATTTCAACGTTGATTGAACAGCTCGCTGCCGCGCGATTCAATTTATAATAAGACCGGCTTCGCGAAGTTCCTCGATAATCGACATGATCTCGTTGTCGTGGGCATTGTTGCCAGCGTGGCGCGAAGCGTCGAGCAATCGTAGACGATCCACCAGCTCGTTGGGGTCGTCCCAGTGCACGTAATCGATCTTATTGTCGGTCAGCGTCATCGCGCGAGGCGCGATTAATCCCATTCCGGATCGTTTCTTCATGGATGCAGGCGGTATCAAATTCTTGATTATATCTGTGTACTTGTATCCCCTGTGGGACTTTACTCGCCCGAGAGGATCGTGATTGAATTTATGAGTGCTCGTCTCAAACAGTATATTCATGTACTTTTGCATGTCCTCCTCCGTGTAAATGTTTTTATCAGGCTTGTTTTTAAAGATCAACTCGTAAATACCGGGTGTGCCAATGTAATGTACGTCGCCGATATATATGTTATCCATGCTATCCACCTTGAAACGTTTATTGCCGAGCATCATTCCATCGTTGCCGAGATAAACGCCGTACACGGTATCTATATCGCTCTTTGGTTTGGCGCTCATAAAAGCCCCGATGTACTCTTGACCTAATGGACCCAAGGTATTATGCAACGTTTCTCGACCCTCCGGCGTTTCCAACTCCTTTCGAATGGACGTCGCGAGCTCCGAGTCGTCCGCGAGTTCAAAAACAGGCGCGTTTTCGAGTAATTCGAACTTTATTGTAGGTTGCACTTTTCTCGCCGTTACGTATGGTGGAGATGATATCGGTGGAGATGAGGTTATCGGTGTAGAGGTTATCGGTGGTACATCCAGTGGAGCTTTCGATTGACTAGATTTACGCGGCGTCGGATCCGACGAGAAATATAATCGTTTCTTCTATTTCGGCGTCACATCGTCGGAAAACGTGTCGATCTCGGCGACGCTCTCCGGCTCCTCTTTCTTCACCGCGCTCGAGTTCTCGGCGATCTTTCGCAGTGGCCCGATGAGAGGCTTAAAGTGCGTGTCCAACTCAATGTCCTTCTCGATCTTACCGGTCTTCAACTCGCGAAGTTTCTTGCGAATCGATTTGCTCGTTTTCGCAATCTCTTTCGCAACCTTCTCGCGCTCACGAATATCATCACTCATGTCGATCGTGGTTATCGCGGAAAAAAGCAAACTGTTAATCTCTCTCTCTCTCTACAATGTTTCACCTCGACGAGGTACCGACAACGACTGACCGCTTTTGCGGTATCGCGAACACGTTAAATCCTTTTCTGTATCGACCATTGTTAAGCGAGCTGTCCTTGTCTATCACTACGAATCCGTAATCGTGCTGCCAACATTCACGACAAAACGCGCAAAATTCATCGTACGACATGTCGGTATTCACGTGATCGTTGTACACGTGTTTCAGATTGGTGCCATCTTGTTTGAATAGGATCAACAGGTTCGCGTTGTCGCGTATCAAATGTTTGGGTATTCTCGCGTAGGTCTGACAGAGATAAGAGCAGTCAACGCTCGAATGCCTGCCCATTGAAAAGTACTCTCTCACCGCGTTTTGCTTGTCGCATGCTACGTCATCGAAGACGAAGATCAAGTTTGGACACGCATCGCTCGGCGGAATGACGTCACTGTTGTTGGAGAACGTGAAGTAGCCGATTCCATCGATCGATGTTAATAAATTTTCTAGATATCGATATTTCGGCTGCTGTAGCGACTTTGAGTACACGTACACGTTTTCGAAACGTACACCGTGCGGACTTTCCAACAAGCTTATCAGAACGTTGGTTTTACCGCAATTCGAGGGACCGCAAATGATCGCGCGTATAGTAGTCGGTAGCACCGTACCGTGCCTACGCTTCTCCGCATTGCCCCCCATCGACCGTGATCTGTCGTCGTAATTCGTCACGCGTATGGCCAACGGCTGTTGCACGAACTTCATTTTTCACACTGCCGACTGAAGGGCTGAATCAAGCGCCTATTTATAGGTGCGCGGAACCGCGAGTCGCTCAGTAGCAAAGATGTTCGTCCTGTTATCAAGACCATCCGATATTTGCGATTTGAGCGCCGAACAGTTGCAATTTGTGCCCAAAGCTGTTCTGTTGCAAATTTGCGGTGATCACATTCATTACGTCTGGGACAAGTTTCCGGAACATATTAAGGCGGATTTGGAGGTTCAGACCTATCGTCGCTGTTACGAACATTACAATCAACCGTGGCAGCGAACGCACATCGACGGTCCCGCACCATTGATAAAGAATTGCTACGAATGCCAACGAAAATAGGCGGAGGCCTGTTAAACCGCGCGATAAACGCACTTCCAATCGAATTGCATATTCCAGGCTATCAGTTTTGCGGTCCGGGCACTCGGCTGGAAGAACGATTAGCCAGAGGTGATCAAGGTATTAATTCATTAGACGCGGCGTGTCGCGAACACGATATAGCGTATTCGCGTAGCAACGATCTCATCGACAGACACGCGGCGGACAAGATACTCGCCAAGAGAGCGCTAGAACGTGTCATCGCGAAAGATTCCGCTCTCGGAGAGAGAGCTGCCGCTACAGCCGTCTGGGCGACCATGAATGTCAAGCAAAAGTTAGGAATGGGTTTGAAAACCGTGAAGAAGAAGAAGAGAACATCGAAAAAACGGATACTTCCAGCATCGAAACGAGGAGGTGTATTACCGATTCTACCGTTGCTGGGAGTTCTCGGTTCTCTGGCCGGCGGGGCGGCGGGAGTGGCAAAAGCCGTGAACGATAACAAAGCCGCGTTGCGTCAGTTAGAAGAGATGCGACGTCACAATCGCGCCATGGAAGGTCGTGGACTTTATCTCGCTCCATACAAACGCGGGCAGGGAGTGACATCAAAGAAGAAGAAAGGAAAAAAAAAAACGTCAAAGAGACGTTAAATATGCCCACGGGTGCAACTACCAACGTACAACTGCAACAACTGGCAAAGCGTATGCGCATTCCGTATTTTAGAGGTGTCTTCATGCGTGACTCGTTACCGATCGACGGCATACGACGAAACGAGAGCGGTATTGTAAATTTGGACGATGCAGCTGGCCCCGGTACTCATTGGGTGGCGTATGCAAAGAGGGGAAACCGCGTGATGTATTTCGACAGTTTCGGTAATCTTCGACCGTCGAAGGAGTTGGTGCGATATTTCGAACCGAGCGTGACAAAGATTGAGTACAATCACACGCCCTTTCAAACTTATGATCAGAACATCTGCGGACAATTGTGTCTACGATTTCTCCAGACGATCGATGAATCAGCGCGAATTTAAAAGCTGACGGTGCCCGCGGAGACTCAGTGTTAGTCGAACGGTTTTCCCGACATGTCTATGACATTCACGCTGACCGGGAAGAGCAGCATCCTCGCGGTGCACTACTTTCCCGCCGTAGATTTGAGCGACGGCGACTACGAGCTCGGTCTAACAGTTTTTGAAACTTACCACACGATACCGAACGTAAATTCCTCGAATAATAAATTTTATTTTGACGAGGATGACACGGAAATTACGATTCCCGAGGGATCGTACGAGATACGAGCCATACACCAGTTTTTGAAACGCGCAATTTTACGGAAACGCCCGCAACGCGGCCGACGCGTAGGTCGTTCCAACAATCGCGATAATCATACATCGGTCGCGGATATCGCGCGAGAGGGGACCGTCAGAAGTGAAATTCGCGCAAACGGCAACGAGGACGAGGACGATTACGAGGACGAAGACGAGACTGTAAAATACCCGATGGTGCTCCGTGCTAATTACAACACGATGAAGAGCGAGATCAATTGCGCTTTCAGAGTAAACTTTAGCAAGCCCAACAACATTGGATCGTTGCTGGGATTCTCGCCGGAGCGTATATTACCACCGGGAAAATGGCATCAATCCGATCAACCGATTAATATCATTAACATAAACATAATCCGCATAGAGTGTAACGTGACCGCGGGTGCGTACAGCAACGGTAAACGTGTTCATACGATACATGAATTTTCTCCGAACGTGCCACCAGGATATAAGATATCGGAAACGCCGGCGCAGATCATTTATCTACCGATCATCGCGCGGAGCATTACGGAGCTAACGATACGCGTCGTGGATCAAGACGGACAATTGCTTGATTTTCGAGGAGAGGAGATCACCGTGAGATTACACGTACGACGGCAACAGCGATAACGCGCGTGTGAGTGTGCGCAACATATGAGATGCTCGTATTGAACGACTCAGAGCACGCAAGAGATAAGACTATCTACACTACGGTAGTGACCAACGATATCATTCAATCATCACCATCACCATCATTATCGTTGTCAGGCTGCGCTAAAAACACGAAGAAGAAGTTAAGAGCATCGAACGTTGAATTTTTGCAATCTTTGGGATTTGCGGTGCGAAATATCTGAGAAAACATGATCGATATCCTTAAGGTCGGAGGCGAGCCGGTCTTTGACGATCGCATCGTCAAGATCGAGACTCACACGTACAACCCGTACGCCAACACAACGTTTGAACATAGCGACGAGATACGAATACTCATACAACAGCAGGATCTGTATACGTTGCCGTGTGAAAGTTTTCTCTACGTTGAAGGAATATTGAGGATAAAGAAAAGGAACGACGAGTCGCAGGCAACGATTGTAAATAATTGTGTGGCGTTCATGTTTGATGAAATTCGATATGAACTCAACGGCGTGGAGATTGATCGCAGCAGAAACGTTGGAATAACCAGTACTATCAAGAACTATGTATCGCTACGTACGACAATGCTTCGATCATGCGGAACGCTGGATGGGACATTGCATCAAACATACCGGAAGGATATTTCAACTTTTGCGTACCGCTCAAGATGTTGCTGGGCTTTTGCGAAGATTACAAACGCGTGGTTGTTAACGCTCGTCACGAATTAATTTTGATACGAGCGCGTAGCGACAATAATACCATTGTGGGAAATCCGACGACGGAGCCGGAAGTCGAATTGTTTAAAGTACAGTGGCGAATGCCTCATGTTACGTTAAACGAGGTCAACAAGCTATCGATGCTGCGCGCCTTGGAAAACGGGCGTTACCTGAGTATAAGTTTCCGTTCTTGGGATCTGTACGAGTATCCCCTGCTGCAGAGCACAACGAAGCATTCATGGGCCGTCAAAACTGCGACTCAGCTAGAAAACCGCGATATGTCATCTTTGCTCTCCAAACTGGCCGAAAGAATGTTATGTCTCGAGATGCTAGTCGATTCGACCACTGTAACTTGACCAACGTGAAACTTTATCTAAACTCTGAATTTTATCCATACGACGATATGAATCTGGACATTGACAAAAAACGATACGCCATCCTTTTTGATATGTATGCACGTTTCCGTAAAGCTTATTACGGAATCGATTGTTACGAAACGTTGTGCACCGTGGTCACATTCCTGATGCATGGACCTTTTGTGGTCATTGATTGCTCGCGACAGAACGAGTCCGTCAAGAGCGCCACCGTGGATGTGCGAATAGAATTTGACTGCAAAGAGAATGTACCCGCGAATACTACCGCCTATTGTCTCATTTTGCATGATCGCATAATCGAATACAGCCCGTTGTCGAACGTAGTGCGCAAGATCACGTAAATTGCATTATCTGCAAATATTCCGATATAAGAGAGGAAGATGCATCGCGATTAGGTACAGTACAGATCGCTCCTTCGTTGCCATCATGATCGTGCCAACGTTTGTCGATCTGCAAGGATTCACCGTCGGGATGAAATTTGTCGTGAAGGAGGTGGCGGTGTTGCGAAAGGGGGTTGTTTCTGGCGCATTACATTTTTACACACCCCATGCCGTGGAGTCTCCTCACAAAATCCGACAAGTCGTGTGCTTCCTGGTTGATTAGAAATCACCATGGATTACAATGGGAAGACGGAAACGTACCGTACAGCATGGCTGAACGCATAATTACATCGGCCGTGCTTGGTACAGAAGAGGATGACGATGACGACGACGACGAGACGCCATCGACTCTGGTGTACGTCAAGGGATGTCAGAAACTAGAATGGCTGGTGGATCTGCTTGAAAATTATGCGAGCAAAAACCTAATCGTCGAGACTCTGGATGCGGATTATGAAGATATCGAATCTTTAAATAATCTAGATGATACTAATACTATGCGATGTGGAAACCATGTTAAGAATTGCGCATTACAAAATGTATTAAAATTATTTAACTGGTGGTCACGCCAGAAAGAATTGAAATTTAAAAAAAAAATAAATAATTTATATAAACTTTACAATGTTTTATTTCCTTTTTCCTTTCCCCATTAGTTGTTAGTGGTTAACAGTTGTTTGAAAGATGCGTTGGTTTTCTTTGCGTTTCTCATAACGTTTATTTTTTTCCATTTCTTAGAATTTTTTTAATAACTTCTATGTAAGCAGCGCTGACATTGGTGCTTGAAATGTTGAAGGAAGGGGAATAATCCCTTCCCTTCCCTTCTTTATAATGAGTCATACGCGATCCTTACATGTTCAGTCTTGCATCAGTCACCCGTGTGGAAGCAGTTCGAATCTTGTAAGCAACAGCGATGTACTCCTCTGTGGGAAGCAGCACAAGTATGAATTATTACGTGCCGATTCCTTGTGAAACTCCATCGAACCAGCGTGATACGTAAGTATTACTTTGCATATATTTTTCCAAAACCTATTTTCCATAAATCATTTATCTATTTTATTTTCTACAGTTTTCTCGATAAATATAAACCTCGTTATACGCCTCGTATCTTGAGCAGACGATTCGCATTAACACCAACTGCTTATAAGTATTTGGAAATTGGGATCAGCGTGAGACCTCCACACAGTTCTTTTGTGGAATTGATCCTTGGCGACAACCGAGGAAACCGAATCGCGATGCCCTATGGAACATGGACAATGATCATGGAAAAACGCACGGACATCGAAAAACTTATAGAGTCAACCACATTTTCATCGCTGTCTATACGAGAACTACAAATGGAACTCGTTAAAATGCGCGGTGAAAATAATGTGAAACTTACGTTACGCGACACATGCTTGTACATGAAGCCGTCAACCGTACTGTTTCTATTTGAGCTCGAACAGTGTCTCGATAATGTATACGTCGAGCTAGCACCGCAAACAAAAGAGGTGAATGCGAAATGTAGAGAATGTGCAAGTATCTTACTAAGAGATCGTATTACGAAAAAAATGACGCCGCTAAAATCTTGCGCGGCGTGGTAATAAATATTCAATTTTAGAATGTGAATTAATAGTGTATGCTATAGATCAAATTTTGTATGATTCCTTGAAGGAGAGACCTATTGATGTATGTGAGTGATATAATCCCTTGTTTAAATGGGGATATATGTAGTAGGTTAAGAATAAATAAATGTACAATAACACGGTAAACAATTTAAATTATTTTCTCCTTCCACCTTCTTTCCTCTTTCTTGTTTAAATTATGCGTTGCGAAATGTCTCTT
>JASTWQ010000364.1:0-199368 GCA_035220615.1 Leptothorax acervorum
CCGCAACTTTTTCAGCATTGATCTGATAAGATTCATATCCTGCCTTATTATTTCTGCTTGGCATATCATGGAACCACCCGGCTTTCTATGGGTGAGCTTTGCATTATAAACTAAATTGTTTGTAGGGTTGATACCGGTAAACTTTTCAAGTTTAACATAAGTAGTGCCGAAAGTCTCAATTGCGGGAACTTTGATCTGTGTGAAATCCCTCCGATAAATACATATCAATTGCGACACTTGCTTACTTAACTTCTCCACAAACCGCAGAGCTTTTCCCAACCAACGTACAGAACCAAAGAACTCAAACAATTAACAATGACTGTATTCTGTGGCTTCAACTCGACGCTTTTGAGTATACAATCAAGATTTTCCAAGTCTTTACTCTCAACATTTTCAGTCGGATAAATATTATAATAATCGTACAAGTTACATTCGCGGATGTGAGCGGTTCTGGTTCGTTGTCGTACTCACGCCTTTGGATCGGAAAATGACAACAAATCGATACTATAGTCAGAATTCTTCTCCTTCCACACGTTCATCCATCCAGCTATCAACGCTGTCGCATGCGTTACATCTAGACCTATCAAATGCAACAAAAAAAAAAAAAAAAATTAGGATTTACAAAAATATATATAGATTAATTTGGATTGTATAATTAATAAAGGAATATAAACCTTCGTCTATAACAATTACTTTCGCTCCATCTAGCAAGGTAATGTTTCCACGAGTGACATTCTTTTTGTACGAGCTGTAGGCCTTGTAAAAAAAATTCTAAGCTACGGCAAGGTTATTAATTAATAAAAAATACAGGCGATGAAGGGGTCTTCATTGCTGCTCGTCCTAAAGATTTGCACGTGCGCGGGTGCGCGACGAATGGAGCATGGAACCGCGATATCTCCTATTTTCGGATATTTATTCGGGATATCGTTGGCATACCTCTCTCATAATCTTGTCAACAAGATATCAATAGAATTTATCTACGCGTGTCTATTTCTCATTACACGGTGTGTCACGGACCCACGGACGGCCCGGACACGAAGCGGCAAATACTACTACAAGCCCGATTAGTAGTCCGTTTCTGATCGACGCTACGAGCTACGACGCTCTTCTCTGCTCTTCTCCGAACGCATGGGCATTTGGCATCACGCGAAATCCAGGGAACAAACATAACCACGTCAGCAGTCTTTTCATGACGAATGCGAAAATTGAGTCATTCTACACGCGCGAGCGCAAGATTGAGTTCTCAGTTTTACGGAAATCCGTATGTATGTACGTTTAATCTTCGGTAAGGACAGGATGAGGAGATTGAGAAGTCATAAAAGGACGAGAATTTCCAATTCTCCAATAAAGATACAAAAGCGTAATGTGGGATGGGAATATGTGCGCGGATAGTATCGAGGTATCGATAGCAAGTGTCCTCTGTGTCGTAAAGAATCGTAAAGATTCAAAAGATCGACTCTTTATGATATCGTTTATAATAATTAATGGGAGTAGTAATTTAATTTTCATAAGCCTTTATCGTTTCGAGTAAATCTTCCGCTTTCTCGGCTTAAATTATCTTTAACGAAATCGTTAATATACCATTAATCAATATTTCTAAAAATAGATATTGCATATACTATATATACATATGAGTAATGGGAATATCAGTCATATTATAGTAGATATATATTATATCGTTTCGTTCTTTTTAATAGTGCGATACATTATATTATATTTGTTTATATATTTGAAACAAAACTTTTATAAATATTTTACCCTTTTTGGATTCATGTTCTTCCTTTTTTATTAGTTTTACTTTATAGAAAGTATATATTAAAAAGGAAGTATTTAAAACAGAGGAAAATATATAATTAGTTAAGTAAAAAAAGAATAAATGTAAAGTCTGCTCTTAGTCTTGCTCTTTAATACATTTTATTGCATTTAAGATATATCTCGGGACAAAGGAGAAAAGAGAAAACTGAAAGAAGCATAAAAGGAGCAATTAAAGAGTATAGATCATCGATAGCCCATTCAAACGTCGCCGTCGCTCCGCTCCGGCATGAACCAAAGGAACAACAGTCGCGTCGCGTTCTCTTCGATTGTGGCGATTGTGTGGCAACCCTAAAATTTTACTTCATACCAGAGAGAAACCTGAGAGCGGCCATCCCTTTGTTCTTGCGGTGGACGCATTTTCCGACGCGTTGCCTAAAAAAGTTGATGTAAACTACGGTCGTCACGGTCGGTAACGGTACATGGGTGCGTGTCCGTGCTATGGTTGGTGTCCAACTACTGAAAATCGATAAGGTGAATGAGTCAGACAAGGACCGACAACAATCGCTCCGTCCTTGTTTTACGTATCACGTTACGGTAGGCGAGCTAGCGCGGCGAAGCCGAAATTTCCATTTACCCGTCTCGCTCAGTCTTGCTTCTCTTACGCGCTGCGTTCCGTTCAACTTCAAAAATTAATATCTCTGGTTATATTTGTCGTAGAGAAATCTTTAAAAAGCATTTTAAAGCTAAAAAGACAATCTTTTTGAAAAAAAATAGTTTAAGTTACAAGAAATTGCAAATTCTAATTGTTATAAGCAATTAAAATGTTTAATTAATTTTTTTATTAAAAAGTGCATTTAAAAAATTTTTTAAATAATGCTACCTTATTCTCTACTTTATTCTGAAAGTACACATATTTTTTATTTTATGAAGAAACGATGGATTCTATCTTTTTATATAATTTTAATGACTGAGATGCCGCGCCGTGCTTGCGTCTCTGGCTCGACCAAGTGGCACGGCACATCGATTTCTTCGGAAATCTCTTGTATGTACATACAGCTTATTAATAATATAAGTAATATATAATGTTGAATATAATCAAAATTATACAAATCACATTTTTGTTATGAATATTACATTTTAACAATTGTGTAGTATTCTGGTAAAGTAAATTGTTTTGTTTTACTGTACAGCGCTGTATAATTTAATCGTTAATTTTCTTTTCTGTTTTGAATTGCCGGGATTTTCTGTAATAAATGTTATGCTCCAATTTTTCTTATCGAGAAATTAATAAAGTTATATAAAGTAGTAGTGTAAATTTCAATTTTGTTGAACTCCACGCAGAAGATGAAAAAATAATAGCGTAGTCACTTACAGACTTGTAGAGCGCCAAAAGTCTGGGTCTAATAGGAATTGTCCGATAAGAAAATTTAGAGCACAATATCCATTGTAGAAAATCCCAGCAGTTCAAAACAAAAAATTAACGGTCAAATTATACACTACAGTAACAAATTTACTTTATCATCAGAAACAATGCACAATTTTTAAAATGTAATATTCATAACAAAAATGTAATTTGTATAATTTTAATTATATTCAATTATAAATTATGTTATTACATTATATTATACATGTATATTATGTCATTCATACTGTACATTCTTCCTACAAGAGATTTCCGAAGAAATCGATGTGCCCTCTGCTATAATTTGATCGAGCCAGAGCCACGAGCACAGTGCGGCACAACGCGGTGCAGCCTCAGTCATTAAAATTATATAAAAAATAGAATCTATCGTTTCTTCATAAAATAAAAAGATATTTATATACTATCAAAATAAAATAAAAGAATAAGTTGTAACATATATACATTTTCTAAATTTTTTCCAAGGGTTCTTCTCTTAAGGAGTGTGCAAAAAAATTTCTTGAATATTTTAAACGATTCTGTAAGTTGTTTTGGCGTGAAAAATTCTAAAGAAAAACGTGTTTTATAATGTCTTAAAATGATTTATGATACTTGATATCTATAATAGGGGCAGAGAAAAAATGAAATGTGAAAAATACGTTTTTTAATGATATTCCGGCAATGAGGCAAGAAAGAGCTAAATATGGAATTCTCCACAGATAATATTATCAATTATTAATCCTTCAAGTTGTCCCTAATCCAAATTAGTTTTGTTTGGGGATCCAGTTTATAGATCCCCATTTATCTTACTATATCCTAAAAAAAAAATACATTTTTTATATATATTATATTAATTTATTTTATTGCATATGGGCAATATTCCACGTCAAATTGAACGACAAATGACCTCGTATTTTTTAAATTGATTGTAAAACTTCATTTACATGAAATATACATAAAATAAGCTGACACATAATTTTTATTCGTCCGAAATATTTTTTTTGCAAGTTATAAGCAATACAATTTTCGTGAAAAATGAAGAAGTCAACTTTAAAAATTAATATCACTGGTTATATTTGTCGTAGAGAGACCTTTAAAAAATTAAGCTAAGGATTTAAACTTTAAAGCTAAGGAGACATCTTTTCGAAAAAAAATGGTTTCAAGTTATAATAATTTACAAATTCCAATTGTTATAAGCAATTAAAATGTTTAATTAATTTTTTTATTAAAAAATACATTAAAACATTTTTAAAATAATGCTATCTTATTCTTTATTTTATTCTAATAGTATATAAATATCTCTTCATTTTATGAAGAAACGATAGATTCTATTTTTTATATAATTTTAATGACTGAGGCTGCACCGCGTTGTGCCGCACTTGCTCGTGGCTCTGGCTCGATCAAATTATAGCAGAGGGCACATCGATTTCTTCGGAAATCTCTTGTAGGAAGAATGTACAGTATGAATGACATAATATATGTATAATATAATGTAATAACATAATTTATAATTGAATATAATTAAAATTATACAAATTACATTTTTGTTATGAATATTACATTTTAAAAATTGTGCATTGTTTCTGATGATAAAGTAAATTTTGTTACTGCAGTGTATAATTTGACCGTTAATTTTTTGTTTTGAACTGCTGGGATTTTCTACAATGGATATTGTGCTCTAAATTTTCTTATCGGACAATTCCTATTAGACTCAGACTTTTGGCGCTCTACAAGTCTGTAAGTGACTACGCTATTATTTTTTCATCTTCTGCGTGGAGTTCAACAAAATTGAAATTTACACTACTACTTTATATAACTTTATTAATTTCTCGATAAGAAAAATTGGAGCATAACATTCGTTACAGAAAATCCCGGTAATTCAAAACAGAAAAGAAAATTAACGATTAAATTATACAGTACAGTAAAACAAAACAATTTACTTTACCAGAATACTACACAATTATTAAAATGTAATATTCATAACAAAAATGTGATTTGTATAATTTTGATTATATTGAACATTATATATTATGTTATTCATAAGCTGTATGTACATACAAGAGATTTCCGGAGAAATCGATGGTGCCACTTGATCGAGCCAGAGACGCAAGCACGGCGCGGCATCTCAGTCATTAAAATGATATAAAAAGATAGAATCCATCGTTTCTTCATAAAATAAATATGCGTACTTTCAGAATAAAGTAGAGAATAAGATAGCATTATTTAAACATTTTTTAAAAATGCACTTTTCAGTAAAAAAATTAATTAAACATTTTAATTGCTTATATAATTGGAATTTGCAATTTATTGTAGCTTAAACTATTTTTTTCAAAAAGATTGTCTCCTTAGCTTTAAAATGCTTTTTTAAAATTTTCTCTACGACAAATATAACCAAAGATATTGATTTTTGAAATTGAACGGAACGCAGCGCGTAAGAGAAGCAAGACTGAGCGAGACGGGTAAAAGGAAATTTCGGCTTCGCCGCTGCTAGCTCGCCTACCGTAACGTGATACGTGAGACGAGGACGGAGCGATTGTTTGTCGGTCCTTGTCTGACTCATTCACCTTATCGATTTTCAGTAGTTTGGACACCAACCATAGCACGGACACGCACCCATGTAGCGTTACCGACCGTGACGAGTGTAGTTTAGTCGCACTTCTTCAGGCGGCGCATCGGAAAATGCGTCCACCGCAAGAACAAAGGGATGGCCGCTCTCAGGTTTCTCTCTGCTATCAACTTTATTATACATTAATTTTATTTACCAACTTTGATTAATAATTAGTTAAATTTTGCATAACAATTATATAGAAACACATGTCAATCTTTTTAACATTTATTTATTTGTTATCTCTGTTCTGTACACATCGAATATTTATATTTAAAAAATTTTTTAAAAATTAATAAATACGATAATTACGATAATCTATCTGTAAAAAATTTTTTTATATTTTCTCAGAAATTTTCTAAAAATTTCTCATATTTAAGATTTAAAAAAAATTCTAAAAAGAAATGTCAAATTTCTCATATACCTACTTTCAGAAATAATTGGATAAGGATTTTCGGAATATTTCAGAAATTGTATGTATGAAAATTTCTCTCTCTTATCAATTGCGCGGTTTTTTTCATATTTATTTAGATTTCTACAAAGATGTGTGACGGGATAAATCTGAAATATTTTATTCTTATTTTGTCTGTTTTTCTGAAAAACGTTCCAATTCGTATAAAAAATTTAAGAGTAGTCTCAAAACATAAAAATTGCTCCGCGATCTCGGACAGAAAAAGAATTAACCAATCACATTGGTCAATTGGCCGAAATTATTTAAATGTGATTGGTCAGTTCTTTCTACGCCCGAGATCTCGGAGTAATTTCTAGCATCGTGGACACAAGGCTTTACTCTTTTGTCTCCGATTGTCCGATAGCGTCGGCCGATTAGTCCGATTAGCCGTGGCGCGCAATTTAATCGCGCGCGCGCATGCGCGTAGGTCTCGCCGAGGGGGCGTTGACGCGGCGGGCCGGCCGACAGCCGACAGGCGGCGTCGCGGTCGCGCGGCCGAGAGGTGTGTACTGTATCGCCAACTTGGACCATTCGGGTGGGCGAACGACGTGACCGAAGACATAACGAAAATGAGTGCCAGAGTGTGTGTCACATCGAGGCAGTTTCGCTCGCAATAGGGAGGTTTTATTTTGACAGTGCGATACGCGGGCGGCTAGCGCGATGTGCATCACCGCGGCGCATCCCTGAGCGAAGCCGAGTAGCGTCGAGAAGCGCGCGTCCGTCGCGTAAGATCAGAAATATCGCCGCTCCGGGTCTCAGCCAGTTGGAGACGAGCGGGCGCGCTGCGTGCACCTTGCATGTGTCACTTGTGAGTGCAGTCTGTGCAGTGCGAGCCAGGGGACACGTAGTATCTACCTACGCGTTGTTACTCACGAGTAACGCGACTTTGTTATTATTGTTATTGTTGTTGTTATTGCCACTGTCGCCGCCATCGCCATCTCCATTTCTGTCGCCGTCGCCGTCGTCGTTGCTGTTGCCGTTGCCGTCATTGCCATCGTCGTCGTCGCCGTCGTCGCGGTCGTCGCCGTCGTCGTCACCGTCGTCGCCGCCGTTGCCGTTGCCGTCGCCGCCGCTGCCGCCGCTGATGCAGTCGTCATCGTTAGCGCCGTCGCTGCAACCTCTGTAACCGACATCGACGACGCCGCGGCTGCCGCTATTCCGCGTGCATCCTACGTCGCCGGTCGTTTGTCGTTGTCGTGGCGTGTCGCCCGATGCGAGACTAGAAGAGAGTACCGCACACTGGAGATCGTCACCGATGAGTTTGACCTGCTGTTCGCTGCTGCTTCTCTAACTAATCGCAAGCGTGTGTGATGCCCGGGAGCCGCTCCAGCACGGACCCAGAGCACAAGTCACCGCGGGAAAGTGGTGAAGACTCGGAGGATGAAAGCGAGATCCTGGAGGAGAGCCCGTGCGGGCGGTGGCTTAAGCGCCGGGAAGAGGTACACATTTTGTTCAAACTTGTTCCGATTGCGCTCCGTCTGCGTCCTGTTTACTCCCTTACTCGTTCCTCCGCTGACTCACCTCGCTGAGGTAAAGCACTTTCGCATGCTAGAACCGACGGCTTTGCCGCTCGAAGCTTGTGCTTTCAGCTCAGCACGTGGCGAGGACCGAGAAGGATGTTACAGAAATGTCTGAAATGTTCTGCTCTATCAATGGGTCTGTTTTCTGTTCTTGAACTGGCTGCACTAGTTCAGAGTTTATCTTTATCTATATATGCGAAAAATAACTGTGTATACCTAGGGTTAAAATATGTCGTGCACGTTGTGAAGATAATGATCTTCAAGATCTATAAGCAAGAACATAATATCTTGGGCATTGATATGTAATGTCTTAATTATTATAAATCGGCCTATGTACATGGGAAATTACTCTGATAGCACTCACAGCAAAACAGATGGTTAAAATCAATTAGTTAGTTAGGATCTATATGACAAATCAACCTTACGAGTCATGTTTTGACATTGAGTCTGTTTTCTGTTCCTGAACTGGTTGCACTAGTTCAGAGTTTATCTTTTTCCTTCTAAAGTGGAGTAAAATAGATAAACTCTGAACTAGTGCAACCAGTTCAGGAACAGGAAACAGACTCAATGTCAAAACATGACTCGTAAGGTTGATTTGTCGTATAGATCCTAACTATCTAACTAATTGATTTTAACCATCTGTTTTACTGTGAGTGCTATCAGAGTAATTTCCCATGTACATAGGCCGATTTATAATAATTAAGACATTACATATCAATGCCCAAGATATTATGTTCTTGCTTATAGATCTTGAAGATCATTATCTTCACAACGTGCACGACATATTTTAACCCTAGGTATACACACTTATTTTTCGCATACGTAGACACCACACTTGGGAGTTGGAAGGAGTTGGAAGGACCCCACTACTTTTTTTATTGTAACTCTCGAGAAAGCCACAGTATTTTGATTTCCTTTTTTTTTCTTCCGATCGTAAATGAACTGAGAAATACATATTACGTATACAGTAGGTACATTTATTCAGAATTAATCTAAATTCATAAGTACCACGTTTTGAGTAGCACGTGGTACTTATGAAAAATTGTATCATTCTCCAATTCCGGAGATCCCAGAGTAGAGTGTATACCTAGGGTTAACATAATGCGACTAGACTATAATTATACTATGACTTGTAAATATATTTAGAAGTATCAAAGTAAAGACTTTCCTCTCCCCCATTTGTATCTTATTCACGTTTCTCTATATCTTAATTTATAAATGTCTCTTTAACAGTAACGGTATCCGTGAATACAAAATGCCTTTGTTTCAATTGCATTATAATAAATATTAGCGTAACTCATTTCACATTTGCATTTATACAGGTGGTTGTATGTACCCAGATGGTGCTGTTATAAAGAGCTTTTAGAGATTTTCCTCTGCATGAAATGTCTATTTTGGACTATTGTGCTTCTCCCATTATTCTGAATATATATACCTTACCTGTATCTTAACTTATACCGAAGTCTTGGCACAAATGTCTAACCAATATTAGGGCTCATTCATATTTTATCCTAAAAATAGACTGCTGACGTTCTGTTATCGAATGTATAAATCAATGAAATTATTTTGATCATGCTTATTTCGCACGCAGTTTCTGCCTTTACGTATAGAAATAAAGCATGTGTTAATAAATATTAGTTTTATGGCTCGGTTTTATGGTTTATTCTAATATTAATTAATTTTCCTTTTTGCACCTGGACTTTTTACTCCAATGATTATTGATCATATTTGGAGAATATTTCTCTCACCGATCGCACTATCATATTATTTTAATAATATATATTAAGACGCATTTTTTTATTACAAGTAATATTAAGCTTTTTTTCTAACATTGTTTATCGCCACGTGTGCTTCCTATATTTAACAATTAATGACTAAAACTTATTATTTATCATTAATCCTTTTGAGTTATCGATGTATATATGTATATTTTGTAAAGTGAGTATTATGATTTTTAAGTAAGTATTGCAATTTTAGCTTATTCTTCAATTTGTGAAAAATAATACTTTTTATGAAATAGATGAAAAAATATCTTTTATGAAATAGATCTTGTACATACCTGTGCATAGAAATGTATAAATCTATATATTTGCTTGATATATTTTTTATTAATCATGGAACGTATGCCTATTCCAGGTATATGTAGGTTCCAAATCAACGTTAGCTGAAGGTTCTAGCTTTGGATCAACGAGAGGAACTGAAAACGAAATTACTGAAATGGAAGTACGTACATTGCAAAACTGGAGTTAGAATGATTCCTATGTTTTGTTGTACCTGCGCCGAGCTATTATAATGAGCTTTAGAATATTTTACACAGAATTATACTAATGAATGGAGACAATAACAATTTACATGCATTATACTATTATGAACAAGTTCGACATTATTATCGCTAACGTCTACAGTGTGGCAAACCCTCTTCTGAATTATCTCCCCCTCCTCGAATTCCTGACAAGGTCACATTCATGTAATAGTAAATAGGCGTTGAAATCGTTTCAACACCACTTTAAGTACACTTAAAATGGACTATTACAGTAATACAATCCATTATACTATATATAGACCCGTAGATTGCATTGAATAAACCTACTCGGTCACAGTCTACAGCATGTATTTACAAAGCGTTGTTACAATGTATTCGTGTATTTAACATACACATAAACAATATCCGAAATAACGGAGTACTTGGATAGTAGACGTATGTAAATTTGGGTATAACTGGATGCAGAGACACACACATAACAGCACACATAACTACATACATAACAGCACCACACACAATATTGCACCACATATTTATAAGTTTCTCTAATAAATTTTTAGTTCTTGGTTTTTTTTATAAGATAATTATAAAGATGTACGGATCAGAAACTAATGGCTTGTTTACAGGTGGAACAAAGAGATGTTCCAGGAATTGACTGTGCCTATCTGGCGATGGATACAGAGGAAGGTGTTGAAGTCGTGTGGAATGAGGTGCAATTTTCGGAAAGGAAAAACTTCAAGGCCCAGGAAGAAAAGATACAACTTGTTTTTGAAAACCTCACGCAATTGGAGCATCCTAACATTGTTAAATTTCATAGGTATTGGACAGATACCCATAATGACAAACCCCGAGTAAGTCAACTAGTTGTACATAATTCTGTTGCATTTAAATAGATACAGTTTGCATATTTTTTATTAATTTCTTTCTTTTATATATTATATCTTAGGTTATATTTATAACGGAATATATGTCATCTGGGTCCCTGAAACAGTTCCTAAAACGAACAAAACGCAATGTAAAAAAGTTGCCTCTACAAGCGTGGAAACGGTGGTGTACGCAAATACTTTCTGCACTCAGGTAGTGTATACAATATAATATGTACTATTCCTAATCAACTTATTCTCAACTTACATATGTTGCGTTTGAAATGTTTCAGTTATTTGCATTCCTGTTCACCTCCTATTATACATGGGAATCTTACCTGTGACACAATATTTATCCAACATAATGGACTTGTAAAAATTGGTTCAGGTAAGTAAGAAGAAAAAAGAAACAGAAAGGGCTTTCTCTTGCTACATAATGTATACAGCGATATCATTTTATATATAAACAAAATCAAACAGCATGCCTAAATTTACATATATTATATTCGAATTTGTATGTGGTAAATATAAATTATCACATGATAGGATCGTTGTTCTCTGAACGAAAATAGTTGATATGCAACAAGATGATATTATACATACATATGTGTGAGGTATCTTCATCTTCTCATTCACAGGGTTGTCAGAAGCTTATGTCTTTATTTTATTGTAATTTCTCGTATTTTGAGAAATATGAAGACAGTAGCAATTATATTCTTATTATTACTCTGTTTTTTTGTTTATATAAAGTGTTAAAGAAGATTCAGGTCTTACAATTAGAAGGCATATATTATTCAGTGAAATGAGTAAGAAATAATCCATATTAATATTTTTTGTTCAATTTAGTAATTTACCAATGTCTTCTAAGTTAAATTCTTTTTTTTTTAGGCATCTGTACAATACATATGAATGAAGTAGGTGTTTTCAGATTTGTGCTTTTTATTTATTTGTTTTTATTATCATGTGCTTTTTATTTATTCATTACTCAGCTGAGACAAATAATAATTGTATGCCTCAGTTCCTGATTGATAACATGACAATATGATTCACTATTGTGTGTCATATAGGTGCTTCTCTAGTGGCTTGGCACACAAACATCATGGAAATATTTATTTGCATAAATATTTCATATTTATGTATACTCAATTATGTCTTATAAAAGATTTATTTGTTATGAATAATTATAAGACAATATATCATCAGACTAAAATAAATATTTTTTAAACAGTATTATATTATAATGTATATTTAACAGGGATACATATACGTTAAACGTGATATTTACTAATCATTTGTAAATAGTTAAATTTTTTTCACGCGAATAGTATTCATTTATATAATACAGGGTGAGTCATTTTAATCAATACAGGCAAATATCTCGAAAAATGTGGAAGATACGGAAAAATGTTTCAGACAAAAGTTGTATGGTCTAAAGGAGGACATAAGATGGTAGCAATGATTTGACTTTGGATGGTCGTTTGAAGCTAACGTGAACGTCATCTTCAATTTCTTAAACGGAACCCCCTATATTGTAGTATATCGTTTGAAAGGGCATAAAATAAGAAAAATTTTGGCGCAAGCCAGAGGTCGATACGTTGACCCGTTCGGGAGTTATTTAGGGTAAAAAATTGACTTTTTCCAACTTTGACTTTAAATAACTCCCGAACGGATCAACGTATCGACCTCTGGTTTGCGCCAAAATTTTTCTTATTTTATGCCTTTTCAAACGATATACTACAATATAGGAGGTTCCGTTTAAGAAATTGAAGGTGACGTTCACGTGAGCTTCAAACGACCATCCAAAGTCAACTCATTGCCACCATCTTATGTCCCCCTTTAGACCATACAACTTTTGTCTGAAACATTTATCCGTATCTTTCATATTTTTCGAGATATTTGCCTGTATTGATTAAAATGGCTCACCCTGCATATATATTATATATAATATGAATGTGTGAATACATGTATGTAAAAAATCGAATTGATTGCGATTACATAGGAATGAATGCGGTTCTACCGAATTATATTTAATTTAAATAGTGTTTAGAGAGAGAATTACTTGTACATGTTATTACTCTGTTATAACACGCGTTTTTTCCTATAATTCTATAATGTTAGTAACATGAGTCCATTAGAAAGATTGTGTTAAATTGATTTTTCATATTAGGAGTAACTTGAGTCCTCATTTTTAATTGTAGCAAATAGGCTAATCTAGATAATGAAAAAAACACAGCAAAGCCTTTGAAGAGAGAGGAAGTACAAATCGTACTTTCACCCATGGAGGATACATCCACCAACATCGGTGTCTTCAATTGGTGTTATTGTCAAAAGTGATGAATTTCAAGAAAAAAATCATTTGGCAGATTGTCATCAGCTATTGCCAGCTAAGTAAATTAGGCATAGAGAGGTAAACAACTTATATATTAATTATTAAGTAGCTCCATTAAATATACAGATAATAAAAATTTATTTTTATTATGTTAGCGCTACTATGTTGCACTTATTTATCTTGTTCTGGTTATTAATTGAATTTAACTAAGGAGGGCAAAGTGCTTACGTGTCTTTTTGCCCTTCTCACAATCACCTAGCGCACGCATTTTCATTGTATTTTAATATATACAATGCTTTTTTGTTCATGCTCTGTAATTTTCGATTAATAGTCCAGTCATTTTCGACGAAAATATGGCTTCTGTGCAAAAAAATTAGAACCTACAATTTTTTTTTTTAATCGCTTTATTTCGTTGTTTTAAATAACATATTAAAAATCGAGAACGATATCGGCAGGGCTAAAAAAGCTATTCAAGGTCAAAGGTCACGAAAATCAGTTTTTTGCGAAAATCTCGTTTTGTATGGCTCGGAGGTCAATTAAGGTGGTTACAAAAAAGAAAGATCATGAAATTCTCTACAAAAATGGTTCTATTCATTTTTCACGTACGATAAACCGTTTGCGAAATACAAAGTGACGAATGTGTACGTCGAGCGTTGTATCTATTTCCGCACCACCTTTGAGTCAAAGGTGCTGCGGAAATAGATACAACGCTCGACGTACACATTCGTCACTTTGTATTTCGCAAACGGTTCATCGTACGTGAAAAATGAATAGAACCATTTTTGTAGAGAATTTCATGATCTTTCTTTTTTGTAACCACCTTAATTGACCTCCGAGCCATACAAAACGAGATTTTCGCAAAAAACTGATTTTCGTGACCTTTGACCTTGAATAGCTTTTTTAGCCCTGCCGATATCGTTCTCGATTTTTAATATGTTATTTAAAACAACGAAATAAAGCGATTAAAAAAAAAATTGTAGGTTCTAATTTTTTTGCACAGAAAACCTAAAATGACTGGACTATAAGGAATTTTACTTCCCAAATTCATACTTATTCTGACTCGACAAAAGTGGCTCTTTATAGCAGAACTGTGCAATTAATCGAAAAATATGTGGTTATTTTTTTTACAAAATAACAATTTATGTTTTATTTGTACATCTGTATCTCCCAAGAAACATGCTTCTCTTTTCAGAGACACTTTTACATTTGTACATGCGAAAACTATTAAATGTACGAGGGCTCAAGTTACTTTTAGGATAGATTGTCAACCAAAACACAATTTTTCTAGAAAGGTTTAGTCATTCATCCTCTGGCAGCAAACATATGGAATGCGTAGTAAATATATATCTAAAACATATTGATTGTCTATTAGAAAATTAGAATGTACATTTTGCTTACGTATGTTATGTCTACATAATTCTGTCTGGTGGCTGCCCTATAAACCAAATCTAACACATTGTCGAATACGTTCACATTAATATGCCATTTTTATGTTGATGCTCTCCTTGGAATGGAACAGCCTGTTAAAATGGCAATCTCTTTCTAATTACAGTAGCCCCAGATGCAATTCATCACCACATCAAGACTTGTAGAACGAACATGAAGAATATGCATTTTGTGGCCCCAGAATATGGAAGTGAGTGCACTGTTTGTACCAACGCTTGGGTCACATCTAAATTATATTCAAACAATTTGTTACTTTAAGATTCCGTCACACCTGCCATTGACATTTATTCGTTCGGGATGTGCGCTTTGGAGATGGCCGCGCTGGAAATTCAGGGAAACGGTGATACGGGTACAATTGTTACCGAAGAGAACATCCGGAAGACAATAGAATCTTTAGATGATGCTCAACAAAAAGATTTTATTCGTAAATGTCTTCAGGTGGACCCGCTTAGTAGACCGAGTGCGAGAGAGTTGCTATTTCATCCCGTTCTGTTTGAAGTACATTCTCTCAAGTTGCTCGCAGCACACGCCTTGGTCAACTCAGCTAGTAAGTTGAAAAGCAAGTTTGTGATCTATATGCTATAACTAAATAAAATATTAAAAGTATATTATTGTTAAAAAAATAGGGTAATATCATAAAATGTTTATTTAATGAACATTAATCATCTAGCTATAACGTAATATTATCTAAGCTATAACGTAATATTATCAAAATCTATCAATAAAAAAAATCTGTGATAGTTATAATGATTGCGATTATAAATCGCACATAAAATTAATTATTTTACAGCTAACATTTCGGAAACAATCACAGACGAAGTGTTACAAAGGCTATATGGACCAGACACCGTATTCGCCGAAATAAAGTATCAAGGGATACCTCCGCAACAAATTCGCTTAGGTGATATTCCCGTTACGGAGAAACTAGAGAAATTTGTTGAAGATGTAAAGTGAGTATCTCAGTCATGAGATACATCGCCCTGGATTTTCTTATATCGGATAAGTTGGTAACCAGAGTGATTTTACGTTGCCAGGTATGGAATATATCCATTGACTGCATTTATGGCGAAATTGCCTCCGCCTGTCCGACCGAGGGCGATATCGCCTGAAGTGACAGAATCGGTTAAATCGGTTACACCCGAGCCCGTGGATGTGGAGTCTCGAAGAGTAGTTAATATGATGTGTAATGTTAAGCCTAGAGAAGATAGTAGTGAATTACTAGTGAGTGGCACATAGAACATTTTAGTGAGATAGCCTATGGTCTGTATCAACGATTTGTATTCTAAATCGGTATTTATTCATTATTTTGTGCAGATGACAATATTGTTGCGAATGGATGACAAAATGAATAGACAATTGACGTGTCCGGTGAGCCAAATGGACACCTCGATGCTTCTCGCACAGGAACTTGTACATTTTGGATTTATTAACGAGGTAAGTTATGTCGCGCATATCTATCGCCAACCAGCGATTCCGATTTGCGAGAGTGACTTAGCAAGACGTTTACGACTGTTTGCAGAACGATCGTGATAAAATAGCCAATTTAATTGAGGAGGCATTGAGGAGATACTTCAACAAACAAATGGTGACGCCAGGAATGGTATCATTAACTAATCTTCCTACTCAAACTACTTTATTGCTGCCTGGTTCGGAATTTCCATGTCTGCAACACTTTGACAATTCCGTGTGCAACGCCACAACATCCAATAGTGATAATGCAACTAACCTGCTGCCAAAAACCTCAGGTATACCTGTGTCAAGTAACAAAACGAGTAAACTTCACGATGATGCAGAACCGCCGACAATCAGCGAGAGCGGTAGTTAACCATCCAGGACGTCTGATAACTCAGTTCACTGTGCCACTTTGCACGCTTTATGTATAGACTGGCTATGTATTTTTATATTTAAGTAAACGGAAAGGAGAGGAATGGAAGTAAAGATGGGAGGGTGCCGTGGCTACACACCTCTAAGCTGAATACGACTGCAAATTAGGAACCGCTTAGTATATTTACTTTCGTATTTAGGCTATCGAAGTAATATTTCCGTTGTCGAATTTCGTTGGTCCTCTATATTTCAGAGCTTTTACGTTATACAGGTCTATACGTGTTATATCGTTATATATGGGTATGCGATAAATTGCGAGAAAGAATGTATAAATCTAATGTAAAAAGACCAAAATACTTGTGATTGTATAATTAAGAGGATAGTTAGAGGTCGGCTGGATATTGATTCATATTTATACGAAGCTACGTACGATTTGATACTTACCTGTGGTAATCTACGTATCGGGATACAGTTACGAGAGCTCGTTACGTATCGCGTTTCTCATAATGTCTCTTAGAGTTACAAACGATGAAAATTAATACGCCGAAATTGTATATCATGCTTTTCGACATGACAATGTACCTATACCATAAATTTTATTTCGTGTGCGTACAAATCGACAAGAATTTATTCAATCATGTGTAAGAAAAAAAAGACTATCTCTTCATTGTACAGCTATTATAAAATCCATTAATATTGTATGGATTCTTGGTTTTTCTTTCGGACAAATTATTCGATCTCTTACCGCTCTTATTACTTTCATCAAAATACTCAATCTATTGTAAAGCCTTGTCTAGAAGTGAGCGAATATGAATATTCGCGAGAGAAAGTATAGCAGCGTGCTTGTTTATTTTACTTTTAGTTCTATAGGCAAGATTGCAATGTAATACTGGCTCAATAGTGTAATTTGGTAGTAATCGGATAAAGCCACGGCCCTACTCTATACTTGGGTATTATTGATGTGATTAAACCAAGATTATTAAATCTCGATAAAATTAGAAAATCCTTGTAAATATTTTATATTTTTAAGAAAAATCTGTTGAAACACAGAAAACTAGTCATATAGGTATATTCGAGTGCTAACAGACTAACACAGATCTTATTACATCTTTTGCATTTATAACACGTGCTTGGCCAAGAGAGATACTGCTCCAATTTCATACATCGGTCGAATCGATTTCAGTGAAGCATTTCTCATCAAGTAAACGACTAACCCTACTAGAGGTACCTATTACCTACAACAACATAAACTTCGATCTTAAGTATGTAAGTAGATTATCAAACTAAATTGAATGTGTATAGCTTTATAATACAAATTATAAACGACGAAAAAAAGCGCGACGACTGACTCGTGGATATTATGAAAGGGCTGTACGATGACAGTGATAAATAAATACTTTAACTCGGAAACGCTATCGACTATTGAGTACTCTCACCTTCTGAAAATCTATACAATCGTACACAAATCGAATTCTCACACAGTTGATTTTTTAGCGTTCTATTCATTTTATTCGTACGGTAGGTCTCCTAACGATATACAATGGACGTAAATACAAGTGTCTATAATGAAGCGTGAAAATTTCGAGATTTAAAGTAAATTCTGATGGATGGAGTGTGATAATGATCACTTGTCGCATCGACTTTTACGACTATTACCGATTCAATAATCAGCGATCAGATTACAATTGGTCTGGCGCTCTGTTCTCGCACACATGCGACAGTATGAGAAATAAGAAAGAATTATATATATGTGTAGGTACTTTACAGATTTTGGTTTGCAGCTCCTAATACGAGCGTATCGCTCATTTGCCGCAATAATGACATAACTCAAAAAATAAAGTTGAAATTAGTTATTGCACTAAAATTCAAAATAAACTCAGAAAATGAGTTTATTTTGAATTTTAGTGCAATAACTAATTGTATAAAAGAATAGAAATATGTAACTATATATTGGCTTTTCATTTAGTATATTGAATTCTCACCATTCTTTTGCAAATAACTTTTTGAGTTATGTCGTTGTAACAAATGAGTGACATCGCGTATCATATCGAGTCTCCGTCACACAGCGAAAAACGCAATATCGACGAGTATTATCCTAGATAAAGTATGATAAGAGTATGATACGAAATGTGATCTGTGATTCACTTATTTATGCACTGAGAAAAAACATTGGTTATACTAAATTTGTATAGTTTTTTGATACAATGGTTGATTCAACAATTATTAAGTTGCACTAAAAAAGGTATAGTTCATTCATGTCAACCATCGAAATTTTTAAATAAAAAATTAACTAAACCAACTCAAATTATTTTGTTCGAAATACTAGTAGCATTTATTTGTTTTTTGCGTACCATTTAGTTACCCAGAGGTAATATATTTGTTTAACAAGTATTGAACTGATCTGTGAGGATTGATAAATATTGTGCATTTTCAACCGAGGGTCGAGTTAGATACGACATAATTTTTGTTGAAACAAACAACAGAAGTGTCCTGTTTACAATAGCAACAAATTATTTTATGTCATCGTAGTAATTTAGTTGAACGTATCGGGCTATTTTAGTTGGATGAAATCCATTTTTTGCGCTTTTCAACAAATTTTTTTTCTCAGTGTGTGGAAATTTGTGGCAAAATCTGTTTTGAACACATTTAACACCTATGCCCCTGGTGGAAAAATATCTCAGAATTTTTTATATTATTGATCAGAATTTCTATAAAAATTTTCCGATTTTCTCAGAAATTTTCAGATTTTTGATACGAATTGAAACGTTTTTCAGAAAAACTCAGACAAAATAAGAATAAAATATTTTTCGCCAATATATCTGTAGAAATCTGAATAAATATGAGAAAATCTGAGCAATTTATTGGAAATTTTCATAGCTACAAATACTGAAATATTCCGAAAATCTTCATCCAATTATTTCTGAAAGTATCTGAGATATTTTTTCACCTGGAGCCTGTAGACGCGTTTGTCGCAAATATACTTTCTCGCGATCTTGGCAGATTTCAAGCTCCCTCGTTGGCGTGCGTGCGATTAAGCAGATAGTCGAGATCGTGTGATATGCGGTCCAGCATACCGCTGCAGGTCGCGCTGTCGCAGCTGCCCGCCGTCACCATCACCACGATCTCCGGCGTCTTCTCCTCGCCGTCAGGCTGCTTGCGCTCGCTCGTGTTGGCGATGTCCGGCATGCAGGCGCTCACCACGTGCTCCCGGCTCTTCAGCTCCGCGCTCGTCCGCGACGACAGCTCGACGTCACTCTTCACGGCCAGGGTGACGTCCGGCATCGCGCCCAATCGCGACTCCACGTCGGCATTGCAGAGAACCTTGGCCGAGGCCTCCGGGGACACGCTGGTCGCCGGCAGGAAGATCTTGCCGTCGCCGCGGAAGCCGCCGCGCTCGTTCACGCCGTAGGCCATCGCCTCGTTGACGCGGGTGCCGCGTGCTGGGAATGCCTGTAGGTCGACAAACACCGGCGGCTCCTGGTACTTGCGCGGGCTCGTACTGTAATTCTCAAGATCGATGTTGTCTGAATGATCTATTCGGATCTCCGGCAGGAATCTGCTGGTCACGGGGACGGAGGACTTGGCGTAGGCGGACGAAGACTCGGACACGAATTCGCGCATGTCTATGCTACCCGCGGCGACGCCTCGCACCTCCCGATATGACTCGCCGGCGATCGAGGACGACGCCGGTGGAGTCGCTGAATCGTTCTCCACCTCAGCGTCAGCATTCGAGCACACTAATGAACGTGGCACGAATATTAGCATTTTCGTAATGCCAGTACTCTGGCGCTTTTTTAATTATCTTAAAAAAATACACTAAAATGAGTAAGATACCTAAAGGTCTTAAGCAGATTAAGTTGATACCTTTGATGGGTTCCGACGTGTGTTCCTCGTCTACGTTGCGTTTCCACCTGATTCTCCGCAGCATTGACCCGACAATCGTACACTCGCCGTTAAAGATGTACAGAACTATTACACTGAAGCCCTGCGCATTGATAATTAGCGAATAATTTTAAATATATTTATTATCTACTGTTTGTGTCAATACGGCTATTGTTTGCGAGGAAACTCACCAGGGCGAAAGATAAGAACGCAAATATGTAGTGGAAAATTATGGATGATGAATTTATGTAGAAAATAGAGGCTATCTCCATGTCGAGGATGGAGCTGAAGACGAAAGCCGCACGGTGCAGTATTCGTATTCTGTGGCAAAAAAGAGAATTGGATGGCTCGAATTGGTAAAAGGCCCACAAATAATCTTACGGAGCAAACTCACACTCACACCTACCTCGTTTTTATAGCTTCTCTCTTCATCACATTCTCTTGCAATAACGTGTGGACCTTGTGGAGCACCCCTATGTACAGCAGCATGAATACTAAAAACATCATTGTAGCGCAGCTGACAAATATGTTATAGACGCCGCTGCCATATATGAGCCACCAGGATTCGTGTCGCCATCCGGTACTCTTATGCGTCAATTCGGTTGCGAATACAGCCAAGATCGGGACACCTGAGAAACGTGCGATTACAAGTGACGTTTGACGACACTTCACGAGTATTTCAAAAAGAACCGTTTAGACCTAAATCGTACCAATTATCAAGGCGATCATCGTCGGCTGAAGATGTTTGCTCGATCGAGTTTGCGTGAGCTCGGCATAAACTATTAGAGCCTGGGAAATAGGTGCGGACATGCTCACGAGGAGAAACGCCTCCAATCCTATTGCCACGAGCGAGTAAGATGACTGAAATAGCGAGGAATTAGTAAAAAAATGTTCAAAATTTAATTGGATCAAAATTTATAATTCGTAAAGCTCTCAAATATGCAATATATTATATCCAAAACAGTCTATGCTCAGTTCATAGCAAGATGACAACTTTTTATAATTCATACAGTTTACTTCATAATTGGTGGAATATCAGATCTAAAACACAGTCTTAAATTATGAGAGTTATGTCCATTTCTACCAATGCAGGTTAATTTTAATTTTTTTTTTTAATTAGAAAAAGATGAAAAGTTAAATCGAGATTAAAGTTAATGTACATTGGTAAATATACATTATAATGTTCTAACGATAAGTATTTAAACAAAGGTATGATTACTTCCGGAGGATTAGAGTGGACGGCGTAAACGAAGATGGCCATCGCGCCTATCAATGCACCGCAGCACTGGAGTTTTAGAAAATTCAGCCAGCTTTTGTGCTTCCACCAAAAAGTGCCTAGTATCAGAGCAGACAGCAAGCACTGAACGAGGCAACTGCTGCATCCTAATATTATAATAAACGTGGGCTGCTCTGTTTTCGCCAGCACTACCTACAACATTCGAAAAACTAATGAACAACTCTTCGCTTGTTATAGAAAATTTTGTGTATAAAATAAATTTTTCCATCATAAGAATTCTGAGATATACACTTCGGAAGTGATAAAATAATGTAAAAAGATCGTTTAAAATTGAAGCAATATGTACTTTTACTGCGCGAGTCGTCAAGAAAACAGCTACTGTCCCCGTTGTAGGGCACAAACAATGCGTCATCACATCGCCGGACACCGTATTTGCTATGCAAGTATTGAGATCCCATGATCCAGTGTTATCTATCAGGCCGCACGACGTGTTCCAGGAACTCGTCCGATTTTGTAAATGCCGTATTTGCAGATCAACCCATATCTTGTTATATTTATCGGCGCCAAACGATGGCACCGCAATGGCGATCACTCGAGAATTGATGCGAAATTCTAAGTCTGTGCCATCGCTACGGAGATAAGATTTCAATTTATATATTTCAACAAACTAAGAAGATATTAATTTTAATTAAGAAAATTTAATTTGATTTTGATTTCTCTCTCTCTCTCTCTCTTTCTCTATATTTTTTATTATTTGTTTTAGCCTCACTAACTTAAATAAATTTTTCGGATTCATAAAAAGAGGTAAGCTTATTCTTGTCTCGCGTTCGATCTTGTCCTAAATAAATTAACTTACTCAAGTTCCTTAACGTATGCTGTTGGTATAAAGCGCGACATGTTTTTGTACACGATAATGATTCCGATGAATGTGTTATTAGGTTTTATATTGCGCTGCTTCTTCTTCCATAATCGTATAGCTACTTTGTCCTCGTACCAATCAGGATATCTGTCATAAATATCATTTATATACAAATGTGAAATCTCTGGTTTGAACATAATTCAAACGCATATAAATAAACAGGGTGTTAAAAAACTATGTAGACAAACTCGATTGGAGAGTTCAGGGGAACAAGATGAACAATTTTTTCCCGGGAAAGAATGGTCAGAAATGCCTCCTTCAGATTCTAATGGATGGTGAAAGATGTGAGATGGTGAGTCTGTGCAAAAATGAAGAGATATGTAATCCACAAAACGTGTTTTATTAGTGATTGCAGTAGTATATGATAGCGCATATGATAGGAAGTGCCATTGTCGATATGCAACACGCCAGACATCTTTGAACGTATACGAGTTTCCATTCATAAATGTGAACTCTGCTGTGCGGTCGAAACTTCGAACAATTGCTTAGTTGCCACAATGGCACTCCCTATATCATACGCGCTATGCTGCAGTCATGTATAAAACACGTTTTGTGGATTACATGTCTCTTCATTTTTGCACAAACTCACCATCCTGCATCCTTCACCTCTTAGAATCTAAGGCATTTTTTACCATTATATCCCCCTTGAAAAAAGTTGTTCATCTTGTTCCCCTGGATCCCCCACCGAGTTTGTCTACATAGGTTTTCAGCACCTTGTAGAAGAATATATAATTTTAAAAGGAGATTTCTGTGAAAACAGAAAACCGATTACATAATAGATATTATATAAAAGTAATTACACATAATCGGATGAAGGTATTTGAAGGGAATGCGTTATACTGTCTCCACTCTGAGATTGCAGTTGCTGAATATCTACAACCATGGACGATAGAGATAGATGTTTATATACATCTTTCAGCTGTTTGGACCAGTGGATTAAATTGCGTTGCGTAAGCTGAAGCAACATCGATAGTTTCTAAAAATAGACGATTTAGAAGCTGTAATTTAGCTTAGCGATAAGTAGAGAAGAAGAAAGTACCTATAGTTTTGGATATAAAACAGTTTTAAATAACAATATCTTTCATAGGTTCTTTAAATAAACATTTAATTATTTTTTTAACAAGACTATTATATTTATGTAAACAATGTTATGTAAGCTATGTTATGTAAATACCGTATGTATAACTTTTGTTTGCGAAATAACTTTATGTTTGAAATTGAGCCAAAAACGCTGTTATTTAAATCTGCTTCTTGTTCAAAACTAGACCTCATTCCTACATTGTGCCCAGATCGTCTTTACCTCTTGACTCAAGATCGAATATTCATCGCTCAATATGCGATTTATTATGCGAGTCAAAGCCTCTGCGGAAATATATGCGTCCTGTGGATCGATACTGTTCTGATATCGTTCGATTTCTGCCAACATGCTCATTATACGATCGCCTTCGCCAGGATAAAGCGGTAATGCACGTTTGTGCAAGATCTCCCAAAAAGCGAGGATCGTAGCCGAGCTTGTAGCTTTCTGGTAACCCAATGTGAGACTTCGAAACTGTAGATTAAATCGATTTCACAACATTGGACATGCTACTTTAATAATAAATTCGGAACACTTTTAAACAATTGAGGCAAATCAAACTCAGCGTTCGTAGCGTTAAAAAGCTAACATTTAAAATTTCCTGTTTTATTTTATATCAACCATTTTTAAACTCCTATATATATTCAATAATAAATATTAAAACCTAATTAGTGACTAAATTAATAATGATACTGCTACGCTTTTTGACTCTTACACGCGCTGTCTAGTTTGTTTTATCACAATTTGTATCTATTTATAATTTAAGGATGTTCCATATATTATGGATTCTAAACGGATTATCGTGGCATCCTTATGAATCAAATCGATTACAAAATATTAAAGAGAACAAAATACTCACATTATTATACGGTAAAATCAACGGTTCGTATAAGCATGACGAGAAATCTGGTATTTGCCATTCGGGCGTGGTAGCATCCTTCATCGAGCAGAGCCTGGACACTCGTCGGCCTATGAAATACCGAGGACACTCTAGCAGCGCCTCTGATCCAGGTGCAGTGTCCGGCCATTGCAAACCCCAGGACTTCACTTTGAAGCATATCGGTATCAATGTTCGATTCATGACTTCGACTCGCACGGACATGGACTTGTGCGCTACGTTGCAGGTGTAAATCGCCGATTTCTAAAATGCCAAACAGGCCACTTTGTATCGAATAGACACACTATCGAATTTACCTACTAATTCTTCTTAATATTTCTTAATTCTAGGAGCAAGGTAACTTTAATAGAAAGGGGAAAGATTATGCGTTATCTTGAACTCCTCACAGTTAATCGAATAAAGAAATTAACGTGCACGGCGCTTGCTACCTGAACATTAGTGATCTTTAGAATGCTACCCGCTGGATACAGATCCTCCCAAATCACTCGACCAGGCTCAAATTTGAGCAAGGCGCGATTCTTCGTCCAACCGAATCCAATCCCGATGTTACGCATGTTGGGAGTCATACAGGTCAGCTGTATATCATTGCCCTGCGAACAGTCGATTGACAATAAATATATATGTTATATATAATTTATAGACGTCATATATGATTAATATATGTCTTCTTTTCTACAAATTTTAATTATTCGCATATTGAACGAATCTATTTGCAGCTTACTTTCTCTATAGTGGCGCTCATCGGCACCACCTTCACGTCCGGCTCATCCCTGACCTCGATATAGATACCTTTGCATTGCTGCACACCCCAATCAACTACCTGACACGTATACTGACCAACGTCGAGTAGAGTCGCCTTCTCGATCGTCAGCACCGACGTGTATACATCCGATCCATCATTCGGCATACGATTAATCCGAATTTCTCTAAAACAGCAAAATGATCGAGATGCACAAGCCGAGAAAGTACCTCTTCACGAAGAATAAAGTATTATATATGTACAAACTATACGATATTGGAATGTACACTCCTGAGCTGGCGATGCGATGGTTCCGTTACCTGACAGCTTTACTCGTGTTCACCAACATGCCGTCTTTGTACCAGATGAAATCTATGCTGTAGCTTCCTTGAGCAGCGCACGACAAGACGATATGATCTCCCAAGTGAACCTCGTAATCGTTTATTTGATTAATACGGAGACTCTGAAACGCGATAATTCTTAGCGTTTTTCAATTATACAGCAATTAATCGCACTTTCGAAAACGTTAGTTTTGTTAACCGAGACTTTTAACTCCAACTTAAATCTCAAATAACTCTAATGTTTATACGTATATGATTCTGTTCTGCTTTTATGCAATGATATTCACATGCAATGCTATACTAAAAACCAAACATAAGACTTTGCTTTACCAGTAAATAACTAACAATAATGACTTTTTAGTTTGACTAAACTGGCTATATCTTTATTTAACATAATTGTCACGACGTTTCGACTATTGATTTTGATCCTTTTTAAGTGTGAATCTAAATAAGGAAACCCACGGAAGTGTCTTCCTCCGATTTTGATGAGCTTTTAATATGTTGTTTTCTAGACAAAATTAAGAGACACGTATTTTTTTATACGTGCCCATACGTATGTTTTGGGAGTAAAACACCCCTTTAAAAGAAATCGAATTTTCTTCTTCGAGACGAATATCTCCGAAACTATAAGAGATAAAAAAATTGTACGAACAAAAGTTGAATTATTTGAAGAGTACTTTAAAACCATGACAAAAATTTTTTTAATTTTTATTTTTTAATAACAATTAAAAAATTATTTTAAAAAATTTTTTGGTCATGGTTTTAAAGTAGGGTAAAGGTGCCTATTATGAGATACCTTTTTTTAAAAACGTATATTTTTTTAAATTTTAACTTTTAACTTAAGGGGTTACATACACCTAGAAGGCCGAAAAACAGGCCTTAATTTTGACATTTTATTCCTGCTAAATGGGTAGTGGGAATTAAATGAAATTTGGTGTGATTATGGATTTATGTTTTGACAATATAAAAATATTTTTTTTATTAAGAAATGGTAACGGAAAGAAAAAATATGGTCACCGGCACATATCAAGGTTTGAAAAAAACACATTTTGCGGTGGACACTGTCCCGCCTAAACGATCCATCTGAAACAAAAAAACAAAATAATGTTTTTAAGCTAACAGTAGTGGTTTGTCGGTGACGATCGCCGATTGTCGATTTTGTCGTTTGTTACAAAATGGCGACAAGTTGAAATTTAAATTTAACAATATATTTGTCGCCATTTGTAACAACTCGTCGCCATTTTGTAACAAACGACAAAATCGACAATCGGCGATCGTCACCGACAAACCACTACTGTTAGCTAAAAACACCATTTTGTTTTTTTGTTTCAGATGGATCGTTTAGGCGGGACAGTGTCCACCGCAAAATGCGTTTTTTTCAAACCTTGATGTGTGCCGGCGGTCATATTTTTTTTTTCCGTCACCATTTCTTAATAAAAAAAATATTTTTATATTGTCAAAACATAAATCCATAATCACACCAAATTTCATTTAATTCCCACTACCCGTTTAGCAGGAATAAAATGTCAAAATTAAGGCCTGTTTTTCGGCCTTCTAGGCGTATGTAACCCCTTAAAAGCTTTACGTGTTTCTGTAGCTAATACATTCAAGTTTTACTAGTAAAGTGCATTAATGGCTGAAGTACGTATTTTATTTTCTATGATTTTTTTTTCCAGACTTGCAGAATTTGCCTGTTTGAAAAAAGGTATCCCAATATGAGACAGTGGGGTTTTCTAAAGTCCGTATTAGATTACCGACTGCAAATGCCAACCCGAACTCGCGTTTAGATTGAATTAAATCTATTTTTCATGTCGGCAGTCGGTCGATTTGCAGTCGGTAGTCTAATACGGGCTTAATATGAGATGGTATCTCATATCAAACCAAATAAAAAAAAACACATTTACAATATTAAGATATGAAGTAATATGTATATGAGGTATCTCATATTGAGAACTATACAAATCATAAAAACGTTGAAGCTATGCGTGTAACCTATCTAATGTTATGACCAAACACCAAGGTACAATGGTTATATTTAACGTTAATATAACATGTTAAACATGAATATCAAAACATTGCTATTATATTGTATTGTTTACAAACCTTTAAGGTAGCACATTGAAAAATTTCGATAAGCGGCGAAAACAAACTCTTCGTATATACAACCGTTTACATGCGCTACGTGGCTGCCACTAACATAACATTTGATGGTCATCCGTTACCAAAGTTAGGCAGTAACATATTTAAAAAAGTGGTCGCGTTTGCAAAATAACGTGGGGTCTCATATTGGGCACCTGTCTCATAATAGGCACCTTTCCCCTACTCTTTAAATAAACCATTCAACTTTTGTTTATAAATTTTTTTCTATCTCTTATAGTTTCGGAGATATTCGTCTCGAAGAAGAAAATCCGATTTCTTTCAAAGGGGTGTTTCACCCCTCTAAACATGTGTATGAGCACGTATAAAAAAAATACGTGTTCCTTATTTTTATCTAGAAAACAACATATTAAAAGCTCATTAAAATCGGAGGGGGACACTTCCGTGGGTTTCCTGCTTGTAAGTCATGAAAGAGGTAAAAGTATTTCAAAAACATCCCTCTAGTTGTGGCATTGTGTCAAGCATGAATTTAAAATCCAAAAAGCTAGTTAAATCAAAAGCTCTCTTTATCTTGTCACGCGTCGTGACAATTATATTAAAGATGGCTAATTTGGTCAAATTAAAAAGTCATTATTGTATATAATGTTACCTCTATACTTATATAAATTGTAATAAATTACCTGTAACTTAAGCGCGGGCTTTTGTTGGAAGGTGAAGTGCGTGGATTCCAACGCAATTTCGCTGAGACGTCGACGCTGTACTAGTCGATTGAGGGACTCGCGAATTTTATCCCCGTCGTCGGAATTCCCGAAAAAATGAAAAGTAACTTCGGCCGTTGGCCTGTTGAAGGAAACGGCATACAGTAAAACAGCGACTGAACACAAAGTATATTTATTTCTAGTTACCTCGAAATAGTGTATTCTAATTTATTAGCAAGAGAGAAAAAGGGAATAACTGATCCAAAGTACTTTTTAAAAAATCGATTCAGACGCGATCCGTTTTGATATTTTGTGTATAACTTTTACGTTTTATCCTCTTAAATGTGTACCTACTCACGTCATGTTCAGGATTTTTAATTCCTCCATGGAAGTGATATTGGAGTTCCTTAAGTATTTTGCAAGCTACGGAAAAAGTTTCCATGAATGAAGCGAGTACGAATTATCCGATTTCGTACAGCTAGAGATACAATAAGATGTAAAGGATGCATACGGGAAATAAAAAAACTTTTTATGTTCTTTTTATATTGTATAATATTATCAATGACGATGTTATACATTTACATTGTTCTTCGACATCAGCTGCCGATGTTTAAAAAGCATACATAACAAAGATAAATTTGTCTTATTTGACAAACATGTATATAATTGATAGATACATACATATACGTTACATACGCTAATTAATATTTCATATCCTACGACCACCGAGTGGATTCCGAAAGAAACACCACTCATTTGTGATCGCAATCTTTGTTCTAACAATAACAGATCTGCCCTCCTCAGTCGCTTCGTTTCACACTTTCTGCATTCGAGTAGAAATAAGCTAGCACTCGTATGTCGGAGGAAAGGAAAGAAAGAGGAGAATTGAAAGAGAGTACAGAAAGTGTGGTTTTCAAACAGCTAAAATTCACAGACTTGGCGAGATGGATTGAATAAATCTCGCTTACATATATTTCAATATATGAAATGTCCATTATTAGCAGCCTCGTTGGCGAGACATACAGGACACGTTGCTTGCCGAGTCAAAACTCCCTCTGATCCTTTGCGTGGAGAATCCCCCCGACGCGGACGCAGGGACCTCAGCAAATGGCTTCGGCTTGTGAAAGACCGCGCGCAATCCGGTCCTTTAGTTTCAGCTCTCAAGGACGATTCTTCGAGTTTCACTTCGGCAACTTAGGCAATTTTGGAAAGTATGAATCGGCGTTGCTTATCAGGACGCACGACAGGTCCGTGCTTCCTGGGCACAAGTGGAGTTGTATCGTCTCCTTGGGCACGCTCAACACCTTGATCCCGATCTCCCGGCAATAAGCCTCGAGCAGGGTCATCTGAAGGTGGCTGGCCGCGTCCATCTCAATGTTGAAGGGCACCAGGCAAACGCTCCCCCGACTGTTGCACCCTCTGGAGGCCAGCTCTCGAAGGGTCGGCAGCATGCCGCAGGTGACGGTGCTCCCGTAGCAGCGCGACTCCTCGCACCACGACGATTTCCCGCTGTAAGTCATTCTCGATCAATCATTTGCGCTTTTAATCGGTCTCGGTCTGTTTCTGTTATGTAAGTCAGCCGGCGCGCGACAGTGTAGAGCAATACTTGGAACTTGGAATTGACACAACGAGTTTCATGAATCGTTATGACGCGGTAATTTATACTATACGCTTATACGCGGAAGACGTGGAGCATTCCGTGGAGCGACACTCGTAACTTTCGAATCGCTCCGGCAATTGCGGCGATACACGATGCCAAAGATATATTGAAAAGTTTCGAAATATTCTCCCGTAAGCTTCAGATAGCGGATAGTTAATTTCTGCGAAGTCAAAAGAGATAAGAAGTGAGATATTTGTATTTCTCTCAAGAATTTTATCTCCGATAAAAGAATTTCTGCAATATCAAAGATACGGAAATATGAAAGGTAATAGATTTATATTGCACAATGTGAAACCACAATTTCACATCAGAACAAACGAATGAAGAGATTGCAGGAGATAAATCGAAATTATCTCGTCGTGACCAAGCATTTCTTTATCACTGCGCTGAGAGAACCACGCGGCCAGTCATGCTACTCCATTTGAGATAGTGTTCGCGTGCGAGCCACGTGGGAATCCCGTGCATCGAGTAACTTACTTCTTTCTTTTTTTTTTTTCACGATACCTACCTGTCGGTCATCGTGGTCTGTGCGTGGTAGGATTGTGGCTGGCAACGAGTCATATCCGGTATTTCCGTTTCCTCGTTCGGTGATTCGATCCTCAATGCGCCTCTCCTGCACACTTCACTGAACGTGGGAATTCTCGTGGGCTCGGAGAAGTCCGTGGGATGAATTTTCGGCGCTGTTGTCGGCTGACTTAATGACTTTGTAGCTAGCTGAGCTCTTGAAGAAAAGGCTACTGAAGAATCACTTCCTTGCGGTATCTTACTTTTCTCCGCTTTCACTCAACCTCGTTCTGATGCAAACTCACGCAACACTCGCGTAACGTTCTCGCAGACGAGCTCTCCCACGAGCGATTCTCCTCATGAGGCTCTCACGACGGTATGACTTATGACTTCGCAAGCGCGGTGCGCGTGGCTTTTATAGAGACCGTTCTCCCGCTACCGACGCTACCGTCGCTACCTCGTCTGC
Source organism: Leptothorax acervorum (assembly GCA_035220615.1). Classification (NCBI taxonomy): domain Eukaryota; kingdom Metazoa; phylum Arthropoda; class Insecta; order Hymenoptera; family Formicidae; genus Leptothorax; species Leptothorax acervorum. Next base: position 30,972 of record JASTWQ010000364.1, read on the forward strand.
CTCGTCACCGCTGTCCCCTCCAGTCCACGGTTTCGCGGGTATTCCATCGCTCGGGTATGTAGTATTAAGTATGTATACATAACGGAACTTTTTATCGATACGCACACCCGGCGCGGCGAACTTTACCGGGAATACCGGGAAACCCGAGGGAAAAGGTCGCGCGGATAAAAAGACTCTAACCCGAGTTAGATCCTGCGCACCGAATTTCCCGGAGAGAGTAGAATAGCAATCACCTTCGTATCCTAGAACACAAGTTCTCTGAGAATACCGGACAGAAAAAAGGAATTGACGAAAACAGATGAATAATTAAAAGGATTAAAATATTTTTCATATAAAAATATCTTTAATTATCTATAAAATATGTCCATATATGTTTTCTTTCTCTTGTATAATCTCTGTTCTTATATGCGGGAAAAAGTAATAAGAATTAAAAAACAATTAAGAGAATAATTTTCGCAGTTTTGTCTTTTCTTTTTCACAAAAAGTAAAATTGCGATTAGTTCATTAGATTATACAATATCTTATATATAATCATCTTATATACAATTATTACATATATTTATATATGATCATATGTGTAGGAAATTTTTTCCAATTTCCTAAAACTTCACTTTTTTATTATAAAAAAACTATTCTCTTAATTGTTTTTTTAATTCTTATTATTTTTTCTGTATATAAGAACAGATTTATACAAGTAAAAGAAAACATATAAAAACCTATTTTATACATAGGTAATTATACATATTTATACATGTTTTTAAATAAAAAATTGTTTACCGGAGAATAACAAAATTGCACAATAAGAACAACAATTTAATGCAAATACGTGCAAAATCAGGATCTTATCTTAAAATAACAAAAACAGAATTAGGTAAACAATTCCAGTTAAAAGGCAGCATGATCAACATTTATGTGAAATTAGAGAATTGAACAATAACAAAATTATGTAGGATATATAGAAAGAAACACATATATAAACATGTAACAAAAATTGAAATTGAGTAATAAAGGAGTAATTTTATCTGCCGAGAAATTCCATGGTAAATATCAGATTTGATATGAAAATAAACTGATTCATATATATAGAGTCTCGTACGTATGATTCATTTTTAACGCCACTGGGACATTATATGTTATTTGCATGCTGATCGATAAATAACTATAAATGTAGTGTCGATCTTTGCACGTGTTTGCGTGTGTAGCTTTTAAGCGATTCGCTGAAACATCGGTTGAACGAGTTCAAGGTAAGCTTGTAAGAAAAATAAAGCTTCTCAGTTTTTGTATATTTTGGTTAAATCTAAATTTCCCGTTATTATTCCATATTTATTGCGACTCGCGGAATTCGCGAAATTTGCAACATTAAGGGTCACTTCGACCAACTCCGATTAACTTTAATCAACGATTAACTCGATCAGCAATTTTGTCAACAGCAAGACTTTAATGTATATGTCGTTCTTTTTTATTTATTTTAACCTATCTCTTCGTGATTTACCACTTCGTGAATAAAAACTACTTTTAATATAACAAATCTTTTAATTTTTTATTTTCGTCGATTAAAGTTAATCGGAGTTGGTCGAAGTAACCCTAATGTCAAGGAGTAATCAAAACAAAACAGAACGAGCTTGCCCGTTGACCGTAATATTATTAATCTCTCATCATGTTTCTCTCTCTCTCTCTCTCTCTCTCTCTCTGTCTCTCTCACAGAATTGCATAAAAACATTATACCTATATGAATATTAATATCGCTTTTCGCCTTACAGCTTTAACTATACTAATATTTGTAGTGTAAAAGCCACAGCGTTAATCCCGATGGCTCAACAAATAATAAATATTTATTAATACTGACGGGAATATCGCTTCACATATGTACATCAATAAAAATGATGTCCAAAAGCAGATTTAAACGATGTAATTGATTATATATTTTGCGGTAAACTTTCAGCAGAATGAAAAATTCAACGGAATCTACCGAGAACCAGTCGTGTTAGAAAACATAATTACTTAGTAGCAGCGCAAACAATTTCCATCGACGGCGAGAGACAGTCGTTTAGCGTTTAGGTCGGGGTGACGCTTTACATCAATTTATACGGATTATCTAGCGATCTCATCGTTACGTCCAACTCCTTCGATCTACGACACGTGCGTTATTTGTATTGTAAATTGTCATGATGACATTGTGCCTTCTGACGAAGTTCATCGAGAACTGGAAAATTCACCGCAAGAAAAATCCAAGTCTGAAAATACAGAGCATTTTAATACGCTTTCGTAATTTAATTGCTCGTTAAAATAACGCCGAATTACTTTATGTGCGTGTACTTGAAAAGAGTACTATAAGCGAGGCTTGTGAAAATTCTTGCCTTTTGCATCACATATGTCTAGTATCAATATCTCGTTTCATCATCCGCAAACACCTGACCAGGAACAGCCACGTTGATCGACCGTTGCGACTATATCGGTCAATAAACTTCATTTTGATAGACGACCCGCGACGACTACGCGGTACCACCTTCGAATCGATTATACGTACGTCGCGTTATATTAATGGTATATACATAGGTATATTCGCTTTGCGAAGATGATGCAAGTCACGGATGCTTTGTTCCACCGGCATATATGTTTCGTCATCCGTTTAATTTCTGCGATAATGGAAACGAAGGATTAAGAAGTCCACCTGGAAAAGTACACATCGGACGGGAAACTTTCTGATGAATGTGCCACACGGCGTTATTAATTTAATTTACGCAAAATCCGATTGTTGCCTAAAAAAATCACATATAATTAGAATAAAATAAAACTTTTAAACGGTAAATCAATATTTCTATAAATGCTTACGCAGCGAAATAATTTGTTAAAATTTGTTTTCTGCAGAAAGAACATATTACTAAAATAATAATTGTAAAAACGTTCATTATCAAGCACTTGAGAAAAATATAAAAAATAATATTACAATGGGACGTTGATATACGTTAAAAGCGTTGGAGCGTAACCAAACACTATAAATATAGTTCCATATAGCAATAATCCCGGAGAGATGAATTCCGCGCGTAAAAATCGCAGAAACTGCAGGTTTGCTTTCGTAACCATTTCATTGCATCTGTTAATATTACTATTCGTGACAAAGAGAGAGAATGCATAATACGTATTGCACAACAAACTGTGCTTATTTCGGTGATATAACAAGATTATATCGATGACTATATCAGTTGAAAGAATATTTGCGTAATTAATTTGGAAAAATGATTTGCATCGAAGGGAATTACCTTAAAAGTTAATAAATTATGCTATATCGTATAAATGCATTATGTAAATAAATAACACATTTAAATCAATCTAAAACTAATTTTGAGATGGGACATATATTTCTGAATTACAAAAATTTAATTTTTTAACTAGTAGTTTTTAAATTCTTATATTCTGAGAAGAGGACTATTCTTCTTAAAAGGATATTTAAAAATAGAACGTTATATATATTCAAGGATTCTAAAGATATTTTCCAATTAAAAGCATTATAATAGTTATAGAGCAATAAAATAATTCTTAAAAGTTATAAATTGGATGGATTTCTAAAAGTGTTTACCTGTTTCTTATTCAGAAACAAAGTTTTTGTCAACCAAACAAGTAACAGGTGTTTTTTTTTTCGTATCTCTAACTGATAAATGGAATATTTTTATAACTGAAGGATCGAGGGAAAATCCCAAATATCTTGGACATAGATTGTCTAAGATTGTCATCTTTAGTAGATATCCACTTTGAAACAAGATATCCATATAACTGGAACCACTTTTATAATTATGGGCACAATTCTGCTATCGTTTGCAGCTGTTTTTCCTTATTACTCTCGCGAGTTACAAATGCCGTTTGCGTAAATGCAAATTTCTCTGGGGAATAACTGGCAACGTCGACAGAATTGACATACTTATTGGAGTATAATGAGAAGATATTCGTATTTAACGCAAAATATTTTGAACATACTTTTACTATTTTATTTCCCAAAATGCTTTTTATCATAAAGTTGAACAAAATATATTTTCTATGTATTCAAGATTCTCAAGTTAGACGCGACTTAACTAACCGATAATCTTATCGCGAGCATAAAATAAAACAAAATCATCATAATGTGATATATTTCTTAAAAGATAATCGCTTATCGGCGTCTTTATTGAAAACCGGTAGTTATCAATGATTATGTCTCTCCCTCTTTGTAAACCATTTTGTAAAAATGGTTTGATTCTCAGATATAGAATAGAATGTATTTTTGGATTTCCCCGAAAGCCACAAGTGCTATAGTTACATGGACAGTCTATAATTAGCCATTCTTTCTAGGTTTCGAAGATAGCGATTATCAAGAGAAACATGTGGTTGAAGAAACTTCTTTTCGCACGAAAATTTTCAAGAAACACAAAGAAGACGTGGGACAATTTTCTACGTAATAGTCACAAAACACCGCTTAAAAGATTTATCCAGAATCATCACGACGTAACGAATGCGATCTTAAAAAACACGGAGATGACTCGCGATCATTTGACTCCGGAACTGAAATTATTCCTGCTAACTGAAAACTGTCCCTTATATCACGAGCCATTCATTGATAAATATACAGATGAAAAATTCGATTCCTTGACCAGAAACGTATTCCAAGATCCATTTTGGTCCATATACTGGCCTGGAGGCCAAGTACTTACGAGATTCATTCTGGATGAAAAAGGAAAAATTTTAGGGCGCATGACACAAAATGCGAGAAAAGATGTAATAAGGATATTGGATTTGGGTGCGGGATGCGGCGCTACGGCGATAGCTGCGAAATTAACGAATAAAACGTGTAAGATTGTTGCAAATGACAACAGCAAAGGTTGGTATATATGTGTATATACAATACATACATATAACACGATTATTAATTTAAATAAAGGCAGTAATTTAATTATATTCTTGGAAGAACTTGAAGCGAGTTGACATTAAAAATTATTGCAATATATATTTGCATTATTAATGTATGCAAATATATATTGTAAATAATTTCGGAATTAAATCTGTAAAATCTTCCTTTAAATATAGAATATTTAGGGATTTATATTCAAATTTTATCTTCGGATTATAATTAAAAGAGTCTGTGGTTATTTATTAATATTTAGGGATTTATATTTAAATCTTCATATTATAATTAAGAGTCTATAATTCAACTTCTCTCCAGTTATACTTTGAAAATAATTGTCGTCATTTTTTAAGGAAATGTAATTTTACGTTAATCAAGGGACATATGAGAATAAAACGAAACTGCGAGAATTTGAGACCCGACACATTTTCTCTACTCGACACACCGTATTAGTCATAATTGCAATACCCTTGACTGATAACGTAACTGATAACACAATCACCTAGATACACGTCGAAAAAACGCCATATGTGAGAGAGTTCTAATAAGATAAACCCATTAATCGGGAAAAAAGTAGAATAATCGTGCAGATATCTAAGAGTCATCGATGTCGCAATTACTGTGATATTACGGCAAATATATATGACAACAATCACCATAATGTTTTTCAATGATGTAACAATAAAAAGAAAAATTAATTTTATGGTCAGGAAATATTATATAACCAGCTTTTAGGCCCGCGCTACGCGCGTAACGCGGGCCTAAAAGCTAGCCGATCTATAAAGTACATCATATAGTACATCATATAGTACAATATCATATGGTGCCTGTATATGTGTCAATTTACATTATTAATCAAAAAATTTATATCTTTTTTGAATTAAAATAGGGGAAACCGTGGCGAAAACGTCTTCGGGGTGAAATCGTCTAATCAAATATCTCGGAACCTGTATATTGTGCAAACTCGCTATTATAACATTGTAAACGCTGCTTATGGTACCCATGTGACCAACGGAATTTCGGCAGGTTACCTGCCGAGTTATGATTTTTACGAGGGCAAACGTGTTTTCGGAAGGTGAAAGTGAAATTTTCTGTGCGTGGAAATTTTGTAATATCTGCAATAATATTTGCTCTCCAAATCTCGAAGTACGTGATTATAAAGAGTAATACATGCTGAACACGAATCCAGTGCAGTTTTTTCATTATTGTTGATGTCTAATATTTCGTGGGCGATCAAATCTGAAACTTGTGTTTGGGGCTAATTCGTCAGTAAGCACCCGGGGTGGACTTTTATAATATTGGCAAATTTTCTAATTTTATTATATTTTTCAGTCTTTTCTACCCCTATTTTATATACATATAATTCTTTAATATTTAGTTGATTAGTTCTTGAGTTATAGAATCCGTATACACACACAAAAACACAAAATGATAAAACATTTTAACACTTTAATTAATAAATGTTTACATTTTTCTATTAACAAATAATTAATAAAATGTATCCTATCAGTTTTCATAATCGGAATTACGTATTTATGGAGTGACGACTCTGCCCCGGCATTTTTGAGATTTCAATTTTTCCACCGTTGCCGTTCTTGCTCTATACCGGTTAAACAAAGCGACGTAGACAAAAATTTCCTATATAAATTTTGTAGCTAAAGGTTCACTCTTTACAACGGTATACCACATTTAACTAAATCTATTTATTTTGTTGTTAAAAATCGGCACCGAAAAAAAAACTGTCGATCTCGCACCGGTCTCCCCTACTCACCGCTTATCCGCTCTAATGAGCTCTCATTTATAAATTTAGGATATAGTAATGTTTTTTAATGGTTAAAATACCCCCACCGCCATTACTGATTCTCCTTCAATTTTATTGCTCGTCAATTTAGAAAATTTCTTGTTATTATATAGTTCGGTGCCTGTTTGTGTGTCAACTTGCATTGACAAACCGTTCAATGTAGATTGATGAGTTGTGTACACATTTCATTCCAACATTATAAACTGCGCTTTGCGCAGAATGCATTTTTACAGTAATCACTGCGCACAACGCAGATTGAAATTTCACAATATTCACTCCGTTTAGCGCAGAATGCATTTTCACGGTAATCACTGCGCATAGCGCAGAATGCATTTTCACAGTATAAGTTACTACGTTCTGCGCAGAATGCATTTTCATACTATTCACTGCGCACAACGCAGAATGCATTTTCACAGTATTCACTGCGCACAGCGCAGATTGAAATTTCACAATATTCAGTGCGTTTAGCGCAGAATGCATTTTCACGGTAATCACTGCGCATAGCGCAGAATGCATTTTCACAGTATAAGTTATTACGTTTTGCGCAGAATGCATTTTCATACTATTCACTGCGCACAACGCAGAATGCATTTTCACAGTAATCACTGCGCATAGCGCAGAATGCATTTTCACAGTATAAGTTACTGGCGTTACTGCCCACCGCGCAGAATGCATTTTTACAATATAATCACTGCGCTCAGTGCAGAATGCATGTACCCACCGCTTACCCGCTTTCGTACTTATTCTGTTTTATATTAATAAAATAATTTTTGTAATTTTAAACATTTAATAATTCCGCTCGATATGTTATTATTAAACAACCTAATTTGAATATCCACATTTCTGCCTGCCTGCACGTTTAATCGTCAAAACCAAAACTTACTTATTATTTTCTTTCCTTCCAGATTAAGTTTTATCTCCTTCTTTCACTCACTTGTTTCTCGTCCACTTTATCCCTTCTTATCACACTTTAATCTTTTTCTATCCTCTGTTGATTTCATTAAATTTGTCCATTTCGTTTATTTTTAAATATATATTTGTAACGTGTTCAACTCCCGTCGACAGATTATCCAATTCACATAATATGTGAAACCAGCAACTTATACATATGTATAGCTATTTACATGATGACAATCAAATAGAGAATTAATAGATAATTAACTCAAACATTCCAGGTACGGACATTTAGGTGCAAAAACTTATTTTAAATAAATTATTTATTTATTAAATCATATTAAATCAAACGTTACCGTTCTTCTTTGGATCATCCTCAGTGGTACACATAAAAATATTTTTTTTAAATTATGATTTTTTTCAGCTTTCTCTTATAAAAAATTAAACCCATCGTCGCAATCCCCGAAAAATTAGAAAAATTTTGATTCCGGTTTAAAGAAAATCGGTCCATTAATGAATGAGTAGTTTGCGGTCAGAACCGATTTTCATGAAACCGGTGCTAAAGTATTTCACAAAAACAAAGCTCCCTCTTTAATTTAAAAAAAAAAAAAAAATAAACCCATCGTCGCAATCCCCAAAAAAGTAGAAAAATTTTGGCCCCGGTTTCAAGAAAATCAGTTTAGAAAAAAAATTTAACCCATCGCATCGTCGCCATCCCCGAGAAATTAGAAAAATTTTTACACCGGTTTCAAGAGAATCGGTCCATTAATGAGTGAGTAGTTTGCGGTCAGAACCGATTTTCTTGAAACCGGTGCTAAAGTTTTTCACGAAAACAAAGCTTTCTCTTTAAAAAAATGAAACTCATCGTCACAATCCCCGAAAAATTAGAAAGAAAATCGGCCCATTAATGAATGAGTAGTTTGCGGTCAGAACCGATTTTCTTGAAACCGGTGTTAAAGTTTTTCATGAAAAGAAAGCTTTCTTAAAAAAAAATTTAACCCATCGTCACAATCCCCGAAAAATTAGAAAAATTTTGGCACCGATTTCAAGAAAATCGGCAAAAAAAAAATCGAACCCCATGGTAGCCATCCCCGAGAAATTAGAAAAATTTTGACACCTGGTTCAAGAAAATCGGTCCATTAATGAATGAGTAGTTCGCGGACAGACATCAGACAGACAGACAGACAGACAGACTGACAGAGATTAGAGACTAATATAGTAGATAAATAGATGTTTGATTCATTACCAATCGTACAAAAAACTGCATCAATAATGATTGCGACAATTCGTAAATCTTTCAAGATATCTAAATATCAATGCGTATCAATGTTGCACATAATGTAACAGCATGTACGCGGTATTGCGTTTGCTGGCCGTTTCCTCAAAATAATGAAAAACGTGTCGAAAAGAGAACTTTCGCTTCGTGCAAAGTTCTTCGAATGTGAAGGAAGAAGAGGAGAAAGAGGATCCGTGTTGTTCAGGGAATGGCCTGTCTCGATTGCGACTCGGGCCAAGATCGAGAGGGTGAGAAAACGTGCCAATGGCGTAATGCTAAGTGGATTACTTTGCACGGATCTTGATTTAACTATAAATAGTCTTTAAACAATTAAAGCGCTTCTCGTTTCCAAAGAAGAGAAAATTATGAAAAACGAGAAGAAAAAAGTGAAAGATTGGAACGCCAAATTTGCATTTCATACATGTCCATGTTAATTAAATTCCTTTCAGTATCTAGAGTAAAATACCTATAGTAAGTTTAGTACTCATAAAGTACTTATAAAGTTTCTGTGTGAAATTTTCCTCTTTCCCGAGAAGTCTCTGACGGAAAGTCCCTCGTGAAGGGGATCTCCAATTTCCTTGTAACGGTCGGATTTCATGAGTTACACCATTGATCTGGAGAATGTCATCAGTAGCTAATAAAAGAAAAATAAGCGACTGAGGAATCAAAAGGGAGACTCGAAAGATTCCCTTTGACGTCACCCGTGTCTCTGTGTGAGTTTATCTGCGATGAACAGATGTGTGTACACAGCAACACCGATAACTGGTACGAGTCTATACGCAGATAAGACCGGATTCCACGGGCATGACTGAAAAAAGTGTATCCGAACGTATCCGCCCGTTTCGTCGTTCGTCGCGTGCCTGCCGTGCCTTTGCACGATCGTGTTGCACGAACCGACCAAAACAATACTGATAGTAGCTGATATAGTAACTGTCGCGTTTAGTATTACGCATAGTACGTAGAATTAATGCCCTGGAGAGCGTTTCTATCAATGACTGGCTCGCGCCAGAGATCCTCCCTTCTGACGTGCGTTCTCTGCGTATTTCTTCGCTGATTGAGCTTCCATCGCTTATCACGAAAGTCGTTGACACGTCGTTAATTCTTGATGTAATGCCGCAACTATTCCGCGTTAGAAAAAGTAGAATAATACCTTACCGATCGTGTAATACCTGCAAATCTGGCAGTTTCCTATTACTATTCATCAATGGTATTATTCCCTCTCATTATATTCCTCCAGAGAATTCAGGATTAAAATCAAAATTACTGATTAAATAATAACTTGAAAAATTTACAATCAATATTACTTTAAATGAAAAAATCACGTCTTGAAAATCAAGCAGGTGAAGAAATTAGAATGTAGGACACAGAACGGGTTTCCCCAGGATTTTACGCAGGTACAAAGAGGAAGGAATTGCCTCTCGTGCGTCAGAGAAAGGTTGTCGATTCCTGGTATTGCATCTGTGCAGCATGCTAACCGATGAATCGAACTTTCTAACAGACAGACGAAAAATTGAATATTATTCGCTCGTAGAATGTAGAATAGAAATAAGTTCTCTAAAATCTATAAAAACAAATTCGCGATATAATTATTGAGGAAAAACGCTATACCGAAATTGAAACTAATATAACATCGATATTATAAACCATATTTTAATCAATTTTTAACATCGCGAATACGTATCCTGGAATCCAGTCTGAAAAAAAGGAAAAATATAAACGATATAAGTTACGCTGATAACATTTTCTGCTACATTTTTCTTTACTTACATTTAGAGCTAAAGCAAGAAAAAGTGCTTCTAGTGGAATGTATACGAATAGGCTTTCAGACATCGTCCGTTTCTCGTGAACTTTAAAATTCGCGGAATATGATTATTTCGTTGCTGGCATTGCGTTTCATATTAATCTGGCGTGCTTTTGGCTCGAATCGATATAAGTCAAGGACGTTATGTACACGACACAAAAACGCGTACAGTCTTCGTTCCAATGTCCACGAGCAAATCAATCGCCATGAGTGACAAAAACTCAATGACATAATATGATGGATACTGGTATATCAGTGTGCAGGAATTTCACTTTCTCCTGATTATCTATGTTCGTGGTGCCATTTAACCGTATAGATGAAGATTATTCGACGATTTTATCTTTGCCACATATCGATTACAAACGAATTATTAGATAATATTATAGAATAGATAATACAATAAATGTACATTCTGTTTGTATAATTATTAATCACATTCTAAATGAGCGTGTAAGATTGCTTGTCAACATAATAAGAAATAGTAACGAATAAATTACGGAGCGTCAAACTCGTAATTTTTCAAGTAAATCATACAAAGTAAAAAATTATCGAATAAAGTAACAGAAACACTTCCTAGGATCAAATCAAAATACATTTTTCGTTAACAAAAGAATTTCAGTATTAATAATTTTACATGACAACTATTAGTCAATAATTTCTAAAAACTCCGTATTTCTGAAGACTGTATTCATTAAAACTGAATAATGAAGTGAACATCTATAATAATAAGGTGTAAGAATGTGAGCGACATTCATGAGTAAACCTATTAATAGAATGTATGACTCAGAGTTGTAGGATGGTGTGCGTACGCGATACGGTCAGTTACCTGAGAAAAAATGTATCTTGATTACCCGCAAAATGAACGTGATGTTTTGTCTAATAATTAAGAGAATAAGCTACTAAAATATAGAAAATGTAACATTTAAAAAATATAGCCAAAATATTAAGAATGAGTGAAATGTATGCACATAATTATTCCGTTAAATAGAACTTTAAATTATGTAATATTGTATTAAATATTTCTGATAAAGTATCAAAATCATTAAAATTAAATTATTATCATACTGAAATATACTAACAATAAAAAAAATATATAAAGCAGCTTATGTTAACAACTAATAAAATGTTTTTTTGATTTCAGTCGCCTGCGTAGCTATTGCGATGAATGCGATATTAAACAACGTGGACATTGAGGTGTTGTGGAAAAACTTGTTAGAGAAACCACTAGAAGATCCATACGACGTGATCTTTGTGGGTGATTTATTGTACGACGAAGAAATAGCGACCACCTTAACGACCTGGCTGGGAGACGCACATGAACGAGGTGCGCGAATTTATCTAGGAGATCCAGGAAGGCACGGATTGAGCGAAGATCTCAGAAAGCGATTGAGATTGCTACGACGATATTCTTTACCTGAAAACGTCAGGAAAGAGAATCACGGTTACGACATAGCCACTGTGTGGGAATTTGATCGAACTTGAGCACACAGCTGACGCATATCAGTAATTAAATAAAGGATAAAGAACACATTCTAAAGTCCAAAAGTTATTCCAATATTAAACTTCAATTTTTCCTAATTGAAGAATATTTAGTATACATTTAGAATGTTTCATCATAAAATTATTTATTTTTAAATGTGTAAATTTTGCCTTAGTCTTTAAACGGTCCTTCAATTCTTATAACAGATACGACAGCGATCTGAAAATTTTCCATAAAAAATTATTTCAGAGAGATAAACATGTATGCTATAAGTTTGCTAATTTTCAGGTAATATACTCATATTGATACTTTACTCTGACGTATATTCGGATATTTCTGTATTGTTATGAAATAACTAAGCATAGTAGCTTACGTTTAAGTCGCAATAAATTGATTGCTCCTTGGATTCACTTACACGGATTAGATTGAAAGTAACAATGTGTCTGTTCGGACGTGCGTTATTCAGCGTAAATTGACGTAAATGTACAAGAATCATTACGACATATAATTGCCATATTGTCGCATATACTACGATTGCAATTCGATATACACTGCTCATCGATGACGACGATGACGGTCTTGTGATTCATGTGCTTGTGCTTACGTTAAACCGCGAAATCTTTGTAATATCTTTAATAGTCTTCAAAACGACTATTCGTGCATACGCACGAGCGCGCATGCTATTTTTAAAGCAGGAAATCCTATTTTATTATATAATCCATTTATGCATATCTCGTTTTCACATAAATTCGCATGTACATGCGTCAAAGCGTGCGTGGTTCTTTTATTCTTCATACTCTTATCGCAAATACTTTACAAAGCGCGTCACCGCATCGAACAAAATCTATATCATTTTGGCAAACATTTGTTGTTAAATATAAATGTTTTTTTTACATCAAAACCAATCAAATGAACTAATTATATTTCCTTTTTACTCACCTGCTTGCTGACAAATGATTCCAAACTTCCATGTTGCGATAGACCCGTGCGGAGAGACGTAACGTTCGACAACTTGATTCTGCATTCGTACCTTGATCGATCTACGAATACAAAGTCCATGCGTCATATAAGATGTTCCAAGCTCGTTGCATTTTCTTTCATTTATGAATTCTTTGAGTAATTACGAATATATATATTAGCTTAACCAAAGTGCAAAAACGCTAATGTTTTACTCAATCAGGCTTCAGATATATAACTAGATGAAATCATGTTCTCTTTGTTTTATTTCAATAAAGTTTACTTTAGCAGAATTTTAATATACTTAACTCTTATGTTACTACCCGGGTACCCGGGTACCCATGCATTTTCAACTTTGTTGAAATAACTATCTTTAGGGAGAATATATCGTTTTATCCGGTCAGATCCCAATTATTTAAATAATTTCGAAAAGATTCATGTAATAATTTTTTTCATTTCTTCAATAAAAAGTTAATTTTAATGAACTTAAACTTGAATATCCCTCTAATTACTACCCGGAATACCCGCGCGGGTACCCGCCACCCCCCTGAAATACCGTTAATACGGCCATAACTCCGAATACCTAGCAACGTATATCATAAAAAAATACATATACAACGATTCCTGGCCATTCTAGAGTATTCTTTTCAAACATAAGAATGTTCTTTGTCCCCTTTATACGCTTTATATTATTTATTATGAAAATAATGACATGCTGAAGAAAAATACAGATCGGCATCGAGTATTTTTTAGGCAATTATAAGAGAAAAACTGTGTTTTCCTTTCATTCAAGATCAATCACTAAATCAACAAGTCAGGAACTTGTCGACAAAATTAGCAATCGAGAGCATGCTAAACAGATCTATTGATACTGTCTCTACTGTATCAAAGGAGTCAGGCAAAGCTGTCCCCTGAGCGCTATGCTCTTCATACTTCTGTTAGCGGATATAGAGGATCGAAGCAATGAGGAAGGGGCAAGACGGAGGTGTAGTAGTAGGGAAAATAAAATTTTGGACTTTAGCGTATGCGGATGATATAGTAGCGATAGCAGAGGATGAGGAGGAGATGAAGAGAATGATGAAAAGTTTGGAGAAATACTTTGACAGAAAGAAGCTAAAAGTGAATGTAGGGAAAACAAAGGTAATGAGATTTAGGAAGGGGGGAGGTAAAATGAAGAAAATGGAATGGAAATGGAAGGGAGAAGAAATAGAGGAGGTGAAGGAATTCTGTTACTTAGGGTACACATTTCAAAAGAATGGAGGGCAGGAGGCGCATATAAACGAAAGAGTAAGGTAAGCTGCTATAGCAATGAGACAGGTTTGGGGAATAGGAAAAAGAATATTCGGAGGAGACTGGATAAGAAGGATAAAGCTATTCGACTCGTTGGTAGCAAGATAGCCTTGTATGGAGCAGAGATATGGGGATGGAAAGAGAGAGAGAGAAAATAGAAAGAATGCATGAAAGGTATATAAGGTGGACACTGAGCTCAGACTGGAGTATATATGGAGACGCCCGGATATATGTTGAGGGAGGAAACTAAGAGAGATAAGATGAGAATAAGTGCTGGTAAAAGGGCGATGGAATACGAAGAAAAATTGGAGAGAGGAGAGGGAAATGAGATTGCAAGAGCGTGCTGGAAAGAAATAAGAGAGAATGTTAGGAAGGAAGAATCAAAATGGGAAGAGGAGAAAAGGAGTTTCTACGAGCGAAGAGGATACGCAGGCGAGGAGATAGAAAGGAAAAGAGGAGAGGGATGGAGCAGCATAGAAGAGTTAACAAGAAGAGACAAAGACATTTAGATTCAGGAGAGAGGCGAAAGGATAAGAGAGTCAAGGTACAACAAGTGGTACAAAGAAGTAGCTGAGAACAAAAGACCGGAATACCTAGAGAGAAAAGGGAAAGAAAAGTCCATGATTAGGATAGCGAGATTTAGACTAGGAAATGAGATGAGAAGTGAAAGATATTGGGAGCCAATAGAGAAAAGGTGTTGCAGGATATGTGGAGCAGAGGTGGAGTCGTGGGAGCATGTCTTAGAATGGTGCGCAAGAGGAGAGGAGGAAGAAAAATTAGAGGGAATTAGTGAGAGAATTAAAAAAATACTAAATAGCAAGGGGGAAGGAGAGAGATGGATGGCGGACCTGGAGAGAAGAAGAATGCAGGAGAATTCAGCGGTGAGCTAAACAGAGAGAGTAAAGAGTAATTTAAATGATTTTTGTTTACAGATACCGTAAGAGGAGAAGAAGAGAAAAGCGATGGATGGAAAAATGGAGTGCAAAGGGACGATAATAATAAATAAAGAAACGATAGAGATGATAGTGGAGGGGCACGCATTGAAAATGATAGAGTTCAAGGAGGACAGTATATAAAGGACGAGGAGATAAAAGAACTGAAGGAGGAGGTAGAGAGGTTAAAAAGAAAGGTGTATAGGATGGAGCAAAATGCAGGTAAAAGGAAAAAAGATGACAGTAAGGAGAGAAAAGGTAAGGTTTATAAAAGAAAATGGTGGTCCGAGGAGTATGAAGGGAACGATGATGAAAAGAGAAGGAAGAACCTGATACTTAGGATCGAGAAGGAGAGATGGGGAGGAAGTGACTCGAACTGGTATAAGATGAAGGAACTATTTGCAGAGGGGCTAAAAGTGAGGGTGGAGGTGAGGGAGGTAAACATGATAGGACAGAGAGGAGAATGGATAACGATATTGGTAAAGATGGGAAGCGAAGAGGATAAATGGAAAGTATTGGAAGTAAGGAGAAAAGAAGGAAATAGACTGAGGGTGAAGATAAATGAAGACAAGTCGGTGGAAACAAGGGTAAAAGAAAGAGAGGAGAAAGAAAGGAGGAAAGAAAGGAGAGAGGAGGAAGGTGGGAGGCCAAGGAGTCAGCAGAGGACGAGATCGCGAAAAGAATGGAGGAAAAATTACTAATGGACACGGACGAGGACGAAGCTGACAAAAAGAAAAGAGAATAAGAAGTGTTAAAAAAAAAATATATATAGTCTTTGGTTTATTTTGTTTTGTTTCGTTTATTTTCTATGTGTTAAGAATGGAAGGAAGGAAGGACAAGAGGCAGTGGAGTAGCAAGACAGAAAGAGGAAGGAAGGGAGAGCAGCAAAAAGAAGAACCGATGGAGAGATAATGGACTCGAAGAAAATGGGAGAGCCAGAGAGAATTTATTGGAAAGGGTAGGGTGGGTACCAATTGTAAGGTCGCCCAAAGGCCAGGTTTCTCAGGTATAAAGTAGCATGTAAAGGTTTGGGTACGTTCCTTAAAAACGCCTTGTAAACCCGACAGGGAAGCAATAAACTATTGAAATTGATACTGTCTCTACTTTTGTATCAACTGCCTCTACTTCGAATGTTCGTTACACATAGGCTTCTCACAGTGTACACATATGTAATTTACGAGTTTTTCTCCTTCGTTTACAGGGAGCTCCATGACAAATGTAGCAAAAACTGACGACAATTTTCCGTCCACTTGCATCGCGTCGGGTTGGTGCAGAAGTAGAGGCAGTTGATTCAAAAGTAGAGACAGTATCAATGGATCTGTTTAGCATGCTCTCGATTGCTAATTTTGTCGACAAGTTCCTGATGACTTGTTGATTTAGTGATCAATCTTTTGAATAATCGGAAGACACAGTTGCTCTCCTATAATTGCCTAAAAAATACTCGACGCCGATCTGTATTCTTCTTCAGTATGTAATTATTTTCATAATAAATAATATAAAGCGTATAAAGGGGACAAAGAACATTCTTATGTTTGAAAAGAATACTCTAAAATAGTCAGGAACCTTTATATATGTATTCTTTTATGATATACATTGCTAGGTATTCGGAGTTATGGCCGTAGTATATTTCAGGGAGGGGTACCTGGGTACCCCGGGTAGTAACAAGCGTGGAAAATTCCGGGTAGTAACATAAGGGTTAAATTAAGCTTAATTACAAAGCTATTTAGTCTCAAATGTTAAATAAGATTTTCAAAAAAATCAAAATTGATAAAAAAAAGTCTAACAAGCTAGAAGAAATTATACTGCGGACTCGTGTGATACATAAAGAAAAACAACGCGTCTAACAATAATCTGTTAGATATGCAAGACGTTAAAACTCACTGTTGTATATCTTTGTGCCGTCTTTACAAGTGCACGGCTGCTCCTGCTCGTCGACAGGACATTGCAGTATGCAATTCTCCGAAGCGCATTCTGTGAAGATATAACTAATCAGTTCTTTCGAATTCCAGAGATTCTCGTGTGTATTTCACGCGACTTTCACTCATACTTTATTCAGCCTTATCGTTAACGATGAGTATGAATAATCTGTATACTGAAATAAAACGGATCAAACATATGTAATCAAAGTAATTAAGATAAAATTTTACCGGTGTCTGAAGCATCTAAAAGACGAGTTTCGCAGTTGTGTCCGACGTAACCATCCGGACAATCACAGTGCATTGCTTCTGCCCCAATTTGTCTACAATAAACACAGCTAATTACTCATTCCGCAAGTCGCCTCATCTCTTAAAAATTTTTTTTTTGAATTATAAAATATATAGATACCTACTATACCTACTATAAAAATAAAAAAATTATATATAATTTTTTATAAAAATCTTTTATTTTTATATATACCTAATAATATTTTTATGATTCTTTATAAGATTTTTAAATTATTCTACAAATTAAAAATTTTTTGTTTTTACAAGAAAAAATGCACAAAAACTTACGGCTATTTAACTGTAATATAAATAAACTCAAAAGTAATGGCGTATTTTATCACTTATAATAAAATATTTATACAAATATTTAACATTGATTATATTACACGTTATAAAGATATCTAGAGTTCATTTTACATAAATAAATAGAATGTTTTTATGTATATTTCTTAACTCATTGCATAATCTTTTTTAAGCATATGTTTGTACTGATATGTATATTTATACCTGCATGTAGCTTCGTTTTGACAAACTGGAATATGTTCGTCGTTATAACACAATGGACCTTCGTTGCAGCTCCTTCCGCTAAAACCATCAAAACAATCGCACCAGAAAGACCTACGAAAGAAAAACCGCAACAATTAAAGAAGCGTTGTGCTTTCAAGATGAATAGGCAAATCGTGAAAGATCATTAATGATTCATGAGTAGCAAGACTCGTAATCTTACGGCAATTACTTTTTGTAAACATTCAATTTCTTGATGTATTTATCTTTAAAGATATAAGTTTCTAGAAGATGTCGCAAATTTCGAAAGTAGTTTTCAATTTGCTATTCTAATAGCGAATTGGCGAAACTGTGTTATATTAAATAAAACTAAATGTTTATTTCCTACATGAAAATGTTGTAATTTATATAGAAGGAAAATAAAATATTCTGTTTAAATTTTCATTGGTTTAGATTATTAGTGAAATATCCTTTTAATAATTAAAAACGCAACTAAAATAAAAGTACCACCTTACACGTTTAGAGTATTGACGTTTTGGTCAATTTATTTTAAACTTTTTTAATTAATTGAATCTCTGAATTCATCTTCTGCTGTGATATGTGTATTCTCGCACATTGTCTGAAAAGTTTCTCTTCACCTTCAACAATGCGAGCGCTTTGCAAGTTCAAATATTGTACTTGTAAAAGTTAATCAATATCACAAAAGTAAATATGGTTTCAGATATGCAATAGCTGAATAGCATAAAGAAAATTAATTATAAAGAAGCAAGATGCAGATAATTGAGATAATAATGCGCAAAAAAAAGATTAAAAAAATCGCCATGAAAACAATACATAAATACATAAATATACTAGTGAAAAGTATACAAATGAAATAATCTGTATCTGCATTAACCCTAGGTACCCTCACCTATTTTTGGTTACCATGCTCGCCATACCAGGGTCTGTGGAACCCTAAAACTTTACTGACCTGTAACTCTCGACTAAATGCATATTTTTAAGCTTATTTATAGTGAAATCGATACCCCGAATTCCGAAAAAGACGTATAGCAAAGAAATTAAGCGAAAAAATTATTTGTTTAGAAATTATAAGCTGCAGAATAAATCATATCGCGAAAAAGAGTTAAAATATGATGGTTTTTATTAAAAATCGTAAAATTTTTTAAATTAAAATTTAAACAGAACGACCGGTGGATTCTTTTAAATGCCACTTCGAACTAACAAAAAAAATGGTATGATGTGGTTTGCTCTAAAAAGTATATTTATTTGAAATGACGAAAATTGTACATTTTAAAAAATTGATGAATCGCACGTTTAGTAATAACGGGTAAAATTCTAATAATTAATTTTTAATAAATAGAAAAGGTTTTGACTCGGGTTTTGAGTAATAAACATTTCTATTTTGCGTGTTTAGACGCGTTGTGCGCGCGTCCTTTGTTTGGACGCGCGAATCCTATTTTTTTAAAATCAACTCAAATACTTGAAAAATCTGTTTGTAACCAAATTACGTGAACAAGAGGTCGTCTGTACCAAAGTAAAGGAAAAAAAGAATTTAAAGTGTAAAAAAAAGTACCCTGGACGTGACGAAAAATTACAATTTAGCCACACCAGGGTACTACGAACCCTGTTCCAACTTCGTGCCAATCTCAGCTCAATACTAGTGTACAAAAAATTCTCTCTCCAGACCTATTGTGTCCACAAATATCTAAAGTTTTTTTACCCCCTTATGCCATGAGTTTAAATCGCATTATAAAAAAGTTACAGCACTACTTCAAAACGCATAGGGTACGTTGGACCCTGGACAAGGTACCTAGAGTTAAACTCGTGTTTTGCCTACAGAGCTTGCCGACATAATCTGACAGCGGATTATCTGCAGAAACTGAGCAAAAAATCTGTCATTTCGTATTATATAAATATTTAAACGGAATTAATCATCGCTTAAATTATAAAATGGCAGATTTTGCTCAGTTTCTGCAGTCAATATATGCCGTTATATTTTTACGACTGCTCCCGACTGCTGCTAACCGAAGGTTGGCGAAAACGAGGGAGTATGCGTTTCACCAAGGCCGGATCGGTTGTTATCGAAGATCTCCGCAACTACAATATATTAGCTTATCAACTTTTGGCCACAGATTTCTTATTAATGTTAGTAGATTCTGTTATATTTCTGCTGGCAGTCTATCGATAAAATTTACAGCAGTCGACACTTTCAAAATCTGTTACTCGACAGATTTGGCTATATCCGGGAACTCACATGTAATCCGCCGAGACGAGGCAGTTGCCCGCGAAGGAGCAATCACGTGCAGTGCAAGAATCGTGATTCGGGTGTTCCTCGGTCATCTCGTACGTCACGTTGAATCCATACACGTCAAGCAGGTCATTCAGCACCCTGACGTGATTGCCCTCGAACCGATCAAGTTCGAACTCGACCACCAGGAACGGCCTGAACGTCCTGAGGCGTCGGTACTCGAAGACGTTACCCTCGGTCACCTTTTTAACCAGGGCCGCCCCATAGTTCATGGTCTCGGACTCGTAGTACGCGTATTCGGTGAAGCGGAGCCCTTTGTAGACGTAAAGCTGCGTCAGGTAGACGACGATGGAGCTGTTGGTCGACGGGATGTCGGACACGTCGATCACCCAGCGACACTTGATGGGAATCGGAAACGGTCCGGGGAAATTCGGCGTGTGTATAACACCCCTGGAGCTCGCCAAGTGACCACCACAGAACGGATCAGCGTTCATGTTCATGATACTTGGCAATTTGACGCAGAGGAGACACAGAAGAAAAGAAATGCCTGACTCGGTCGCCTTCATCTTCGCCGAATCTATCGGGAAATAACGACATCAGAGAAAAACTTAGAGATGTTTAAGTCAATATTGATGAACATTAAAATTCGTAAGTACTCCAGATAAAATTACACTTTTGTTTTTTTTTTATAGATTCTTAGGAGATTCTGAAGAAGAATGGAATTTCCTGCGAATACCTTATGGCTTATATTATCTCGTCTTTTCGTATTATATAGTTGGCGCAAATGACATTCGTTAAATATATAGGTACTATAATATACTTTTAACTTGTAATATATTCTTGTATATATTCTTTTTAATAATTAAATAATAATAATAATAAATTTATATATAATTCATAAATTTCTCGAGAAAAATCGGGGATATTCATATCAGAGATCGATCTGTCCTCGAACAATATATAGAGGAAAGTCCCCTATTATGAGATAGGATTCCTAATATGAGATAACGGGGTTTCTTTTAAACTATTAGGCCCTATCTGGGCTTATTAGTTTAAAAGAAACCCCGTTATCTCATATTAGGAACCTATCTCATAATAGGGAACTTTTCTCTAGTGGATTGGCTGACGAATGACCCGGATCATCTATACGATCTACGATGACGTAAACACATTCGATCTACGTCAACGTGACATCTTTTTTACCTTATCCGCGGCTCGAGCAGGGCGGGATGTTACCGCAACACCTCAAAGTGAACGACCGCGCGAGTCGTTACCTATATATCTTCCCTTCGCCGTTCAATTAATCAACCTTCTATCGCCTTCCGCGGGGTTTCTTTCCGCCTGCATGATGACTGATGACGACGTCGATATCCCTTCGCGCAGGAGTCAGAAACGTTTCGTTCAGTCGGAACTCGGACTTATCCGCGAACCAAATACCACGCAAAAGCGCGAATCTCGGGGGGGGGGGGGGGTGAGGGGGGGTCCGATGCATCCATCTCTCGATCGACTACATTGTCGAGAGAATTCGCGAGGAACACGAAATGAGACTTTGTTAGTAATTTCGATGCAGGAAGAGCAGCGGCCGCGGCGGCGAGACGCGCGAATGAGACACCTCGATAAACGACCTTGCGACCGCTCACGACCGAGGTCACGCGCAGTTGGATACTGATCTGGATCTCCCTAGTCCCTCGTCTTCTGTCGCGCGAAGTCGCGCGATCTGCCGGGCTGCTGCCTGCTACGAGTGCTGCGGGCGTTAGCCTCCTCCAGGCCTCCAGCCTCCTCCAGTCTCCACCGAGTCCGCACGCGCGCCCACCCTTAGGCACCCCCAGGCACCCCACATATAGATTATTCTGCCTGTATGTATGTGCGTTAGCGCAGGAGTATTGTCAGGATTCGATGAGGAGAAACTCAGTACGATTCACAATAAATAAGTGAAACAGGATCGATTATATGATATATAATCAATTCAGAACGCCACTTATGGGGCTGGGACTGGATCTTGGTAGCCTAATAATGTTATTCGTGTGAATTTTATGTGTTCAATTCTTTACCCTAGCAATAATTAACCAAAGCTAGAACAGTACGATTAGATTATTAAATTGATAATCAATTTAATCACACTAACACAAATCTTTAGAACATATTACACTGTCGTCGTGTATATAATATGGAAAGTACGGGATATATAGGATGTGTTGCGAGAAAATAACATCCCAGTATAATTCAGTGTGAACAATTCAAATCTTGGCGCCGTCAATTATGAATTAAATGTGCTGGATCATAGCTTCTGACGTCGGCTGCGATCTGATATCGAAAGCATGATCCTCCAAAGTGATGAAAGTGGAGTTTTCTTATTTTTGTGATCCTTTCCTCGATTCCTTAATTTCTCTTCAGAATTCAATAGGATCATTAAATTTTGAAAAGTAGCCCTTGAAGAAAAGAGGGTTTTCTAGTGACGCAGAAATTTCGTAGGAGAGATATAAATAAATCAAAGATCATGATATATGAAATTACGAGACTTTAATCTTTTTAATAATCTCACCCCTAGATATCCCAATTATACATGTACAGTTTTATATGTATATCTTGTTTCTATTCATTACGTTAAAAAGTAACAAGGAAATTGAAAAGAAAGTTGAAGCATGTAGGAACGATAGACAAGTCAACACTGACAAAAGGTCGTACGTCAATGATTCATCGTTATCTGCAAACCGAATAAAGTATATCAGCGACGGTTAAGTAGCGCCGCGAGATACGATAGGAGCTTATTCCGAAAATATCACTCGGGACCTAGAACATACGTGCGGATTACGTAAGTTGGAACAAACGCATACGCGAAAGAGAAAAAAAAACCAGTGTAGGATCGTTGCGTGATAAAAAGTTATATATTTTTTTAAATAATAATAATATAATAATAATAATAACGTTACTCGCTTATAATTTCCGGTTATAATTCATATACAGCTTTATTGAGAAAGGCAACGGTAACTGTTCTATCTTCTCCTTCATGTAAACTGCGAACGCGTTGCTATCGATATAGTGCGCGACGGTTGCGTCCTTGCCGGTATTAGAACCTCTCGATGTGCGGGAACACGCGTTGCCGCACGACTTGTAAATCGCAATCTCGGGCAGATCCACGTCCATCGCATCGCCCGCGTCCGTGGTGTCGGTGATGTCCGAGTCCGAATGATTGGTATTCGAGCTGGAGCTGCTCTCATCGTTGCTGAAGTTCGCGTCATCCACTATGCCGCTGTCCGTTTTTTCGCGCTTCGCGATCTTCTTGCGTTGTACGAAAGCGTTCTCCTGTTCGGCATCGCTGTCGCTGTCGCTGTCGCTCATGTTGGAGTACGCGGCTACGCTGGACCTCTCCGCGTCTCGTTTACTTCGCTCCTCCGCTCCGTTGTTGTTGTCGTTCGTGTCTGTGGCGACAGAGGAACTGTGACCCGCGCTCGTGTCGTCCGTGCTCGTACTCGAAACAGTGTTCCTCGCAGCGGATTTCCGTCTCTGCTGGCGTACAGGGAAATCCGTATTCACACCAATATCCCGGGTGCTCTCATGGGCATGTACGTTCAACACCCGTTGAGTCTCTTCATTGTCTTCGCCATTCTGATTTGGTTGTATGACCGCTCGTACCAATTGCAAGCTCGTCGTGATAGCTTCTCCGGGCTGAGCATCGGCGAGACGCGCATTTAGCAAAAAACGCGCTCGTCCAATTTCCTGCTCATCGTCGGTTAAAGCTTCGTCAGATTCTTCAAAAATAGGTATCACGAAACGTCGGAGGGTACGTTGTTGCGCGGTTTGTCTCTGATGTATCGGCAATACAGGCTTCACAGTCTCGAGCTCGGGGTGCTCGTACCAAATATTATGACGTAGATAATGTCGAATCCTCCCACGACACAGTTCTTGCAGAGACAAGGGATTGAACTCCGCTGCAACATAGGATTTCGAACATGATGTAAACTGTCGTAAAATCAATAAATGAACAAATAAAAAATATTTATATTTATGAACTATACGTACGCAGGTGAAACAAATTGTGTTCCGCGGACGGAGGTACGACTAGAGTCGCGAAAGATACGGGAAGCATTGTGTTCTGCGACCATGTGTTCTCATCCACTCTTTGCATACGTAGCAATTGATCTTTGTAAGGCATTACCAGTATACCTCCAACGCGTACGAATTGCTTGATAAATGCCTCGTGGCTTTCGGGACACGCTGCGCCGCAATACACTCTGTCGTATTGCCTACCTGGTATGATGCTAAGACAATTTCCTGTTGGAATATTATTATGATGTAACGTTTTACATAAATCCATTGTCATCTTGCTGATATTCAAGAAAATCGTCTTACCTTGTATGAATATAGGTTCGCAGAAATCGAACTCATTTAAAGCCAATGACGTTTGTTTGAATTCCTCCAATCTGTCGTACGCGTATCTCAAACAATCTTCGTGCAACTCAATGCCATGATTGACACCATGTTGTTCTGGAAAAGATACAAAAGATATACATATTCGATATTAATTTTTAAAGCAGCAATTTTCTTACTTATCAACAGTCCCGCCATTGTGCTGAGGTAGCCAGTTCCCGAACCAAGATTCAGGAAGCTTAAACCAGGTTCTAAACTAAGTCCTTCCAACACTTCACTATATATACAGGGGGCTGATAAATGTATATTTCCATGTTTCCAAGCTAGGTCCTTGTAAGCGCCTTCTCGGTAAGCAGACAAGACGTAATCTGCTCTATCTACGGCTCTAAAAACTTGTTCCACGTTCTTCGTTCTGATATATCCCGATCCCATTAAATTATCCACTAATTCATCGTTGTCTTGCCCGCAGCTTACAGTTCCTCCCATGTTTATATCTATATATTAAGTATTCTATAACAAATCCAATAAATAGATATATATCAATGTATTAATATATTATTTATTATGTAAAAAATTAGCAAAGAAATACACACGAATTTAATAAAAAATTAAATAAAAAATGGCTTGTATGTAAACATTGTAAACAAATCTAAACAAAGATATTTAATTTAAGCTAGT
Organism: Leptothorax acervorum; assembly: GCA_035220615.1. NCBI lineage: Eukaryota > Metazoa > Arthropoda > Insecta > Hymenoptera > Formicidae > Leptothorax > Leptothorax acervorum. The sequence goes on from JASTWQ010000364.1 coordinate 56,278, forward strand.
ATGGACTAACAAGTGTAAGTGCCGATACAATATTCACAATATACTCATAGTATTAAGTTACTTAAATTTTTCTTTCCTAAATGCTATTATTATCTACATAAAATCTTTTGAATCTTTCTACAGAATGTCTAGCACAAGATTCGTACTCTAATAGTCCTAACAGCAACCTTTGACGGAAGTGCTCTATCCCTTATTCAGCTCATTCTTATGATAAAATAAGCATGATCAAATAGCATGATCAAATAGCTCAATATCTTGGACTAGAGATATTGAACTTGTTCTTTTGTTATTTTATGGGAATAATCTTGAGTAAAACAATAGATGAGCGAAAGAATATAGGGCACGTATTACGGAACTTTTCAGAATAGATTCCAATTGAAATTGCTTAATTATTTCCTAGATTTTTATTGTGTTTTTTACGGAATAATTTCGATCAGAATCCGTTAAGTTCCATAATACGTGCCCTCTAGCATGTACTGGCTTAAATATCCTTGTTTAGATAAATATAACTTGCTTCAGCAAAGAAAATAAATAAATAGATATTTATTTTTTAAAGTAAGCAGCAATAAGGAAGTTATATTTATAAATATATTCACACACACACTCACACGCACACACACAGAGAGAGGATGCGCTGGCGTAGCTTCATCGAGTCCCTATGCTCTGGATAAGGGCGACAGAGCAAGACTGACTGACTGACACAGAGCGCGCGTAAGTAGTACATCCTCAAAAAGATACATACACATATATATATATATATATATATATATATATATATATATATATATATATATATGTATATCACTCATTTAATACACATTTTCTAGAAAATGAGTGAATGTTTTGAATCGTTAAAATCTTGTAATATTATTTTTAAATGTGACTTGTGTAATAACTGATTGTAGAGAAATAAAAGAATCCTGCTATACATTACTTCTTTATTCAGGATATTGAATTTTCACCATTCTTTTGCAAACAACTCAAAAATGACAATGTTTGAGTTATGTCATTGTGTGGCAAATGAGTGATGATATATATATAAAAGTGATATGCTAGATTATATATATGTATATAATCTAGCATATCACTTTTTATATAACATACGCAAGGAAATTCCGACTCTAGAAGTAATTGGTTCCAGCTGAAGTAGAATCGACAAACAGAGAGTTATACTGCAAGATGATTACTCAAATAGTTCATGTGATTTATGCAACACTGATCAGCAGTTACATTAATTATTCACAGTGATTTTTTAAATATTAAACGACAATATGGAGACCCAGGCGGCACAGTCTCGAGACATGTCTTAAAAATAACTTATCGGGTCAAAGTACATAATTATAAAACGTTAACCACGAATACATGGATAATGTAAAAACCTATGCGTTAACAGCATCGCCGTGTTACTCAGGTTTAATATGCTTCACCGATCGTTAATTCGATTATCCACGACAATGATTCGATGATGCAACAAACGACGTCGCGCGCGGCGCTCTTCGCACTTAAAAATAACGGACGGCAATAACCTGCGATGATCTGTGAAGTGATGTGAAGAAGGTACGCGACACAGACTTATGTTTATTTACGATAACACTGCATCTCACCTCTCACTCTATCTCTCTTTCTCCCTCTCCCCCTCCGATCTCCGACGCCGTATCCCTCTCACTTTCTCTCACGTCGGATGACGAGCGAGTCTGCAAAGGCAGTTTAATAGATCAGCGATATTACGAATATGAATCTCGTAAGCAGGTTCGGAGGTTATTTAACTAGCTTTACGATTTTCTAACGGCAATCAGCGTCGCTAACGCCTTTACGTTACCTGGGCACAGCCGCGTAACGTTAAAGCTGCGTGACGATACGTAACGCATCGCGACTCGCGACTCGCGACACTGCCGTCGGGAAAGTTAAAGACTGGAGCTGGACCTACCAAATCAAAACACAACTTGACGATGACAGCGGAATGCGGATTAGCGCGGAGACGTCGAGCCGTTAAAGCGGAAAGATCTGTCCCGGCGCCGTTACTTCGATGGCGACGTCATGCGTCGGCATATTACAACGTTGACGACACGACTCACGACAACGACGTACTGCCACGGTCCGAACTCCACGGACCACGGCGACACTTGTGTTTTTCTCTCTCTTTTTTTTTTTACAACGCGGAAGAGTTCATCAAGTCCATCAGCTGATACCGCAAAACACGCCGAGCCGAACGTCGATCGACGTTCCTAGTTCCTACGCCATTGGGTAAAAAACCATTGATAATATCGCAACGAGATGTTATTCGAGACTGCATAACGGAGCCTGAAAGAATCTTACCACTTTAACGCCCCCTGTAGATCATCGAGGAAGTTTGTCAACGACACAACGACGGATCACGTCGAATTCTCAACCATTTCCCATGACTTTTTGAAAATCACAAATACAAAAAGCTTTAATTGCTAGGGTATACGTATTATGAAACTTTTCGGAATGAATTCTGTTTCCTCTAGAAAACACAATAGAAATCTAGGAAATAACTAAACAATTCCGATCGGAATCCATTCCGAAAAGTGATCCTTAGAAATCCTAGAATACGTGCCTATCAGGATGTGATATTTTAATAATTTAATTGCATCTCGCCAGCAACAGAATTAATTATTTCGTCAATACCACTGACAATATGAGCTTTAACGAAAGTGGACAACTTTGGAACACGATTCGAGATATACATATATATATAGTTCGAGTAGGTAGCTCTGTCTCCCTCCGTATAAAAAACAATTTAATGTATCCCGAGACATGAAACTTATTATTTTAGTAGATAATTTCGTCTCAGTGTAAAGATGTATTTTATGACGAAGGAAAAATCAATCCGAAAGAGATAGCAGGTAGATTCGTTTCCCTTCTATAATCCAATAAAAAAATGTACTTCGTGACGAAAGAAAAAATGTACTAAAATTACTAATGTTCCAAAGTATATGATATATGGCAGAGATATGACCGATGTCTGAGCTGGTCTGAGCAGTGTTATGGAATTATACTCGAGGACAATGATAGCTGAACTGCCTATTGACACATTTTCGATTAATCCCAACGAATATTAAGTTAGGATAATTCTCGCACGAAACTTTCATGGGATATACATGCTGATACATGCTCGATGCGTGCGCATCTCGTGATTCTCGTGACCATCATGCAGATTTAACGTGTATATATGTATACTTGATAACGAAGGGCTCTAATATACTAATAAACTATTTTACGCTTTATCTTACTGTTATTTAAGTCAACGACGATAAATCAAATGCATCGAATGTTCTATTAAGTGCATGCCATATTTTCTATTCAATATTTCTATTATTTATCGTGTTTCTCGCGTGGTTCGCACGCAGACGAGAAATTCTCGTCGTTTCACATCTTTCACATTCGTGTGATCACGTGACCAATGACCACACGTAGAGTTACGTGACTTACGTGGTATTTTCCTGATCGAAGATGTAATGTATGGATACGTCGCAGGTGCACATACATATATAGCTGTACCACGCTTTGAGACGTTGGAAAGAGAGAGAGAGAGAGAGAGAGAAACTATACTGATGGTGCAGAAGGTGTAGCTGCGGAATGGAAACGCGCAAGACGGGAAGCAGGGAAAACAGGACAGCAGGAGTGTCTGCTGAGACCAACGTCACTGCGCACGCGGGCGAATATCTGGTCGCGTTAGCGTCTCTATTACCGCGTTTACCATCGTTCCATGACCCATCAGATGGCCCTGGTCGACAACTTTAAAACGTAAGTTGTGTATTTCTGCTATTTTATTCGCGTACAACGTGCCGCCGGCGTGCAAAATGGTCCGTCGTTCACGCAGAACGTTCTTGATTACTCGGTGTCGCTCGCAGCCCCCCGCAATCGCTCCTCCGGCGCGTGCGTTGCTAAAATCATCGCTCTTTGTTAGGCCTGACGTTCGCCCGTGCGTGTTATTCTTTGATAAATATACATATCACGGGAGTATATACGAGTATATACACTGGGACTCGCTGCGTCTCGCCGATCATGCTTTCCGCAATCGCTCGCGGTCAAAGATTTCGGTGAATCACGGGCACGGGTTCAACCTGAACACTCCGTTTTATGTATGTAACTTGCACTTTGCGTGCCCTGCCGAACGCGGTAGCGATGGTGCCCGTACTGCCCGTCTTCTTTTTGTTTTTCTAATTCAGCATCGTTTGCTCGATTACGTTCTCGAACGCATGTGTATGTACATATTTTTTATCTTGCAATTTGCAAATTTGTCTTTTTCTCGCTTGGACCGCCGACTCGTCCGGATGATAAAGCGTCAATTCGCGGGAGGGCAGACATTTTATGGCGTTTTACGAAGTTTTCGTTAACCTTTGGTCATTACGCGAAAGACGCGGAGCCTTGATCGACGAAAACATCCGACGAATATTTTATCGATTTAAATATATGTATATATATATATATATATATTTTTACAAAAGATGATCTCTCGTACCGTTTTCGTGTCTTTTATATCGCGCTTTTATTTATTTTAGGAACATCGTGCAAAATTGCATCTTTTTCGGGATAAATATTATTTGCTAAATACCGACCGTTTGCTGAAAACGGCCGTTTCTTATTTGCGTTTCTGAATGTGTCGCGACTTAAAAAGAAATGGTGAGAAGTTTTGACTGTGCATAAATTACTCCTCTACTTTCCCCGTCATTAACGTGTTACGACATCAAGCGCGATTTAACATGCGAAGTTTCGGATTGCGAGTATATAGTGGCCGATTAAATTCTCATTAAAAGTAAGATCGAATGACACGGGAGCCATAATGTACGGGATACCCGCGACACTCGCAGCAGTTTGACGCCTGGCTGACCTCGATTGTCGGTACCAGCTCCACTACCTCCAGGGCCAGCCGCCAGATATACGCTGCCGCGTTGTGCTTGGAGGTTAAAGGCGCGAATAATGCCGCGAGCGGCGAGGGTGACTTTTCTTTTTTTTTCGCGCCTAATAATATGGTTGGCCGCGATTCGGATTGTTACGGGTTACGGGTGTCGAGACTGTCGAGGGACAGGACATCGATCAGCGGAATTCGGAGCAACTCCGTCGAACTGCGTACGTTTGTTATAGCGACGTTGGGAAATTCGTCGGTAGGAGCGGCGCGAAGCGAACTTTCTCAGCGCGATTGCCGTTCGCTGATAACTTCGCATGGAAGAATCGCTTATTAATCGCCCAAGCGAGAAACAGGCGGGGAAGCAGCGATATTCCATCTTCGATTTATATCGATGTATCGTACTCTACTCGATTTCCCCTCTCATTGGCCCGCGCGATATTTGCCGGATAAAAATATGCAATGTTGCTCCTTCTCCCCTTTTCTTATTGACTCTCGAGATGTATTCGCGACGTCCGTTTCAGCTATCCCGAAGGCAATTGGGAAAGCGAATTTTCCCGTCGGACGTCAAGGCGCAGTTCGAAAATCGTTAAAAGGGGACGTTGAGAGCCTTTTCTTGTCCGCGAGTGTAAACTCGGCGTCTGACGCGACGGCCGACGCCCTCTATTTCCGGCAATTCCGGCTCGGTCGTTTCCGTGTCGATACGTATCTAGATAATCAGTGTGTAGCGACCGTAGCTTAAAAAAAATCTAAAACTATATATTGGTTAACTTAATATCGCACAGCCTGCTACTTTCCAAGGTTCAATTTCTTTTGTACGCGCTAACCGTGGTTAAACCGCATCTCCATTCACGCCGAAGGCACGGGCGGGCTGCCCAGCGAACTATCGATCGTATTTACGTGGTTGACGTACGGTAAGCAAGCGAATTCGAAAGCTGATGTAACTCTATTTTTTTTAACTAAAAATATATTATAAAGTCGCGTTAAAACGCGCCACCGGCGCGTTTTCGTGAATAATATTAAATAAAATTATCGACCGCACGGTTAACGAGTACACGAGAGACTCGCGCTCTTGCTGAAAGGGGAGGGAGGAAGAGAGGGAAAGAGGGAGAGAGAAAGAGAGAGAGAGAGAGAGAGAGAGAGAGAGAGAGAGAGAGAGAGAAACAAAAGAAGTTTAGTCGCGAAGAACAGAACTAGCAGCGTGGAGTTATCTGTAATTTTGGTGAACTCGGCGGTGCATTGAATACGGTAAAGTATATCGTCGTTTGTCGCCCTCCCGTCGTCGCCTACGGCTTATGTAGACGGATTTGCATGGATTGCATATAAAGCGTGCGCACGGGAAGATCGACCAATCGCGGACTTAAAATAAAAGATGCCACATCGCGTTCTATACAGTATACACGATGCACGCGCTCGAGATGTGTGTTTCTTTTCTCGTGCTGCACTCGCATGTACTTCGAGTGCTGACCGCACGGCGTTTATCGGATGCTCCAGAGTGTTTCAGGCTGATCTTAAACGGCCCGTTCGATCTTCGTGGACGTTTTGGCAGCGGTGTGATAACGATAATCGTTTCGCGAAAGTTCGAGGAAACGCGAGCGCCCGCCGGAGCATTTCGGGAACACCGGGTTCCGGGAATGGAGCGTCCTCTTCGCTTCTTTCTCGCTCGAAGACGCGAGGAGATGTCGTTCGTTTTACTCCGTGAGAGTTTATAAGAGAGTGGCGAGAGGGAAGGTAACAGAGGATCGTAGTTATGTATGTTTGAGCCGCGTGGAGAGGCCGTTTGAGACGTAATTTGATTGATACGCAGGTATCAATTTCGGTTTCCGCGATCGAGACGCAGAATTCACGCATCTCCGATCGATTATATACGTGTGAATCGATCGCCTGCCAGCTGACGTTTGAAAACACGGTGTTAACACCGCTGATATACACACTCTATATATGTATATTATATATATATACACGTATATATCAATATATGTATATATATATATATATAATGTATATAAATCGAGCATTCCGTGGGGTGTAATCACGGCTAGCACCTTTCTCACTCTAGCTCGCATCGATATGGCCGCGGCGTAGAGTCGTAGAAAGATAGAAAGAACCGAGACTTCGGCCAGTATTCATAGGCTGCGTTTCAATATAATACACTGCCAGTACTGAAAATCTATGGTATACGTGATGTAAACTATAGATTTTCAGTACTGACAGTGAATATATAAAAACGCAGCCATAGTAGGATTATTTAAAACCGTCTTAACCCATGTACACAGCACAAAATATTTTTTAAAATGGTTTACAAAAATATTTTTAGAATGTTTCTATGTCCGTCAGATCATGTAAACAAAAATTTCAAAAATATTTTTAAAAGATTGCATACAAATATATTCAATAATATTTGTAAAATTTTTTAGAAATATTGCTTCGAAAAATAAAATATGTTGAAATTTAAACATATTTTACCAAATTAAATTAGAATAATCGCCATAACGGTCCAAGCTTGGATCTTAATAGCCTAATATTATTTTATTATGTGATACACATATTATCCCCTCCTTCCCTTTAGTCAAATCAATTTTTATCTCCAACATATTTTAACATATTTAAACATATTTTATTTAAATATGTTTAAATTTAAACATTTTATTTTTTGAAGCAATATTTCTAAAAGATTTTACAAATATTATTGAATGTATTTGTATATTTGCAATATATTAAAATCATTTTTGAAAATATTTTTTTTACATGATCTGGTGGACATAGAAACGTTCTAAAAATATTTTTGTGAATTATTTTAAATTATTTTAAACTTTCCAAAAAATATCTTAAAATTATTTTGTGCTGTATGAGAAGTACAATTTTAAGATGTTACAAAACAATCACAGAGCCGTATTAGCATCTTAAGACATTACTTAATTAAAACAGTCTTGAAATAAAAACGAACTATGAATACGGGCCTTCGTTCCGCGGGTGGAAATTCTCAGGTATACGGGTGGAAAATCTCACGGTGTTCTACGATATCGCTGGCGTTTGTAAAATGTAATTGACGCGAGTCGTCGTGATTTTTTTCTGTAAAAGCATTTGCGCGGGAGACACATCGCAAAGATGTTATTTCTCTTTCTCTCTCTCTTTCTGAAAAGAGACGTGGATATTTCTTTCTGAAAGGAAATATCCAGGTGATCATTTTTGATAATGAATAAACGCTCGATAATCGTCGACGATCGTATCGATCCGTACGATCGGTGATCGCGAAACAATCCGCGCGGGATGGGGAATGAGGGGGACAGGGCAGTTGCTCAATTCGAAAAAAAAAAAAGCTCAGAAAAGCGACGTCGGAAGGAACGTTGGCGGCGCTGGGGCGGCGCCATTGGCCGGCGCGACTGCACCCGTTCACTGTGCGGTCCGCGGCGACCAATGGGAGACTCGCTGGCGCGCCGTCGCGGTCGCCACTGCACGTCCGGCCTATGGGGACGTAGCTGTGGCGTACGGACGACCAAGGGCTCGAACGCTCAAAAGGTGTGCTGAGATTTTTGTTAAGAGTTACGCGAGTGGCGTGTACGAATTGCTCACGGTTTGTAGACGTGCGGGAATAACGTCGACCGGGGAAGTCGCGGCCCGCGCGAACGTCGACGAATCTCGCCGCGGAACCGGACCGCGCGTCCGTTATTCCGAAAAGTGCCGCAACGCGCGTTGCCCCCTTCGGTCAATGAGCGAACGAGCGACTCGCGAGTCGCGAGTCGTGTTTGAATAGGAGAACTCGCATCCGTCTTCGCCTCTGGCCGTGCGCGAAACGCGAACCGCCTCAGCTCCGTTGTCTCGCCCACAGTGTGAATTTCAAAGCGTGAAAAGTGACTTTGAAACGTGATTGTGTCGTGCTACGGACATCGACGTCGACGGTTCGGCGCGCCATTTAAAATCGTTCGCGATCGTTCTTGACGAGTGCATCGGGCGTCTCTGATGACTCCGAATACTCCGACGCGCGAATTCGCACGATAAGCATTCTACGTCGAACGCGTCCGCGCTTTTTCGCAAACGAGGAATCTCGTATTCTCCGCGAATTACGTAACTGACAGCGACGCCGATATGCCGATGATGAACGCTATGTCCGCTAGGTTCGTAAAGTTGCATTGCAGTGAGTCTTTAGGAAAAAAAAGAAATACTTTGTGTATTAGACATTGTTTGGTACCCTACCCGTTTATTGAGACTGAATGACGACGGAACATTACGTTGCGATTTATTTCATGATTTCACGAGACTTCAAAATTATGCAAAAGGATAACGTGTACCTACATCATCAGATAATGTCAAATGTATTTTCAAGTTTTACGCTTTTCACTTTTTAACTCGTAAAACTAGTTTTACTTTTTTTAAATGTCTCTGATTGTGAATTGGATGTGTGATCACTGATAACTGATAACTGTTATAAAGACACCTTTAATGATGAGACGATGAGAGTGATGAGAGACACACTTAGACCCCCACTTACACTCTCTGTTGACAGAATGGAAGAAGAAATAGTGGTAGACGATATTGATGAAAATAGCGCTGCGGATACACAGCAGAATGATGATACGACTACGCCCGTAATGCCACTGCTGTACATCCAACAAAATAAAGTACGTTCCACTCTATCGCCAAGCGTAAATCAAAATCTTGTTTCACCTAGCACCCAACTTGCTGCCATTATTAATCCGGTTAATAACCAGGTAATTATTGAAAGCATGATGCATTGCACAGTGTGTCACGACTATATTATATCTTATTGCTTAATCCTGGCTTTGTACTTGTGATTTGTATGCCAGAGTTGAGAACCTTTCTACATAGATATTACAGTTATTTCAAAATATTTGCAACCTATATCTCTTATATAAGCGTTTTAATATAATGGATAAATATGTAATATCTGCATATAGATGAACAGAACGTACAAACGAATTATTCACAATAACCTAAAATTTAATATACATCTTTTAATGCATTGCATTACATATTTCATATATATATATGTAGCATATATGTACATATATCTTATATACGAGAGTAGATACAAGATATTGTTGGAACGAAAAGTAACAGCTAGTACTAAATACAGCTCATATTCAGTACACATATACATATAGGTCTTGTAGCCTTACAAGATGTGTGTAGGTGGTAGCAGTGAGCCAGTGAGTGGTAGTAGTGGTACATCTCCCATAGTAAATATAGATTTAGTCAACAGAAGTATTGTGTACGCAGAGAAGCGAGTCAAAGATCATGTGTGTAAAATTAATTCTCTTGTTGAGAAAATATATTTAAATACTTATAATTTGTTAAATTTTATTGTACTTTATATGATATTTATGCTATTTTATCGTGCCACATATGTACATTGACAAGTAAAAAGTGGATATTGATTATAGTAATTAATATGGACGCGTTATTATGTAAAAATTCTCATATTTGAATACTTTTGAAGTTTAGTTTTGGACAAAATTGTGGCTTCTAACTTTTACTATACTTTTACAATAAGTTAATTTTAAATGGCAAGTCCATTAAACTTTTATTCTAGATTGTGATTGGACAAAATAAGATGTATTTCCGTCTGGTTTTTTTTTCCGAAGAACATCCTGAACTTGTGCACATTGGTGCAATAAGTTAAGAGTAAAATAAAATATACTTATCCCACTTTTTCGAAAAAGAACAAACTTAACTTTTATTCTAGATTGTGACTGGACAAAATAAGGTGTTTATACAAGGGCCGAGTCAGGTAGCTACGTCTCAAAGTAAACAACATATTGTCATTCATCGCCCAATAAATACTGTGAGCACTGCGACGACTTCACAGACTCAAAAACACATTTTACTTAGAAAGTCGACATCTACTGCTCAGATAGTACCCTTGAATACAACGCAAGGAAATCAAACGAATGCGCAAGTGGGAAAGCATACATTTGCGTATTTAGGAACTCTCATTAAACCTCATAACAAGTCACGAGAATCTGTCGTTATACCTGCAGGTAAGAAATTTTTGTATTTTATAAATTTTTATATAGCTACTTTATAATTTGTCAATATATGTATATAGTACAAAAAACCTAATACTTAATATATCAAATAATGATTACATTTTTGTCAATGACTGCGCATTTACTTATTTAGTGTTGTATTCGAATAGGGGCTCTAACACCAACTCAGATATCTAAACCCAAATTAGTAATTACTCCAGTAATATCGCAATTAGCTCAATCAACAAGTACCACAAGCTCTCAGAGTCAACCTCCTAAACACATGGCGAATTTAATATTGCCAATGAACATTCCCCAGCAAAGTGGCACCACAAAACCTAGCATGTTTAATCTAAAAATTAATAATGGTCAACTCAGTACAGAAAGCAAAGGTACCATAACAGGTATAGAAATAGATTTCTAATTAGCATAATTATTTAGTATATTATTTTGGAGTAAAATATAAAATATTTTTATTGCATGTGCAATTTTAGTGTTACGTGAGTCAAAAACGACAAACTCAACGACACATCCTCCACCACTGCACCCAATAGCGAAAATGACTCTTTTAAATGCAAACAAGGGTAATTCTAATTCCATAGACAGCATAAAAATAACTGAAAACCCAGATTCAGCTGTTATCACGCCAATCCCGAAAAAGGAAGACAATCAACCGGAAAAGCGGAAAAAGACAATTAGCAACATATTACGAGGTTCTACTGAGAAACGGATAAAGAAGCAAAATATCCCAAAATCTCCTCAAGACAGTCTAGCTGATGCCAATTACGCATTGAGCAGTCCAGAGTCTGAACAAGACAAAGATAAGAAGGTTCAAAATGATGATGACATTACGTTAATAAAAGTTATTCCTAGTGAGGATAAAGTTTCAAAACTTAATACGAATGTGGATGATGATATAAAAATAGAAATAATTAAAACTCCAACGAACTGTAATACTGAAACAGTGCCAGACAATAAGAGTGAAGCAAAGAGTAACAATTATGAAGAGACAAAAGAACAGTTGAATACTCTGAATCAGAACAATACAAATTTTGATGCAACTAAAGTTTTAGACTGGAAAGATGGTGTCGGTACTTTGCCTGGGAGTAATTTACAGGTAAAGGAAATATATATAATATTAATTTAAAGACATAAGTGTGTACATATAGAAAGATTGAATACTTTTATTGAATACTTTCGTTATTTCGTTATTTTTTACAAATTTTTTTAGTTTCGTATGAATGAATTTGGCATCATGGAAGTAGTAGATGAAGATGAAAGTAGTAAACAGAATAAGGACGGTATTGGTGACAAAGAAAATGTGTGTTTAACACAAAATTCTTCAAAGGCCAGCTCAGGAATCGTTAATAATACTAACGTAGAGAAAAAAGGTAATTTACAAATAGTATGTCTTGATTAATATTTTAAATATAAATATCTATACACATATGTTACTATAATGAAATACCTACACATTTAATTTAGCTGAAGATAGAAAATCTAGATCGGTAAGTGCAGATACTGTGTATCATTGCGATGCTTGTGGATGTTACGGATTGGCTGCTGAATTTGAAAGTCCAATATCGTGCAGTCCTTCCTGCACAGAAGTGATAGAGGCTAAAAAACAATCTGCAAATCGAAAGGACAAGGATCTAAAGTGTGTATTTTATATATAAATCTTAATGTATAGATAATAATTAAGAAATTACAACTTATTCATATGATTGTTTGTACAGGGAAGTACGCATGAAAAAGAAACGCAAAAGGTTATTGCAAGAACCACAATGGTCAAAGGAGATGGATGAAAGGTCTGATGAGAAGACACATGATAAAATAAAATTGGAGATGGATGAGGAAAAAGACGCGATAGCGGGTATTGATGATGAGACCCAAGGAGATTCGTCAGAATCAAAGGTAAATCGAATGTAGTAGTTAAATTATTTCATTAAATTGAACGTGTGAAAAATAAAACATATTAATTTAAATTTTTAATCTTATTTTATGTGCAGTATCCTTGGCAAAGAGGAAAGTTAGGTTTTTCATGGCCAAAGTACCTTGAACATTGTAAAGCAAAAGCAGCGCCTGTTAAGTTATTCAAGGATCCCTTTCCCTACAGTAAAAATCATTTTAGAGTTGGAATGAAATTGGAAGGTATAGATCCGGAACATCCTTCTCGATATTGTGTTCTGACTATTGCCGAGGTTGTAGGTAAGTCATTAAAAACCATATACATACTCTACAGTACGTATTACAACATGAAATTTATAAAATATATAACGTTATTTATAGGTTATCGAATGCGTTTGCATTTCGACGGTTATCCAGAAAATTATGATTTCTGGGTAAATGCAGATAGCATGAATATATTTCCCGCCGGTTGGTCTGAGAAAAACGGCAAGAAATTAAATCCACCAAAGGGTTACACATCTGGAAATTTTAATTGGAATGCATATCTAAAAATCTGTAAAGCGTCTGTAGCAGCGAAGAATCTATTTCCAAATAAAGGCGCGCTCCAAACCGTCTTTCCCACAGGCTTTCGCGTGGGCATGAAGTTGGAGGCAGTGGATAGGAAACATTCTTCATTACTTTGCGTCGCTAGCATAGCAGGTTTAATGGATTCTCGAATATTAGTCCATTTCGATTCTTGGGACGAGGTGTATGATTACTGGGCTGATGCAAGTTCACCATATATTCACCCTGTTGGATGGTCTCATCACAACGGACGCGTCCTGATGCCACCGAATAGTAAGAAATTTGAAATTAACGTATTACAATCCGTTCGTTTTTTTCGAAGAACTTCCTGAACTGGTGCACATTGGTGCAATAAGTTAGAGTTAAAAAAAATATACTTGTCTCTAATTTATCGCACCAATGTGCACCAGTTCAGGAAGTTCTTCGAAAAAAAAATCTAATATATCACAGGCCTATCTAAGGGCCGTGGCACACAAAAAAATTTAAGCAGTGAGACAATCAACAGTGGATTTGCTACCGCTTACATTATGCCTTAAGTTCTTGACTGCGATTGGCTGATTTGCTTACTGCTAAGTTTTTTTGTCCCTAAGGGCTATGGCACATAGAGAAACTTAAGCAGTAAGCAAATGGACCAAAAAAATCACAGTCAATTACACATTCTCAAAAACTTAAGATAGTCAATGGTTAATTTGCTTATTGCTCAAGTTTTACTTCTTACATTTTTCTATGTGCCATGGCCCTAACCCGCGGCTCGCGAGCACTCGTGGCTTTTTCGCCTACCTGGTGCTGTGATTTCATGGGACGTGAAAGCCCCACCACTTGGCATGGGGCGCCACTACTAAATGCATCCAGCCGAAGCTTCGGCTTCTGCTCTACAGGCTACATCGATATATCATGCATGTGGTAGTGGCGTCCCATGCCAAGTATCGGGGGCTCTCACGTGCCACGAAATCACAGTACTGCCCCTACCTCGATGTTCGGGCTCGAGCCGCTCGGTTCCCCACTCTTCCAGTACTCGACCCTTGTTCTTGGCTTGTCTTATGAACACGTGCGTTTTACGAAATACGCTGACTGTTTCCACGTTACGACGCGTATGCAAAATGGCATTGTAACTTGCATTATTGTCTGAAGTCGCATAACACGTAGCAAGAAATCAACACCATACTGCTTTATGTGTAAATAAAAACGTTTACGACACGACGCCGTGCGGCATCAAGGCTACATCGCTTATTACGGAAAAACGTGATGATGGGAGAAGTCCGATGCGGTAAGAGTGGGACCGTCGGCTCCTTTGCTCCTGGTGGTTAGACAGGCCTGATCTATTATATTCACTTATATTCTTCTATACGTAATTGTAATATTTATGATCAGATTATAAGGATCCTAAATCTTTCACTTGGGATGCGTATTTGAGAGAAACCGGCTCAGTGGCTGCTCCGGCTAGAGCATTCAAACAACGTCCACCATGTGCGTTCAAACGTGGTATGAAATTGGAAGCGGTGGATAAACGGGTTCCACAGCTAATCAGAGTGGCAACGGTCGAGGATGTAAAAGACCACCTGTTTGTATTGATTGCACTTGCTTTCTATGTATTTTTATTTTGCAGAATAATAATCATAGATATATTTTTTACATAGATTGAAGATAAAATTCGATGGCTGGCCCGATAATCATGCTTATTGGGTTGATGACGATTCACCTGATATTCATCCTGTGGGCTGGTGTGCAAAAACTGGTCATCCACTGGAACCACCACTTAGTAAGCTACCTCATTTTACATTTTGTACATTATAGAATATTTTAATTCGGACGTGCAATGTGATTTATTTTCATCATTGAGTAGCACCCGATAATCCGAATGATCGACCGGAATGTGGCACATACGGCTGTCGAGGTGTAGGACATGTAAGAGGACCTAAATTTGCAACGCATAATTCAGCATCCGGTTGCCCGTATTCTCCCCAAAATCTAAATAAATCGGGACAGATGCCTGATAGACTCAACTTGTCGAAAAACCACGACTCTCACGAAGCCTATGACTACGAGGAGGAAATACAGGAAAAAATAAAACTAGAGAAGACTGACAGAATAAAGATAGAAAAGTCTGAGAAGTCCGATAAAATTTTGTTCTCAGACGACGGAATATTAATGATCGAGAAGGAGATTAAGCAAGAAGATGGAGATTCATCGGATAAGAACGACAAATCTGAAAATAGATCGGAAAATTCAGACAAGTATGTTGAATATAGCAATATCAATTATAATGTATATCGAATAATTGTGAAATAATTGCTACTTATTTATATCATTTTGCCGTTTCAGATCCAACAAATTTAAGAATCTGCACAGCGACGGACAAACGGATGATGATGAAATTTCAAGGAAACGGAAGAAAAGGTGTGTTATTGAAGTTGTAAAAGCGGACTTCTCTCGTGTCTAATCATTCTCGTATAATATTACAATTCAACGTTAATATATTTTCAGACATCTAAATGCGGAAGAGTCTTTGTTTACCGTTTCTAATGTTACGTATGGCGATCTGCATTGGAGTAGTACTGTCTCATATGCTGCAAATATGCCGGTCAAGCAATTGCGTAAAGAGTTATATCAATCTGTATATAATCCAGGATATAATCCTTTGCCGAATGCACCACATATATGGGCGAAACATAGCAATGCCTTAAATAGAGTAGTATCAAGACAGACTACTAATCCACGACGATGGTCTAATGAAGAAGTGATTAAATTTATACAGAGCATGCCTAATTGTGCCGAGGCTGGAAATGTCATCAGGCAGAACGTAAGTTTTAAAGAAAGTACAATTATATGAACAATTAGATTAAGTAACTAACGGTATATATTATACTGTTATTTATTATTGCAGAATATCGATGGCGAGGCATTTTTAATGTTGACTCAAGAGGATTTGGTATCGGTATTACGTCTGCGACTCGGGCCTGCGATTAAGTTGTACAATAGTATAGTTTTACTACGTCAAAAAGCATCATAAATGCGTTAAATGCGAGCGAAGCGTGTCTCATTGACTGGCGAATGATATGTGGCAGCTGTTGTGACGGAAGATATCGCCTATAAATTTATTTAAAATATCAAGGAAATTTAATATATCTTTTTTTTGCAAAGAAATTTCAGAATTGTATTCTTAAACGGACAGACGAGTAAAAAAGAAATGAATAAGACTCACGCGCGAACGAGCACTCGCAAGTGTTTAGTTAGACAGTTCTGAAATATTTGTCTAAAATCTTTTGTTCAAATCTACAATTGGTAGAGAGAGAGAAAAAATTATTGCAAAGTTGATAATGCTTACATGACACGTTGATTTGACAATTCTGTGAATCCTGCAATGTGACAAATTTAGTGCTGTATGCATTGCTTGAAGTACTTACGACATGATACGGTTGTAATTTTGATGTAAGATGAGTGTATTGAATCGTGTACAAATGTAAATATTGTTTTAATTATTAGGTATTGTAATAAAAATACTTATGCAAATCTTTTCACCTAATCGTGCAGAGTATTTCTGAATTTCAAAACCAACGTATTTCCAATAAAAAGCTCGGTGGTACGTCGGCATTCTTAAAATTCGGAGCAATATTCTCTATATCTTCCATTTCAAGTCACGAAACGCGATCGGAACTTATTTAGTGCATATTCAAACATTATTCGAATCGACTCGTATATTTGTCGCTTTTGTTAACTTCGAAAACTATCTC
The DNA here is from genome assembly GCA_035220615.1 of Leptothorax acervorum. Classification (NCBI taxonomy): domain Eukaryota; kingdom Metazoa; phylum Arthropoda; class Insecta; order Hymenoptera; family Formicidae; genus Leptothorax; species Leptothorax acervorum. The sequence goes on from JASTWQ010000364.1 coordinate 73,338, forward strand.
ACACGCGAAATATTAAGTAAAGCTCGCTGTAACATACATCCATATATTGTTTTGCAATTTATACGTTTGCGTTGATCACACACATTCTTTGCAATAATTTACTATATTTTCAGAAAGCATTTTCCGAAACAATTTTCGAATTTTATTTCTGTATCGAAGGATAGTCTTCGCGTTTCGAATTTGCTTTTATATTACATTTATTTCTAGATTTTTTTCGATTTACATAGCAATATCATCCGCCTGAAGTTGTTGCCTCATATAATTTTGAATTTGCGTTGACATTTCAAGTATTTTATAAATATAAACGAATTTCGGATATGAATCTCTGCGTTAAAAAGGAAATGATATCTCTGCGTTAAAAAGTATACAAGTCTTTTGGTTCGCGTTTCGAATTAACTTTTATATATCCATTCTTAGAGATCTTTTAGAGATTCACGTAATAATATTACATCCGCCTGAACTTACTCATTTCGAATGTTTCGCAACCCCGATAAATTTTGAATCGCCGTCCGTTAGGGAACACATCGCGACGGTTTTGATTGTTTCGCGTTGTCTCGCGATCATTATCGGGTAATAGTGAATCTCGTGCGCGAATAATTATCGTGAGCGTGCCCCATAAAGGGTCGGACATTCGCGCATCGTGATCGTGCATCGTAAGCGAACGTATAAGCGTCACGTACGATCGCCGGTTTCGCGATTCCGTCGCATCAATTCTTCTCGAAATCCACATATTCGGAATGATTCGAGATCCTCTTTTTGTGAAGATCTTGCGGATCGATGTTGCGATCACCAAGTACGTATACGTCATCTTTTTCTAATTATTCGCATTGAATTATTCTGCGCATTTTTGTTATTAAAAACGATATTTTTTATCAATGTAACTTGTGTAACACATTGAATTTGTATCAAGTACGACGTACGACTAATAAATTAAATGGCCATTGTGTTCTGATCGTCGCGACGTTATCAACGATCAGTCATGTTAGGATATTACTCAATTATTCCCAACCGAGGGTTTATTATCTACTGTTGTTCTGCGGTATCGATATGCATGTATACCTATAATGAATCGGCATTTGAACTTAATTAATTAAACTTAATAATTAAACAATTATTAGATTTCGGTATGTTGGCGACTACGAAAGTATAATTTTTAAATGAAAGATAACGGAAGGTATGTACATAAACGGAGATTTATAAAAGTAAAATAAAGTAATTGTAATGTGCGTTACAATAAACGATTGCAAAGAGAGGAATTATTTAGTATTATATGTATATGGCATTACACTGCATATATAATACGAATACATATGCAATATTTGACTGTTTAATTTATATATTTATTTATATTATACCGGCTAAATAATATTACTGTTTACAGTAAAAATTTCCATTACGTAATATGCATAATATACGTAATTACGTAATGGGAAATTTTGTTTCCTAGCATTAATTACGAAAATGTGCTTATACGAAACATATACATATACATACATATATTTTCTGTAATCATGGAAGATTATACTATATGTATATGTTCAATTGTAGATGATTTTTTCTTCTGATTTAAAGCACAAAATAGAAGTAATTAAAAAACTATTGATCAATTTTTTTGTAGTATATCCTTTTTTGTACATTCTGTAATTTATACAATAATTTTCTTTTCTTTTCTCGTTCTAAGACCAATCTATCAGGGGGTTTAGATAATGCAGATATTAGGAGGTTTTATATATGTAATAACTTTAGATATACATATGTATAATAGCTATATAGACATACATATGTATAACCATATATGTATAACTTTGTGTGTATAACTTTATTGATATAACTGTTAAATTCGTGATAATACAAAATAGATAAAATTATAATATTTTATATTTCTGATTGAGACGATTTTATTTCGGAATCCGGTTTGTCTCAATATACTCTCAATACCATTAGTCTTATATTTAAAAATAGATTATTTTGAAAAAATAATACAGAAGAGTTTTTAAGATATGCACTTTTAGGTATTGTTAAGTCATCAGTATTATTTAAATATGATAATTAAGTAAACAAGTAAAATATAATTCTCAGTCAAAATAAATTCATCAAAACTTGCTTCTAGAGCGAAATTTGCTACTTTCGATTGAATGCAAATGTCACAAGATTTCATTTTTTAAATATATTTAATATTTAATAAGTAAGACTTCACTTTTTAGTGTTTATGAAAAAAAAAAGATGTTGCGTCAACAGCAGTTCAATTGAAAATAATCTTGTTAATTCAACAACAGTATTAATAATACAAACAGGTCCTTGAAAAAGGGGGGAAGGTACAGCGGATGTATTAAAGGCTGAAAAGGCCAGTATTAATAAGGGGTCCCGAAATTTCAATTATTGTAAGATATAACTGTTTTCTATTGTTTCCAACTTAATATTTATTCAAATTAATTTGTATGCAAATTAATTTTGTTTTCATCTGCTTTCCATCAGCTTTACGAATATATTTTACACTGTGTGGAATTTGTTGCTTACTTCATGTGTGCAACATTATCAATTAAAAATGAAATAGATTGTAAGTAATTGTAATTCTTTAATCGCATCATCAGTCGGGTCGAAAAAAGTTTTTATTGTTTATTATAGAATTATAAAATTCTATTTGTTCTACCTATATTTTATGATATAATTCAATTTATGTTTTCACAATTTTGTGATATTTTGCTTTTCTTTTCAGACATGTATAACCTACTTATTTATAAATTATATTTAAAATAAATATAATTTTAATTATACAGTTTTATTACATTTTCTAATTCCCTTAAAACTTTTTAAATATAAAATTCAAGTAAAAAGCACCATCCTTACCTTTGCACGGCCCTGGAAAAAAATAACATTTTGTTAAAACAAGAGCATATTTATTTCATTAATAATATTGTTATAAAATTTATAACAAGATTATTTTCAATTACTGTTGTCAGCCAATGCTGCCAATGTAAATTTTTTTTTCTTTTGCGTATACGGAATGTAATAATAATGTAATTTTCTACGAAACGCTAATTAACGAAAGTTGATTTTGCGGCGTAAATCTCGATCGAGTAATCCCACACGTGGAATATTTCGAATATTACATATTTATACATATACCTACGTATTTATACACGCGCATATGCTTGCGTGTACGTTTGTAGTTCGAAACATTCGCATACCGAGAGCACTTTTTCGGTATATTTTTCCGTCGCGCCGGTCGCGCGTGACGTTCGAAAAAGCGGTGTACACTGTACTGCGTTTCTCGATCTACCCCCTCTCAAGAGCTGCCGCACGCCTGTTGGCTTGGCACCACTTACACTTATCCCCCTCCCAACCGGCGCGGCGGCCGGCAACGTGCCTGCCTGCGCGGGCTGTGCCTGCTATGGTGATGTTTACAGCGTAGTCACGGGCGTCCCGGCAACGGCTCATGTGATCAGTCGGTGGTCCGTCGCGCGTCGGGTAACAGTGGATGTTGACGTTCGTTGGTTCGTGGCTCGTGCTGTCAGCTGTATATCGAATCGGATTGTGTTTCGCGTCACGCCGTCACCGCTATTCTCCCCGTATCTCGAAACGTTGACGTTGACGGCTCTCAGCTCTCGACGATCAGCCGAACGTTCCGAACGGACAGCCGACGGTTCGACGAGACGCGAAGCGGTGCAGGTGGCTCGAACGTCCGGAAAAGTGCGCGGAAAAGTGCGCGCGCGTTGTTACACCGATGCGCTACTCTCGTTTAAACCCCTTAATTAATTAATAAGCCCTATTAATACATCGTTCTGTATGGATTAGAACTCACAGGATCGATTTCGCAACGACCGGTAATTCCGAAATGAAGGGCTTCGCGATAATCCAAGTGCCGGCAAAGCGCGGATTCCTCGTTGCGCGTCGTTTCGATCGTTCGCGCGGATAAGTGTGCGCGCGCGCTCCGAAACTCCGAAATCGGTCAATCACGAAATCCAACAAAGTAATACAATGGTGCCGCGTGAGCCGCCAGTGACCGTGCGCGAGGGTGATTGACGGACAATCGAGACGTTCGAGAATTCGAGTGTCGCGTGGAGGGGAAAGATAGAGAGAGAGAGAGAGAGAGAGAGAGAAAGAGAGAAAGTATAGCGAAAAGAGGGTGTCTCGCGAAACGACGTGAAGTTCGCGGGGAATTGGGAAGGAAAGTCGGCGCGGTAATCACGTGACCGCGTGACACGCGCGCGTCGCCCGGCCGGCGTGTTATGGTCCGCGCGTTTTTGTTCGCGGGACGAAATGAAGGTGACGACGCAGCGGCGCGGCCGTCGATGAGCTCCAACCCCAAGGATTGTTGCGCGGATCCTGCGCTGGTTGAACGGGGCTCGTGGCCCTGCTCTACTAAGTCCGTTAGCTGCAGCCCCCAGGCTTGTACGCCGCTCGCCGTAGGCACGGGCATGATGCCACGAGGTCTGCCGACAACGAGACGTGGCCTGCAGGCGCTGGCGCTCATCATCGCTACCGCCTACGCCACGATTCTCCTGTACCAGGCCGTCGCACCGCGCCAGGTAATTAGAACGATCGTTATCGTCGTTATCCCCCAGCCCCAGCTCCTGCCCCTGCCCCAGATCCCCCTGTTGCCGGCGACGCCAGTCCTGCGATGCTTGCACGTTCCGGTTTCCGGTTCGCCCGCCAGCCAAGTCGAACAAGATTGTTTGAATTTTAACGTTGGCGTCTTATATGTGCCACTTGACATCTACAGAGTTGGACCTTTACTTAAAATGCAATGCGCTCTACAATCTACATCTACGTATATACTATATACAAATGTAAACTATGTTTAACGTAACATGTAAACGATGAGTGATCTATGGATTATCAGACATTTATATTTCGTCAGAAATATCGGAAATTTATGTTTTGTTTGCAATTTTACTTTCTGTTGTTATCTATTATTTAATTTGGACAAAAGTCTTCAGAATGTCACGAAAAATTTATGATAGTTTTAAAGATCTTGTTTTTTTCTGTGAAAAAAGAAAATAAGTATTATATATATTGTGTGCGTTGCAACTGTGAACTACGATAAATACTGTTTTCTATCGTTATAGAGCTCACAGATTAGTGTAAATAATAATATTTTTGTATTTATTTGTATGTTAGTATCATGTATCTTTTATATCACTGTACAATTAATTAATAAATAAATTATAACTAAAATGCATTTAATCGAACCAGTTCAAAGAAATCAATCATTTATCAATCAATAATTCAATTTCTAGTAATTTACGTGGTGTATATTGTCTACATGAAAAAGATTTGTCTAAACATAACATAAATAATACGTAAACGACCCATGTAGATGTAATCTTGAAATTTACGGCACAACCTTGTTTGAAATGTCCGGCTGTCGTCGCCGCATTCTTACCCTTGGCGCGACAGATAAGTTTAAAGTTTTAGATTTGTTTCTGAGTGAATTTAGAAAGAAGAGAGCTAGCATTTAGTACATTCCGTGATTTATTCTGCGATATATCGCCCATTTGCCGTAACAATGTCACAACTCAACAAAGTTTTCCAGAAAATGAGTTTGAATGTTTTGACTCTTTAAAATTTTGTAATATATTTAAATGCGATTTTAACGTAATAAGAATAACTGATTGTAGATGAATAAAAATATGTAACTTTATATTAGCTCTTCATTCAGTACATTAAATTCTCATCATTTTTTTTGCAAACAACTCAAAAGTGACAATTGTATACAAAGCGAATAAGCGATGTGATAGTTTTTATAATTTTACTCACACTCTTTCGAGTTACGTTATAAATTAAAAAAGAGAAGATACCGTTTTTTGGTAAGATCGTGAGCGTTAGAAGTATCTAGATTAAGTTTAAGTTTCACCTTTTTATTACCTATTACTTGATTTTGACAATGTTTACCTGAGAAATTGTTGACGTGATTGTCCATACAAGCATTTTGTCCAATGTTTTATTCATTGACACCATTTATGATTGTTAAGGCTCCTGTATAGTCGTCGCTTCTATCCTTGTTTGATGGCGTCAGAAGCGAGAAATGAGTGGAAATGACACGCTGAGATGTTATGCGTGCCATTGCCAAATAAAAAGGTATGTGCACAAAATAACACTACAGTTCACTTCAGCACACTTCAAAAATTTAACGGAAACTATTCCTTTCCACTGACAATTAATAAACAGCCGTAAAATGAATGTAATACAAAACCTAACTATGTAGGCTTATGCGCCTGCGCCTGCGCATGTAATACAAAGCCTACATAGTTAGGTTTTGTATTACATTCATTTTACGGCTGTTTATTAACTGTCAGTGGAAAGGAATAGTTTTCGTTAAATTTTTGAAGTGTGCTGAAGTGAACTGTAGTGTTATTTTGTGCACATATCTTTTTATTTGGCAATGGCACGCATAACATCTCAGCGTGTCATTTCCATGACTCATTTCTCGCTTCTGACGTTATCAAACAAGGATAGAAGCGACGACTATCCAGGAGCCTTAATTCATAGATATATGGCATACAAAAATATTCGGGCATTGGTAGTTTTTGAATAAAAAAATTAGCATTTAAAAGTAAATGCATTTTTATAAACTTATTATTTATAGTTGAATAGCGTAAATAAGTAACAAAATTTTACATTCTTAATCAATTAAGTAGACTTTACTTTTATAGGGTTCAAAATTAAAAATTACGTTTTCAACGTTCATATTGCCAGTTAAAGTTGATTAAAAAAATTCTTCGAAATTAAAGCTTAAAGCAGCATTGTGAAGATAATTAATGTTAAGAATTGGTAAATTCATATAGAAAGATGTTGATTTTTCTCGATACCTTTGTAGAGAAAAAATCGAGTCCAAATCGTAACAAATTAAGTTGTAATTCGGAACATTATAATTATTTTCATAATGATTGGCTATCTCGATATATTATACATATATCAATTGCTCTGTTAATATAAAGAGATATCTCTTGTTTATAAACGACGTCGTGTCCATGAAAGTAATTGCATGTCGAAAGAAATATTTTTCAATCCTTTTTCAATACCTCTTGGAGCTGATTCGAGGAAAATCCACCGCACAGGAGAAACTCACGCATTTTTCTCTTTATTTTAATAATACCTATATTCTGGTAATTGTGTGTCGCAGTGGGTCGACGAGATGAACGTGGCGGAAGTGAATAGCCGAAGCGTGATAGTGGAGGTGCCGGCGTCGAGAAAGTTAATCAGCGAGGAGTCGCCGGTGACGCCGCCGGTGGCGACGGCGACTATGGCACCGTTCGCCACGAATCTCGACGACGTGTTTATCAGCGTGAAGACCACCAAGCACTATCATCACTCGCGCTTGCCGGCCATCGTCGATACGTGGTTCCAGTTCGCCAGGAATCAGGTGAGCCTCTTTACGCCGCTCTGATCGCCGTGAAATCCCGATATCCCGGATTCATTAGCGTCGCTCGATCACCCCGTTTCTTGTGCTCCGACCTTGCGACAATCTCGTTACCAATATAGCGCGATCATCTGAAAACACTGAAGCTTCCTGAGACTATCGTTCAATAACTGGGATACCTATACCTTCCGATGTGTGACTACGCATCCCTTATTTTCATCCCTTGATTTGTTTCATTCGTAGCGATAACTTTATGACAATTTTTGATAAGTTTTACTTGCTTTATAAACAGTTGTGTGTTTTTCGATATCGCTCAGCATTTGCAAACCTCGAGCTAGTCGAATCTGCTTCTTAATAACGTATAATTAAAAGATGCGACCGCTTTTTATTTTCCATTTAGACACATTTGCTTATTACTAAATGTATTTAATAATGATTTCAATGTTAAAGTTAGCTTTCACACGGGTGCAATATTTTTTATGATAAAAATATCGTGTGGTATTTAAAAGAATTATTTTTCAGGAATACCTATCATTCGTTATTACACTCGATTTGTTCGCTATTAATCGTGAAGAGAACAGAGAACTCGGATAAGAGTAAGAATTAATCGTGTTAAAACACATTTTCACATTTATCACAATAAAATGCACGCATAGTCTTATCGCGACGCGACGTCTCCATCATCGCGAGATTCATCTACGCGCTTTCTTGTGGGGCGGAATAGGCCACACTTTGTACACGACTCGTTGGGCCTTATCCAAGGGTATCGAAGCGTATTCGCGCGTATTTACCGTAGACCGTGTCGCCGATGATCAGCGTGAATTCACGATTTCTCGCGCCGTGGGAATGACATTCGTTCCACTCTTCCTTCCCTACAATTTCTCATTTGCCTTTTCGTACCTATAATATCGCCGGTACCGTCCATACCTTGCGAAAACAAGAGGCGCTATTCCACGTCTCTTCCAAATAGGATTTACGCGATATTGTCGCTACAAAATTAGATTGATTGAACCTTTTAAACCATAATAGATTAAAATCTTTTTTTCTTTATGCGCACAATTATGCTATCTTCTCTAATTACATATTTGTATTCATTGTCAGATTTAAATTAAATAATTACGTGCACATGCGCGCATTATTATATGTATATCTTTAGTTTTACGTATTAATCTATCGAAACACATCGAGTATGGTTTCTAGTACTTGTAAGAATTGGTAGGACAACGAACAAGCATTTTTTAATAATTAATACTAATGAAGAACCTTGATATGAGAATTTCTCATATACCGGTATATGATTCTTGCGTTGGATAAAGAAACAAAATACTCGTGCCTCTCAGCGGCTTCCGCGTCCTTCTGCACTTCGTCGGGTTAATATACCGTTCCTCCAGGTAATTACTACCTGGATTTGCACGAGTTCTCGCGTTTCCTGTAATCTCGGTTGATTTCCTCTTATACGCTCTTCAGGGAACGAAACTTCAGTGAATTCAGTTATGGGTACCTACATTATCTCGTGTTGTTGATATCTTGATTTGACTTCATTCTTCTAATTCTTTATTTTATATCCTCGATTTATTTACTATATGTGTATATTATTTATATGTATATATTATTATATACAGGGAAGGCCATTTTAATCTACGCACTAAAATCTCTCAAAATCCAACGTATAAGTTTAAGACAAAAATGTTTCAGACAAAAGTTGTATGGTTTCGAGGAGGACGTAAGATGGTGGCAATGATTTGATCTTGGATGGTCGTTTGAAGTTCACATGAACGTCACCTTTAATTTCTTACATGGAACCCCCTATATTGTAGTATATCGTTTGAAAGGGCATAAAATAAGAAAAATTTTGGCGCTAAGCAGAGGTCGATACGTTGACCCGTTGGGGAGTTATTTAGGGTCAAAAATTGACTTTTTCTAACTTTGACCTTAAATAACTCCCGAACGGGTTAACGTGTCGACCTCTGGTTTGCGTCAAAATTTTTCTTACTTTGTGCCCTTTCAAACGGTATACTACAATTTGGAGGTTTTACTTAAAATTTTTTAGTGTCCCAAGGGGACTCAAACACAAAAATTTGAAATGGGAACCCCCATATTGTAGTATACCGTTTGAAAGGGCATAAAGTAAGAAAAATTTTGGCGCAAACCAGAGGTCGATACTTTGACCCGTTCGGGAGTTATTTAAGGTCAATGTTGGAAACAGTCAATTTTTGACCCTAAATAACTGCCGAACGGGTCAACGTATCGACCTCTGGTTAGCGTCAAAATTTTTCTTTTATACCCTTTCAAACGATATACTACAATATAGGGGGTTCCATGTAAGAAATTAAAGGTGACGTTCATGTGAGCTTCAAATGACCATCCAAGGTCAAATCATTGCCACCATCTTATGTCCCCCTCAAAACCATACAACTTTTGTCTGAAACATTTTTGTCTTAAACTTATGGATTTTGAGAGATTTTAGTGCGTAGATTAAAATGGCTTACCGTGTATATATTGTTATGTATGTATATTATACATTTATTTATATTATTTCTGACTTTGACAATTGGATATATTTTTTATTGAGTCTTAATTTTCAATTGTACACATATAATTGCAACTCTTTTTATATTGTAAATCTAAAAGTCTCCATTTGATCAGTTTAATATCTTATTAATTTATTATTAGTAAAAATTAATATATGAAAATCTTTTTATATTCAATGTCGCTATATTTAAGTTAACACAGCCTTAAGTTAAAAAAATTAGAACATAAAATAAATAAATGTCATTTAAAATATTTATTACATATTTGTTTTTTTGTATTTTTCAATTACCATTTATTATTGTCAAGTGTTAAAGTTTAATGCATTATGAATACAATTTATGTACAGTGTGACAAAGCTCTGAACGTCAGAGAATCGATAAGGATTCATGCATGCGTAATGTATAACGTCTATGATTTCGAGAAAAAAAATTGAAACGGATTATAAGATTATTCGAATATTATGAGTCCGCCATAAAGGCATTCGTAATTCTTATGACGCGTTGCGCGGTGTCTTAATTTTCTTTTCGTATCTGGATTATTCTTTGCTCCCGTCGATCTCACGCTTTTTCCACGCGTACACTCGCGTTGCCTGTGACTCGCGTCGGCACGCATTTTCCGCAACGCGAGCGAGAAAAAGTGCGATGAGAATAATAAAAGTCTGTGTACGGCTGTGTACGGTTTGTGGTTCGTGGGAAGATCTCACGATTTACCTCCGACCCTGACGACCTCCGCGTTAGCCGACTTAGTCCACCCACGACCTCTATCAAGTTAGCCCCCCCACCATCGCAAAGAAAATCCGCACCTATCAAAAAATTTAGTGCTAATTATGTGCTAATTGGTTGCTCTAGCCCGGATTTTGTTGCTCAAACCGTTTAGCAGGAAACGGCGCTTGTCGTCAAGCTAGCCCCCCCCCCCCCCCCCATAATGAAAAACATATATGAGTGCTCAAATCCAAAAAACCAATACACCAAAATTTGTTGCTTTTTTTGTTGCTCTATGATAGCGTGAAAACATTTTGGAAATATAACGTTGTTTAAGATATAGTGCTATCTGTTCAACGTTGGGATATATAGTACGTATTTTCTAAAAAATGTTATATTTCCAAAATGTTTTTACGCTATCTTGGAGCAACAAAAAAGCAACAAATTCTGATGTATTTGTTTTTTTGATTTGAGCACTCTATATACCTTTTTCATTATGGGGGGGGGGGGGGGCTAGCTTGACGACAAGCTGCCCCCCCCCCCATTTCGATCGCTGTTTCCTGCTAAACGGTTTGAGCAACAAAATCCGGACTAGGGCAACAAATTAGCACATAAATAGCACTAAATTTTTTGATAGGTGCGGATTTTTTTTCGATGGTGGGGGGGCTAACTTGATAGAGGTCCACCCACGAGCACTCAACGAACTCACCTTTTTCGTTGTTTCTTTCTCGACAATTAAACGATGCGCCACGATCCCGCGAGTCGGCTGGAGCGATCGTTCTTTAATTTGCGTGAGTGCGAGATCGGGGTTAGGTATTATTGATTCTCACGATTGTTGCTGAAATCCGATGCAGCCAGTATAATGTATATATTTGCGTGTTTTAAATGGTGAAATAAAAGTATACGAAAGAAATGAAGAATTTTGCTAAATCAAAAAATCAATCAAAATTTTGAACGATTAGAAACCTTGTTCCCCTCTTTTCTTACGAGATTAGAAATTCACGATCCAATTTACGGTAGGTGATTTATCGCGGTGAAGGTAATAGACTTGTGGGTACCCAACCATCTGCCTAAGGTTCAAAATATTTTGCGGAGCAATAAATCTGAAAAATGTAGATCGATTTCTTTGGATATTCTCAAAATTTCCTTGATTTTTCACAAAACAATCTTAGCAAAAATGTAGGTAAATGCGTCATGAGCTTTGAAAATTGATACCTTAGAGGAAAAAAGTTATACGCTCCAATTGAAATTATGAAATGCGGAATGACACTTAATTGTTTACTTTTTGACGAAATGTATAAATTATGTTTAAATTAGGTATAAGTTCTATTTAAACAATCTTTTTTAAAGAATTATTTTACAATACTTGCAAATATTATGCAACTAATAGCGACTAATATAACGCTATCTATATATTATGTAAAAAGAAATGATCTTGGAAGCTGTAGCTGTGGTGAAGAGAAAATCAGTGTTATATAAAAATTATTTATGTAATTAATTAATAATCTCTTATAGTGTATTTTACATTTAACAATTTTAATCAGAATACAGTTTTATTGTCTTTAGCATATCCTACATATTAAAATTCTTTTCTGAAGTTTTAAAATAAGCTTTTATGTGTTTAAAAGAAGAAAAACAAGGCTATTAGAGTATTGCGTGTAGCAGCTTGCTGTCGAAGTGTCAAGTTTCTCTTCTAAATTGGACATAGGTGAGCAATAGGTCGCAATGTTTTGATTATTAATACGTCGTATATCACAGGTAATGCGCGCTTTAATAATGCGCTCCACTGAGAGGGAACATTGATTGCGCATTTATTGTTGGCACAATCCCCATGTTCGCCCCCTTTTCTTCCCTCGGCCACCACCTTACGACGCTGTTAATGACCTTTAATGGCCACATTTATACACCTCGCCACCTACTTCTTTTCTCGTTCTTATGGGCTCGGTGTTTTACGTGGCACGTAATAGGATCAAGTAGTTAATATCCGTTCGTTTAAGTCGTTTTCTAGACATCCGCCTGGAAATTCAGAAGACAATCGAGATTTATGTCTTGCATCTTGATTGTCATGGCAATAAAGATTACACGCATAATGTATCTGCGAATATTCTTTATACTATCTCAATGTCCTAAAATTTTTAATTTTGATTCTGATATTGATTTATCCGATCAGTTTTTTGAGTCAATATTTTTTCAGAATGTCCAAAAGCCAAAAGCAGTCACTTGTTATGATTTTCCAATATCTATTATTAAATATCTTAACAACGAAATGCCAAATTAGAATTCTATTAAGGTACGATAAAAGTATATTATGGCAGAATGAATAAGCTTTTATTACTTAATTACAATTCAAAAGAATGGTTCAGAGCATTTCCTTTGGAATCTTTTCAGTCAAATTTCGGTAATTTTATGCTTAATAAGGATACTTTTTTCGAAATTTTTTTGAATAAACTTTTTAGTTCAAGCTCTTACTAAGACCCAAATTTTGACGAATTCTTTTCTTGCGTCCTTCTTTAAACTTGATAGTCATGCCGTTCGATTATCGTGTTATTAAGCGGAGGTGTGGACACACATGGTTAGGTACAAATTTTCGTGATTCATAAAAAGAACCCCTCGAGATCTCTCGAGGGTTGATCGCGGGTCAAAGTCTGGTGTCGTTATTTAGAATGACTCGGCCGATATTGCTATCCCCCAATCGTCGAAGGCCGACCCACACCGCGCGGTCGGAACTGGCTTCGGATAATTGGTCGATTACTTTGGTTATTTAAGTAAGTCTTAAAAGGCCCGATGCAATTTAGCGCGGCGCGCCGATGAGAGCTCACCGCGCTTCGGCGAATTATTTCCTCTTCATTTCCATTGCTCTTATATGCGCAGAGTTGCTAGGGCTGCGATTTTCAATTGACCCCCAATGCGATATAATCAACCATTACCGGCACCATCGGCAACATTGCCGATCGCCGAGCGATATTTATCCAATTCTCTTTGATTGAAGATAACATAAAAATTCCGTATGTTTCAAAAAGGATTATAGATATGAAAAGACTAAAATTTTGAAAGACCTTACGCAAAAATATATTTATCCTTTTGTAGCGTTAAACGCGGTTAAATGTATTTATATCGGATTTTATTAACTTTTTTATGTTAATGGCACATCTAATTAATTTTTTTATTAATATCAAAACTTTTGTTTCGCATTGAGTCAGAAGCTCGGCCAGAAGTTATGCGTTTCATTGTTGTTATATTGATCAAGCTATTATTTATCTTAATATTGTCCAGATTTACTTTTTGAATAAATATCTTTCAAGCCACAGGGAATTCGTATACAAATTCGTAAAACATTTTTTTTATGACTAATTCTTTTCCTTCCGGAAATTGGCAATGTTATGCAGAAGGCGATGTTTGTTTTCGCGTAGGTAGAACGCAATCGTTAAATTTCGTTTCGCGCTTTAGGACAAATTCGTCTAATTAGACTTAACGAGCGAGTCTTAATATGATTCTACGCTCTTGACACATTCACAAACGTTGGATATCGTGTGATATGAGCGGAATAACCAACACTCAGGACGGCTCAACAAATTCCCGGGAAAAGCTCGAAGATCAGCTTAACGACGGCTCTTTTAAGTACGGCATACGCGCGGGATTAATGCAATTATGTCGATGTAATGCGACGCCGGTGCCACTGACGTCATCGCGATACACCCGTCGACCCGTCTCTTATTTTTGTACACGACATTCATTCGTTGCCGGATATTCATGTTCTTTCTGGGAACGCTGATGAGTTCTCCGGGTCTCTCTTTCTCTCTCTCTATCTCTCTTTTTTTCTTTTTCTCTATCCGCATGCCTCAGATAAACGTTGCAATTGCAGAGCTATTTTTACGTTTGTCACGTTGCACCACGGATATCCGTTATGGCTACATCCGATATATGCACAGACGAACTTATTGAGGTAACTGTAATTTAGTCGATTCTGCTTGAAGCTTACATAATTCCGATACACATGCAGTCGATTAAATTTGTTTTCAAAGACTAGCTATTTGTTAAATCACGCATTATTTATATAATGCTTTGTGTGGTTTATTCAACATAAACGATTTAATTCTATTTTAATTAATGATTAATGAGATAGAACGCGAACATTGGCATGTGCGGTGTGCATTTAATGAGCGAATATCGGCCGTAATAAAATTTATACAGATATTAGGTATGCCTTTATAGAGATATGCTGTAATTGCATCCAAATTCTTTATAACAAGTTGCGTTCATGGAATTTTGTCAACGTGCCAATTTAAGGTAGTCGTCTTATTAGAGCATGTATTAGATAAAGTGCTAGATCCCGGATATTATATAAAAATATGCGATTAGCTTTGCACCAGATTTTTTATGCGGCTTTTTATCGACTAATTAGACTAGAAAATGAGTCGCAAAAATCGTACAATTACTACTATTCTATATGGGATTCTAAATAAAAATGCCTCCGTCACGGTTTCAATCACAAAATTTTCACACTTTTCTATTAGACAAGGTGAAAAAAAGACATTTTTTTTTTGTAGATTAGATTCCAAGGAATCTAACGCAACCATAAAATATATATAGGTTATCGGAGATTTAATTTAGAATTTGTTAGTTAATATTCGTGAAAATGAGGCAGCCGAGCAGACATTTTTGTAGTCGGGGTGAGGTTGGGTAGACTTGGCAACGGCACTGTATTGATAGGTTATGCGATACGCTTTCCTTGGCCGGCTAAAGATAGTGACTAGCATTCTTGCATTTCGAAACTCTTTTTGGAGTAATTAGCACAATTCAATTCATATTAGGGGGGTATTTGATGTTACCTTGTATGTAATCTCTCTGACAACTCGGATGCACAGCTGATCGAAACCGAGTCAAACAAAAAATATAACAGAATTTATTTCTGCGATATAAACTAAGATATTTTTTTTTAACGTGTAAACTTTTACACCTTAACTCATAAAACTATTTTTCACACAGGAAAATTATCCCAAGTGTCTTTCTAAACGTGATAATCAACAAGCAGTCATATGACTAGCACGTAGCAAGACGACTACCTTAATGGTGGAGGTGGCGAATTTAAAATTACGCAACCGAGTATCGCGACACATTTTCTCGTGAATTTTCTTCCTCTTCGGTTTTTCCGGTTGCTTATAGGACCGACGAGGGTAAATATGCATAATAACGGACTCAGCCCCAATGACCTTGACCTTTACATATGTTGTCAAGGTCACCCTCCTGAGAGTCCTGAGTAACCTTCAGAAGGTTTTAGCCGTCGCTCGTTCTTTATTAAAAAGTTATTAACAAAAAAATTTGACAAATATAGCAGTTATTTTGAGTATTGAAAGGCATAAACGACTAATGTGTACGTGGAAATAGTACATGTATAAACGAAGGAAAGTTATTTAAAGCAGTGAATCGTTAATATATTGAACAATCTTTTTGTTAAAGCAGAGAATAGTTGATATAGAAAAGTATATAGGTATATACAATTTTATGTGTTAGGAAGCATAAAGTATTCTCTGCTTTAACCATAATTGTATTATTATAATTGTACAATTAAAAATAGTGACTGTGGACCACCCACACAACAATTGGAATTTAACAAAAAGACTGTTCAATATATTAACGATTCACTGCTTTAAATGACTTTCCTTCGTTCGTACATGTAGGGGAGACCGGGGCTAACTCGACACGATTTTTTCAAAGGCAATTTTCAACAACTAACTAAAATTTTCAAGCGAATTCAATGGTACACATTTAAAGAGTGTTCCTTTAGGTACAAAATTGTATAAGGAAGTTTTGCTGTACGTCGCTTTGTTTTGCCCCCAGGAGAGGAAAAGTGACGCAAAGACAAATTTTCAAATTGAAAAATGCCGGGGCAAACTCGACACTTTGTCTAATCGATACAATTTGATCTAAAACTAATTTTTTTATTGTCTAAAAATAAAATACGTTGTTTATCCTGTATTTAGAAAGTACAAAAATTCGGAATAAAGCAAAACAATCTTTGGAAATAATGAGAAAAAAAATTGTTGAACTTTCAATTATCTTCCTCTGAACTCATGTCTGAAAAACAATCAAAGCGGAGTCTATAATGAAAATTTAAGGCGTAAAATTTAAGTTTTAAGCCTTAAGCCGTAAGAAATTGACTAATCACAGTCGAATATGAGAAGAATACCCGACTGTGATTTGTCAATTTCTTACGGTTTAAGGCTTAAAGCTTAAATTTTACGCCTTAAATTCTCATTGTAGGTTCCGCTTAATGCAGGTAAACTCGCGATCGGCCATGCGTACAATGTTGTCATGAGCCATGATAAACGACAATTTGTCTTGACACCCCGAATATTTCTGCAGCATGTTTGATATTTATTTTTTCCTTTTTACGGCAAGTACAGCTTTTTTCATTATTTTCTTATCTATCACTGGTCTTTTTCTATTGTATGTACAAACTATTTTGCTGCAAGCCAAAAGCAAATGACTTATTTATAACGCTTTATCGAAATAGATTAGTGTCGACTTTGCCCCAAACGTCGTTTTTCACTAATGTCACTCCAAAAACATATAAATTTTGAAAATATGCAAAAACTATTATCGGATTCGTATAGAGCATTGAATTTCCCATCAAAATCACTTAATGGTAGATTTATAAGAGTAAAGCTCGATCAAAGAGTAGAAATTTTCGAGAGATCAGAAAAATTACTTTTTACCATCGAAAACGCTTATGTCGCACTAGAAGTTACACCATAACTCAAAATGTCACCAAATTCCGTTGACAACGCTGGCATATAAAGACGCATTTACCATAGGAAAGGCAAGTTTCTACGATAGATTTAAATAGACAAAAAGCCTAGTGACAAGTTTGCCCCGGTGTCGAGTTAGCCCCGGTCTCCCCTACTATTTCCACATAAATGTTAGTTGTTTATGCCTTTTAATACTCAAAATAACTGCAATATTTTTCAAACTTTTTTTGTTAATAACTTTTTAATAAAGAACGAGCGACGGCTAAAACTTTTTGAAGGTTACTCAGGACTCTCAGGAGGGTGACCTTGACAACATATGTAAAGATCAAGGTCATTGGGGCTGGGTCCGTTATTATGCATATTTACCCCGACGAGATATAAGTATTGCCGCGTGAAAATCATCGGGACAATGCTTCTGACGTCTGGAGCATCACCTCCTTCGGTTGTTCTTGCTCGTTCACTTCCTGAAGGAAACTACTCTTGGAAACTAAAAATAAGCGACTACTTTAACACGTGCAGCGTACGCCGCGGCCGATCGTAACGTAACGACGCTGCGATACGTACAAGTCCAGATGTAACTGCCACGGAAGGGTGTGCGATGCGACAGATACAAATGGGAAGTCTCACAAGCACAGCTCGCGGTGCTCCGAGATAAATTTTCCAGCGCGACGAAATACACGAGAAACTTGAATAGTTCTTAATTGAAAGTATGCCACTTTATCATTGCATCTATCTTACGCTCTGGGAATTTTGCCTTTTTTACTCTAAACTTTTCTTTTTTTACTTTTTTACTTTGAACAGCGATTAAAGTAAAGATAATATTCTAATAATAAGATACATTTATCTTCTTCCGAAGACATTTTAATTTACAACATACACACCATTTTATAGGCCGTAACTGGAAAATGTTGATTATATTCTCGAGTAACATTTTGTAGTTGCGGAAATAACATTCTATATATGCGACCGCGCGAGTTAGGATTAGAGTTGCTCGACTTTCTTGTAATTTTTTTTTATAAATAAATATCATTTTTGTGGTATCGCGTGTATATTTATATAACGAAACATTTACATGTGATATTTTTCTTAACGAGTACCTACACAGAAAAAAAAAAGAATATTTCTTGATGCCGGTGTGAAGTTGGCACCTCATTTTTTAGCACCGCAAGTTTTTATGCAAGTTCTATTTGCACCCGCAATAGTTCTACAGTTCCTGATACATTATAATATACTCTAATTATTTTTAAATAATTATTTAATCTCACCGCTGGCACCGCACCTAAGAGTGAACTCGGAGGTGCAGGCAGTTCTGGCCGACTTTTCGGCATTTTTGTATAGTTCTGCGATAGTTTTGAAGACTCCGATAGGTTTCGAGCACAGTTCCGGCTTATAAATATTTTTTAACAATTTTTTAGTTTTACCGTTGGCACCGCATCCAAGAGTAAACTCGGAGGTGCAGGCAGGTGCAGGCGACTATGGCAGGAACTATGGCAGAACTATACGAAAATGCCGAAAATTCGGTCAGAACTGTTTGACCCTCCGGCTTTACTCTTGATGCGGTGCCAACGGTGAGATTAAAAAATTGTTGAAAAATATTTAAAAGCCGGAACTGTGCTCGAAACCTATCGGAGTCTTCAGAACTATGGCAGAAGTATACGAAAATGCCGAAAGTCGGCCAGAACTGCCCGCACCTCCGACTTTGCTCTTGATGCGGTGCCAACGGTGAGATTAAAAAATTGTTAAAAAATATTTAAAAGCCAGAACTGTGCTCGAAACCTATCGGAGTCTTCAGAACTATCGCAGAATTATACGAAAATGCCGAAAATTCGGCCAGAACTGCCTGCACCTCCGAGTTTACTCTTAGATACGGTGCCAGCGGTGAGATTAAATAACTATTTAAAAATAAATAGAGGCCAGAACGTTCGCTAAAACATACCAGGAACTATAGAACTCTTCGAGAACTATAGAATTACATAGTTGAATTTATATTTTTTTGAATTTCCAGTGCTGCGGTGTGGAAGTTGGTACTTCATATTTTCAAAGTGCGATTTTGTTCATTAATTTGACGAAACTATTGTTATAATGTATCAGGAACTGTAGAACTATTGCGGGTGCAAATAGAACATGCATAAAAACTTGCGGTGCTAAGAAATGAGGTGCCAACTTCACACCGGCATTCTTGATTTGAAAAAAGTTTAAACGTGGAAATTTTGAAATAAGATTATATTATTGAATGAATTTATACTTATAGTTTTACTACACAAGAAAAAAATGTTGAAATAAAAAGTTGAAATTCTTGTAAGAAGATTACAGTAATCTTGCTTATATACGAAACAACTACTATAATCGGGACGACTACGATTTCCGAGGCGCCCAGATTTGACTGTGGTTTCTGGTAGTATTTTTTACGTTGAACAAAAAATTATATAGGTCTTATAGGGCTAACTGCTCCAGTTTTCGAGATATGCAATATTAAAGTTAAAAAAAAAAATTAATTATTTAGTTTACACCCCTATAATGTATCACTTGAATTTTAATGAATATGTATTAAATCTTTGCCTTACTAAACAGATGAGTCTACAATATACTAAAAATATTAATATTGAAAAGATTAGCGAGGCCCCGTACGCAAGGTAGGACGTTCCACTCACTTGACGTATAGGATTTATATAATATGTATTAAATCTTCGCCTTACTAAATAGATGAGTCTAGAATATACTAAAAATAGATACAGAAAAGATTAGCAAGACCCCTACGCAAGGTAGGGCGTTGCCCCTCTCTCCACAACCACCCTCTCTGCCAACGCCTGTTTCACGACAGTTTTTTGTACCAGATTAAGTCTTGTTTTCGTAATAGATGATGCTTTTGCAATAGAAAAATGTCATATCAAAGTCGGGGGGGGCTCCGTCCCCCCCCCCCCCCCCCGAACCCCCCTGGCCGGAAGCTTCGTCCCTCTGGACCCCCCATTGGGAGCTTCGCCTAGACCTCGCTTTACAACTTAACACCCCGAGGGGGGTGCGGGTGGGGAGGCCGAAGGCCTCTGTATTAGTACTAGTCTTGCGTTGTTTACATTTTTAAAACGTAAACATAGAAATCAAAAATTCAAGAATGGTAAAAGAATAGCTGGACTAGAACTACTTGACATAGATCCTCCCACCATCGAATCAGAACAGTTGGAAAACTGTATTCCTTCAAAACATCCACGAATACAAACAATCGACGAGGAGTTAGAAGAAGCAACCGATGAAAGCAATCACAATATTGAATCCGACCCTGATTATATTTTTCAAATCTCACAGAAACACACAAACGCGCGCACACGTACATGCACAGTAATGTAACAAAATTTTCTACTACTATGTACATTAAAAAAATTATATATTTGATGCAATAAATTACTATTATATTTCATAAAATAATTTAGTTTTATATTACTATGTATATACAACTGTACAATAATATATCTTATTTCGCCCTATAGGCAAGGAGTTTATGTGTTAGAAAGCATAAATATAAAATACGATAATATATTATATCTAATAATTTAAAAAAGTAAAGATTTATATTATATTTATTTTGAGCTTTAATACTGCATATCTCGAAAACTAGATTAGTTAGTCCTATATAATTTTTTGTTCAGCGTATAAGAAATACTACCAGAAACCACAGTCAAATCTGGGCGCCTCGGGAATCGTAGTATCCCCCTATAATCTTCTTACAAGATTTTCAACTTTTTATTTCAACATTTTTTTTGGTTGAACTATATAAATGCTTTATTAAAGCAAGTTTTCTTCGTTTAATATTACAACGCAATATACCTAATCTTATTTCAAGATTTCCACGTTTAAACTAAAGATATTTTCAAATCAAGAATATTATTTTTTTCTGTGTAGGTACTCGTCTCTTTTTCTTGTCTCGTTTTCAAAACTTGTTATGATTTCGCTATCTTGCGAATACAAAAATGCGGGAGAAGTGTATCGTAGTGGCGCAAAGTGCTTCAAGGCATATACATATATATATTATATAAGATAAGATTTATTGCATATAACTGGCGAATGGAGCGATCCGTTTCGAAGGAATAAGAAAGGGATTGAAATTTATGATCGATACGTGATGCGTGTTGTTTGGCTGGATGGTCTGCGGTAAACAATCGAACGCGTACGTGCCGTAGCGTGATTATTGCGCCGCATCGGGTATAATCGAAAGGTGGTCGCGTATGTTATAATCAAAATATAACGATTTGTTTTTGCTTCTATTTGCAGACCTGGTTCTTTACCGACAGAGATGACCCGTACTTCCAAAATCAAACCAGTGAGTACTTGTCAATAATTTCTTGCTACTAATCCTTGCACGACCAAAAAAGAGTGCCTAATTATTTGTATTTATTATTCGGCCATGTTGCTTTATTTTGAATTTTCGTAAAACTGACTTCTAATTTTGTTTAATTTAACAATTAAATTTTCAACGTTTAATTTATATACATACAGTCTAATAATGCTACTTCCGGCGTACCTCAAGGCTCTCACCTAGGTCCGCTATTATTTAATATATTCATTAATGATATAAATAAGGTCTTTGAACACAGTAGATTTCTGCTATTCGCAGATGATTTAAAATTATTTCGTCGGATAGCAAATCGTTTAGATGCAATTCTCTTTCAACAAGACCTCTATCGCTTGGAGTCCTGGTGTAATTTGAATAAATTGCATCTCAATCTATCCAAATGCCACGTGATCCACTTTAGCAAAAAGAAAAATGTTTATAGTTATAACTATATTTTAAACGGATATCCTCTTTCTAAGAGAGACATCGTGCGAGATTTAGGTGTATTATTTACTACAAATTTATCATTTGATAAACATATTCAATCTGTCACGAGTTGCGCGTATAAAAAACTAGGTTTTGTATTACGATCTTGTAAATACTTTAATAATATTGATACGCTAAGACTTCTGTTCTGCGCCTTAGTTAGACCACAATTGGAATATGCGGCCATAGTTTGGGCTCCTTACAATCTTAAATATAGTATAGAAATTGAGAGGATTCAACACCGATTTCTTCGAAGAGTTAGTTATTATACGGAGAACCCGATGCATTATTACGATCATAATTATGTTTATATGTTAGATAGGATTAACTTATTATCACTAAGTGATAGACGAACGTATTTAGATTTAGTATTTCTTTTCAAATTGATTAACGGACGTATCACCTGTTCCGACTTGTTAGAATGCGTCAAATTACATATCCCGGCCAGACCTCTCAGAAATAACTTAGTCTTCCACGAAGAATCACATCGTACTTCTTACGGTAAATCTAAACCTTTAAACCGAATCTACCTTCTAGCGAATAAATTTTCCAATCATGTGGATTTTTTTCATGAGGCCATGGACTCATTCAAACGATCATTAATTCAATGTCTTCGATAAATGTTCTTTTGCGTATTTTGCGTTTCTTTAATATGTAACATATCTACCTGTACTAAAGGGACCATATCCCGTTCTAAATAAATAAATAAATAAATAAATAATAAATAAAATTAAATATATCTAGTACATGAACTAATTATTAATTAAATTAAAAGTTTTATTTGTTTGGGATGGTTGGTTGTATGATAATACGTAAATTACTCTTAGTTACTACGTTATAAATCAATTTTTGATTCTGTTAAGATTTACAGTATAATAGTAAAAGCTGTATAAGATGATATTGAGATTGATTTAGAATTAATTGTGTTTTGCTCGCGGTTGTCTGTCGCGTTCGGACTTTTGTCAAACGCGAGATAAAAAAGAGAAGTCTTATTTTTTAAAGCAAAAATACGCGTCTGATAAAAGTATAAAATCGAATAATTAATTACCATATACAGGATGTCCCATTTTAAATGCCGTAGGCAAATATCTCGAAAAATATGGAAGATACGGAAAAATGTTGCAGACAAAAGTTGCATGGATTGATGGGGACCACATGATGAAAATATGGACTTGACCTTGAGTGACCTTTTCAAGGCCAGGTCGATGTGTTCGATGTTTTTTTAAATAAAACCCCCATTTTTTTATTGCATATTCTTGTAGCCCTTGTCGAGACGTTTCCAAAACACTATGACTATAATAAAGCTCTCTTTCGTTGAGAATTTCCTGAGATATTTCAAATTTTGTCATGATATTTTTAATACAAAATATGAAATATCTCGTAAAGTATTCACTTTTCGATGATTTTACCTTCATATTTTTATACGTAGACTAATGGAAGGAATCGATTGTTGTAAAAGAACAGAAAAAATTATTTTAAAAAATTTGATTGAATCTTGTAGACGCATTCAATTTTATAAAATTGCAAATGTTAAAATTAATATTATTATTCGATTCCTTTCATTATTCTACGTATAAAAGTATGAAGATAAAGTCATCGAAAAGTGAATAGGGGAGACCGGGGCGAAGTCGACAGTTTTTTTTCGGTGCCGATTTTTAACAATAAAATAAATAATTTTAGTTAAATGTGGTATACCGTTGTAAAGAGTGAACTCTTAGCTACAAAATTTATATAGGAAATTTTGGTCTACGTCGCTTTGTTTAACCGGTATAGAGTAAAAACGACAAAGATGGAAAAATTGAAATGTCAAAAATGCCAGGGCGGAGTCGTTACTCCATAAATACATTATTACGATTATGAAAACTGATAGGATACATTTTATTAATTATTTGTTAATAGAAAAATGTAAACATTTATTAATTAAAGTGTTAAAATGTTTCATTATTTTGTGTTTTTGTGTGTGTGTGTACGGATTCTACAACCAAGAACTAATTAACCAAATATTAAAGAATTATATAGGTATGAAATAGGGGTAGAAAAGACTGAAAAATATAATAAAATTAGAAAATTTGCCAATATTATAAAAGTCCACCCCTGTGGCTTGGTGATCACTTCGCCCCGAACACAAGTTTCAAGTTTGGTCGCTCACGAAATATTAGACATGAACGATAATGAAAAAACTTCACTGGATTCGTGTTCAGCATGCATTGCTCTTTAGAAACACGTAGGTACCTCGAGATTTGGAGAGCAAATATTATTGTAGATATTACAAATTTCCAACGCGCAGAAAATTTTACTTTCACCTTCCGAAAACACGTTTGCCCTCGTAAAAATCATAACACGGCAGGTAACCTCCCGAAACTCCGTCGGTCACATGGACACCATAAGCAGCGTTTACGATGTTAATGGCGAGTTCGCAAAGTATACAGGTTTCGAGATATTTGATTTGACGATTCCACCCCGACGACGTCTTCGCCCCGGTCTCCCCTACTTTGCAAGATATTTGATATTTTGTATTAAAAATATCGTGACAAAATTTGAAATATCTCAGGAAAGTCTCAACGAAAGATAGTTTTAAAAACGTATCGACAAGGCCCAAGGGCTACAAAAATATGCAATAAAAAATTGGGGGTTCCATTTAAGGAAAACATCGATCACATTGACCTGGCATTGAAAAGATCACTCAAGGTCAAGTCTATATTTTCATTATGTGGGCCCCATCAAACCATGTAACTTTTGTCTGAAACATTTTCCCGTATCTTCCATATTTTTTCGAGATATTTGCCTGCGGCATTTAAAATGGGACACCCTGTATATTTAAATTACAATATTATCGCGCAATAGTTTACGATGCGTTTATATATTAAGTTAACTCTCCTTTTTTCTTTTTTATTTTAATCGATGCCCTCCAGAGACGATATCGCTCTTATTTTTTCATCGTAGAGAATTTATCGATTTTTTCCCTCAGTATGCAACGCGATTGCAGCAACATAAAGTGTAGTTTCGTATTTCTACATATCATGCGTTACGGTTTCACTGATTGCATTTTTGCAAAGAAAAAGTTTACGTGAACAATAACGGATCGTAACGTTGATCAACAATCTCGAGGTCATGAGAACACTTACTATCGATGTGCGAGAGCGCAAACATCTCCTGTACAAATGGTTCTATTAAAATAAAAGAAACCCAAGCAAAGTACGTATATTCCCTGTGTAAGACAAGACACAGATAATTACGACGGCGGGCCGTAATGGTCGCCCTCATTTATGCGATAATTGCTGGCGAAACAGGCGCGTGTGTGCAGGAGCTTGCCTCGTTTGCTCGTAGGAGCCGAGTTGCTCGTCAATCATCTCGAAAGTTTAGTCATATCCGCGTCTCGGTCGTCCGTTCAGAGAGTCGGGTTAAGGTGCGGTTTATTTGGACAATTGCTTGAGGCATCTTCGAATCGAGGGCGCCGAAACAGCGAAAAAGTGTGATATAATTTCTATTTTTTAATTATTTTTTGTTAACTAACACACGCTGAAGAGGACTCAAAGATAAGAGTCGAAACGTTCGTCTTAAAGTATTACATGTAAACTAATTTGAATAAATTATAATTGCGCACCAATTACCGCGCGTCGGCTCTAGTGCCTATTTTAGTATTATTTTATTGATTTAGAGAGCCTTTACATTTCTTTTGATTAATTTCTATTTGTTTTACTATTTTAGTATCTAATATTATTATATGAGATGCGATCTATCATAAATTTTTTAAAGCAAAGTAGCTAAATTAATTTTTTAAATTTGCAAACTTAAGGAGTTTGCTAAATCTGCTATTGCATATTTTACCTCTCGATTTTACTAAAATATTTCAATCAATTTAATGTAATATATTATGTAACAGAGCTTCGATTGTATTTTTATTTTCGCGACATTCTGAATTTTTTCTGCGTATATGACAATTTTATTGTATTTTGAAACGAGAAAGATACAAAATTATTTCGTTATCTATGTCGGTCGATCTTGTTTGGGAGTCTTATCGTTTAATTAATATTGCAGTGCGCATACGTTAACACGTCGGTATTGGATAATTACTTGCTGATCGAGACACTGGGTGTCCAATAAAGAGAAATCGATGTGTCGAAAGAAGCAGAGGGCACGTGTGCGAGTTACTCCGATAGGTTCCACGCTTCCACGATATTCTACAATCTACATACATGTTAGACCGACCGGTTTGCGAACTCTGCACGCAAGTGCATTACACGCGAGATTCCGCAATGATCGATAGATCAATCGATCGCGCCGATAGCCTCCTTAGATGTGGAAATTTAAAGCTCACCCATCAGGTTCCTGGAATAAATATACGATAATCGTCATACATATTAATAAGCAAATTAATTTGTTTTGATTATTAAAATAGATTAAAATTAATTACATAAAGTTACATTAAATTATTTGTTTAAATTAATTGCATTTTCCTATTTTTATTGATATTCCTCTTTTGAAAATTAATTCATTGCACTAACAATAAGAAACATAAAGCGCAGTCATTCTTAATTAAATTTAATGGATAGAAATATTTTTGCTTTTACTGAAATTTATTCAAATGTAATTATGCCGATTATTTTCTTTGATATTTAATTCTATTATACAAAATTTGTACAGTGTTATTGAAATTCAGTGTAACCAGTTCTAAAATAAATTTTGTTGTATTTTATTATATTACCGAAGCAAATTTTCGCGTTCTTTTTGTAATATGATGAAAATCGGATTTATCGTTTGCCTCACAGTCGCAATGTAAGTTAGTGACAGGCTTATAATACTCTCGAGATAATAAGAACGGTGAATTTTGATCGGCGATATCATTGCCAACCCACTATGGAGCGCATCCCAATTGCACCCTCAGGCGCGGATGCAGATGACGAGCAGGCGGAGAAAGCGAATGATGAGAAATGGCCAAAGGGAGGACGGAAAGATGCACCGGGGACGTGAATGATACTCATTGTCGGAGGTGGACGATTGAGGTGAAAAGCAAGTTCTTCGTTCGCGCGTTATTTCGGTCATCTGGACAATAACGTTGCAGTCGTTCTCCGAGTACAAGAAAGAAGACGAAAGAAATTGTCAAGGGAGAGCATTGCAATTACGGAACTTTCGCACGCGAGATGAAGTGTGGTATTGAGGATTAATTTAAGTGACGAAAGTTGAATTACCGTATCCGACAGTCGCGAGTCGTAGGGTACGGTTTTGTGCAAAAAAGATGAAATCGCGCGGATTACTGTAGCGCACGCGCGAGCGCTTCTATAATAAACTCGATATTATTTCGTGCTTCGCTCATAACTCGGGCTACGCATTAGTCACGAGCGGAGGCAGGAGCGTGGGTGGACGCGGGTCCCGAGGAGGATAATATCGGGTACGGAAGGTCGCAGGAGGAGGGATGAGCACGCGAACCCTCGGGCACCGTCCGACATTTGACCTCACCACGCGCTCTGCACCGGTTTGCACCTCCGCATTGGCCATTTCTCATTACCGCTTCTACCTGACTCGAACTCGATCCATCCTTCGCGATTTATTCAGGTGTGGATGCCGACAACCTCGCGCAACCTCGCGCAACCTCGGAGATCTCACGCAACGCCACCACAGAAAATAGCAGTTACAGGAATTAATTCGATTAATTATTGATTACACGTAGTTTGGTTGCTTTTTATTTAAATTATTGCTTTTATAAAGAAAAAAGTATATTTATCTTACTCATATATCGTATGTTCGCATTTTTACTATATGATAAGACTGGTAATGATTACTTATTATGCGATTAAGTATATATTCTCTGTAAATTGCCTAAATTGTAAATATGAAATCAAGTTTCCCTATATGTGTTGCGACGTGCCAATGTGACTCGTAGCTTGTTATTGAATGCTATAGTGTTATTTTAAGCAAGTCAGTCACGACCGAGACGCTGTGCGGAAAGATAATAAAATTAAACGATCTTTTGGCAACGGATTTTCACTTTGAATTTATCTTTTCTTTTATATGTGTATAATTTAATTTAAAATAATTATCTTTGATTACGATTAAGAATATTGCTTTCGATTTGATTGTTTGACAAAGGGGATGCTGCGTGTACGCGTATCATCAATCGCGATACGTATACATCCTCTATTCGAAAGGATGGTTCTCGCTTCTTCAGAAGCGAGAACCATCAGCTCGAATTAATTAGACCGCCGTAGCAGCGGCTCACGAGGATGATTATTAACCTCTTAATTAATTGCACGCCCACCCTACATTCAGCCCTCTTCCTTTGCTTTCAGACGGCCACATGATCAATACCAAGTGCTCATCCTCGCACAATCGGCGGGCCCTTTGTTGTAAGATGTCGGTGGAATTCGACAGATTTCTCGACAGTGGCCGAAAGTGAGTACTATTTTCAGTCTCCAAAAATTTAGCAAATGTGCCGTCAATTAATATAATATGATTATATATAATTAAATATAATTGAAAGAGTATATCCGTATTAAATCTTAATATGTGAAAAATAGTATAATAATATTGTGGTAAAGTTTCCATATTACTAATACAGTAAAGTTTAATCGCGTAAGAATTCTTTGAATGTATAAGTATTTTCGCAGTAACATTCTTGGAATACCGCGTTCTCTTCTTAATAATTTATTAATAACTTCAGCTACATAGCCAAGAAGTGGACTTGGTTTACAAATAACCTTAATCATTCATCCTTCCATTCATACGCTACTATCCTAACTTACCGCAAACTATTGCACATATTGTTACACATTTACCAACAATGCTTTAATCCAACCTTCTTTTTCGCTCTTCTTTTTCTAACGCTAACCGTTCCCTATATAATCTTAACAATATCTTCTCTTTGATGCTGTCCATGTCGTCATTCCAAAGCCTCTCTAATCTTTCTTTATTATTCTTACCTAAATCAATAAACCAATTTTTTGTCGCTTCGCATTCCGCTACATAATGATTCGTGTTATCCCTACCTTGTTTACAAAACATACAAATACCGCTTTCCTCTTTTAACCAATACATATTCGCGTCCTCCAAATTACCACATCTTAAATTCACCAGAGCTCTAATAATTTCGCCTTTATCATAATTATCCATATATTCTTTCCTCAGATATTTAGGGCCACCTATTTCTCTACTTAAATTCTTATATTTCTTATTATACCTAGAATTTAAAATACTATTTTCCTCAATTTGTCTTTGTACATCTTCATCTCTTTTACTCATTTCCTTAACTAAATCTCTTCCCTCCCTTCTTAAAGCATCCACAGCCACAGTACTCCAACCATTCCTATTAAAATATTTTGATCTTTCTCTACCATATCTATCTTTCCAATCATTTTCTTCTTTATCTAACCAGCACATTTTAATCCATCTATTATCATCAGCTGCTCTAATTTTCTCTTCATATCTCATAGCCCTTATCCCCCACCCTATTCTTAATTTCTTTAATCCCAACTCCCTTGACATCATGTATCTTGGGGTACAAAATTTCAAATTAAAAATCCATCTAACGTAATCCAACATAATTTTTTCTAATTCCTTTCTTTCCTCCCATCCCCATATTTCCACACCATACGAAATCACACTTTGCACCAAATATTTAAACAACATCCACCTTCTACAAAAATCGTTCCTACAAATTCTTTCCCCCAAACCCCATACCTTATTTACCGCAATCCTACCTTTCCTACATAAGTCTTTTACATGTTCTGCATATTTCCCATTCCTGCTGAACACAAATCCCAAATATTTAAACTGCTTAACTTCTTCAATTTCTTTATTATCCCATTTCCAACTTTCAAATTTTTCCCTACCTTTTTTATTGAACACCATCATCTTAGTCTTTTCAGTACACAATACCATTTTCCTTTTCCTAAGAAATCTTTTAATTGTATCCATCATGTCTAACATCGCAACCCTATTTTTTGCTAAAAATACCATATCATCCGCATATTCTAACGACCATACTCTATCATTGCCTAATCTAATTCCGCCGATACCTCTTTCCTTCAGTACTTTCCTTATGTCCGCCATATACAAGTTGAATAAAAGTGGACTCAGAACACAGCCTTGCCTCACACCCTTCATGACCCTGAATTCATCTGTTAAACCATCCTTCGTTCTAACTGCAACTTCCGTAGTTTCATAAATTTCTTCCATCTTCTTTACAAGCTCCTCTTCAATTTCCATCTTCCTAAGAACCATCCACAGTTGACCTCTGTCTACATTATCAAAAGCCGCCTTCAAGTCAACGAAGAGCGCATAGACTTTGTCCTTCTTTCCATCCCTACCGCGTTCTCTTCTTACTTATCGTATAATTAATGTCGAACGGCTCAATAGATTGATTGTATATTATCTTTTATATTATATCGTATTATTCTTAATCCTATATATTACTAATTCTAGCGAACACAACAGAAAACTGATATCTATAATACTATTAAATTAATATTATTAAATTGTTTGCTATGCGCAGCTTGTATTAAAAATTTCTATATATTTTTATAATTTTGTTAGTGTGCTAATATTATAATATTTGATGACACAGGTTGATTTTATATCTTTTATATCATCGGTATGCTTCTCTTGTTTATTAAAATTTGCATTTCTGCTTGTTCAAAGTTTCTAGACTTTATTCAATTTGCGCGTATGTAGTGGTATGTAAATATTTATGGATCAATGCGTTTCTACTTCTTTTTTCGCTAAGGGTCGTGCTTCATGCTTGCTCCGATGAAAGACGGTTACTTATAAACAGCGCGATTATTATTTATTCGTAATTTGTAAGTAGGCGCACACATTTATATTTTCTTCGCCAATTGCGAGGTAATGATCGACGATTTATGTTTCCGCGTCGAGCGATTTGTCGGAATAGTAAAGAGGTATGGATCATTATTAATCGGCGCGATTCTACTTCAGTTTGATACGATGTAGATCACATGATACTTGTACTATATTTGATTATAATCTGAAGTCTTTATCTTTACATCATATAATCGGTTTTGAAAATGTTATGTAATACAATATTTTGAGAATAATAATAAATGATCTATTTAAAGCGCAAATTATAAAATACTATTTTGTGTTTTAATAAATATACCATAGATATAATATACATATAATATGCAATTAAAATTTGAAAATTAAGTTTTTATCTTGTAATGAGATTTCGTTTTTAAATAAATGCATTAAACCATTATTTGCTGAATTTTTAGCAAAAATAGGTAATATATTATATAATCAAACTTGTACCTTTTTTTAATACTTATCGTTTCATTACATCTATCGGGTTAAATTCTATATAGTGATATTTATTAAAAAAAGCATTTAAAAAGATTTTTTCTTACCATAAACAGCCTATTAAGTATATAGTTTGTGTTTGATACATAAACAGCGCATCATATATACGTAAAATTGCTGTTATTATATACATATATCTAGTATAATGTGATAAACTATTATATTGTATATCAATATAAGTGATATGTTATAGTAATACAGAGTCTATAACGTATCGGATAGCGGTATCCCGGAAACTAAAATAACTTCTTGCTAAAGTGAAGACTAGCGATAAGTGGAAATTTCTCTCGCATCCGCTTCTGCACTTTATCTCGCTCGTACACCTTACATTTAGCGCACTAATAAGATTATCCATGCAATTGTCTCTCACGGGAAGGAACTGTACCCTATCGCGCGCGCGCGCGCGCGAACCTACCCGTTCTTGGAACAATTATCCGACCTCGGACACATCGGGTGATTCGATAAGCCCCGAAGTGCAAGGACACCCGGGCGTATCGCCATCCGGACAAATAAATATCGCTGGTGAAGACAGGCTTTATATCCGACGTCGGGTTATCCGGTGACCGGTACCACAGACGCGTATCTCTTTTCTTCGAATAGACGTCCGGGTCTCCATTACCGATCCGCTGTTCGGCCGTACGTCGATAATACTCGATATTCCTTCGATAAGACTGGATAAGACGTATCTATAGGTACTCCGTACTCGTGAGTATACACCGTGAACACAATATGTGTTCACGAGTCACGACGAACAATGCGTGTACAATGGCACGTCAAGTTTCTTTACGGACGTACGAGGTGAAACATTGACGATTCCACGTCGGAGATTTGTGCGGTAGATTATGTCCGAGTTGATAGATAGATAGATAGACAGATACATTCTTGGCGGGAGAAAGTAAATGCTCCTTCTTTATTAGATTGACATGTAATACTATTGTAGCTACTTTTGTGGTTCGATATTAGAAATGAGATCAAACTTGACGTGTGAAAAATTTAAATCGATTCACTATTTTTCTCTCTTTCGAACGGAATAATGCCTTTCGAACGGAATCACGTGCCTTATTTTGAATTTGACGAAACTTGATAAATAAATTAAAATCAACGATATATACCAATAATTTTTATAAAGGAAGTTTTTCGTTTCTGCTGACGTTTTGTCTAGAGATTTAATCGCAATCTAAAAAGTTGTGTAGCAGCTTAATAAGATCATAAAATCATATTCTTTTTATTTTATTTTTATTGTAGATATTCTTTTTGCTTTTAAATATTTTGGTTATTTTTTAAAAACTTGAGTTTTTAAATATTTTTGATGTTTAAACTATTCTTTCGTAGAATTTATAAGGAATTTTAATATATTTAGTATATTATATATTTTAATATGTAGTTAATTAATAGATACTATATAGCTGATTTTCCGTTTTAATCCAAACATAATGTAAATTTGAATCTGGAGTTTCTCTCTCGCTTTTATTTTCTTTTCTCTTCAGCCGAATGTGCGTCACTGACGCGCCTATCGCGCGCACTCTGAACAATCTTGGGAGCACGAAGAAGAGACGTTAATGGATTTGCATAGGTGCGTTTTTCGAGTGTGGAAAATGAGCCGATGCACGAAAAAAATATATATACTTATATGGTTTAAGCGCGACTACGCACGGCAAACTTCAGTAACCCGCCCGGGACTTCCGCGTTGTTTGCTCACGAAAGTGTTATTACCGCGACTTGACCATCGAAAATTCATGTTTGCATAAGGTGGCCTAAACGTCGACTAACGTACGCAGTTCTAAACACACACACACACACACCCACATGCACACACCATCAGCCATGCATCGTCAAAATATTATCTCTACGTGAAGTGGTAGCGCCTAGAAAAACACATCTAATGGCCTGTGGTTGTCACAGACGACTTCGTCGCAAACCAATTAACGTGGTCGTTATTCATGTCCTTTAATTTTGGGAAAGACATCATTTTAAAATTTATCTACGCGCGCGCGCGTAAAGCTTTCAAACGGGAGAAATATCCGAAAATGCGACATAATCTTAATTTCTATATATTATTGCTTTAATTGTTCTTTCTTGTGTCGAATGTATGATAGGTATCTCTCTCTCTCTCTCTTTCTCAAAAAATTCTTAAAATATATCAGTAATGTTTACAAACACATTTTACATTACACATGTTAGGCATCTGGTATTGCCAGAAGTATATGGGAAATTTGCAAATACCATGCGGCTTTACGTAATCATTCTTTGTTGTTGATATAAAAATACTGCTTGC
Source organism: Leptothorax acervorum (assembly GCA_035220615.1). Taxonomy (NCBI): domain Eukaryota; kingdom Metazoa; phylum Arthropoda; class Insecta; order Hymenoptera; family Formicidae; genus Leptothorax; species Leptothorax acervorum. The sequence goes on from JASTWQ010000364.1 coordinate 107,077, forward strand.
AATAATATATTCTTGCGTTTTAATAATATATTTTATGTTTTATTTGGTTTATTATGATATACATATATGGTGCATATGTTCTTCCGCGTTCGGAAGGCCTCTCGTCTTTGATGTTTGATCTTGTATCTCCCTATATTCATGCGCCGTCGCATGCTTCCTCTAGTTTACTTGCCTCACCGCCTGCCTAAACATGCGGTTTAAGTACCTGGTGACGACAGATTGTTCTGGGAAATTAGCTTACTGAATACTCAACAGAGTGAGTCCTTTGTACGTCGCGTAAGCTGTTTTAATTACTCGATACTTAAATAACAGCCTTCTGTTACCTTTACATTTACCATCCGTAATGTATTTTTGCGACGCAATTTCTAAAATTGTAAGAATATTTTAATATCTTACGCTTTGTGTTATCATCGCGACATATTTGTACAATCCGCTGAAAATCGAAAAATACAGAAGTGCTTGTTTAAAGCGGTTGATATCGCAGTTAATATATCTTTTCCGTGAACAAACGCGCATTTTTCGTGGTTCTCTTAGGTCGTTTTAAAATGGCTCGCAGAGAGAACATTCCTTTTGTGCTCTTTCAAAAAGTCTATTACAATACACCACGATTCTGTGGTACGAAAGCGACGCGACGAGGAGAAAGAGGGAAAGGAAGGGAAGAAGGGTAGTGTTGTCTTTCATCGAGCTCGTCCGTGTCGTGAAGACGAGACAGGCGGGGAGAGATTAAAGTCGGGGGAAGTGGTACCAGCTGGCCAGGAGGAGACGATTCAATCTCTTTCTCTTCCTCCTTCTTACCAACTGAAGCCTTTCGAGAGGGCATCGAGAGGACGACGGGAGATCGCCGGAGAAAGGGAAAAAGTGTCTCGGATGTCACATGCGGGCCTGCTACGTTTCTTATTGCTCTTCCCGTCTCTTTAACTACTTTCCTTCGCTTCTACGGAAAACTTGTTTCCTGTGTTTTTCTAGCTTAGATTTTTCTTTCTCTTTTATGCACCGCATGAAGAAGAGAAATAATAATGACGTAGGCTTCACGAAAATAAAACTAAAAGTAAGTCTAAATTTTTTCGAATATTTTCAAGAAATATAAATCTAAATCTGTTCTCGAGATAGAGAGCGAAGTAGTGCGAAAAAGCGGAAGAGTTTTCCCTCTAATTTGCAGTATAAGTTACCAGATACCTATTCAAAGCTACAGTGTTCGTAAATTGTCAACTGTAATTGAGGAGCTGCGTGAAAGGTAGATCTTACGAGTGCTTGATCCTTGAAAACTATAAACCATAAACGTAAATAATTCCGGAGATCGACGTGTGAATTGCACGTGCTCGAGAAATACATATAAATCTAAATTTTTTTCGAATATTTTTAAGAATTATAAATTTAAAAGATGTTAAGAAAAAAGGATGAATCATGCCTCTTTTTAAAGAAATTTTTGAATATAGATACTATTTATTATCTTACATTTTCTTAAGAGGAAACAGTCATATTAACGGTTATGCGCGGAGATACTATCGATGTTTTTAAATAGGTTTTGTAAACTGCGAGATTAGCTTGACCGATATAACGCGTGTTTCTTTTCGAGGCGTGGAATTTCAGTGTTTTACTGTTGAACCGCGTTACGACTTCTCATCCGTTTGAATTATCGCCAACAATTTCACACCTTGCTTCGTTCAATTATACAGACGTTTTACGCATAGCCACTTAGATTCTCAGCGTCGATAAAGAATAACCGTGGTGCAAATTTATGGAACTTTATGTCGAGGTACATTTTCGTGGAATTTTGAAAGAACAAATACTCTTTCAGAAACAATTTAATTGAAATTCGTATCTACCTATTTTTATTTTGTCCACTTTAATAACTTCTAAAAGAGAAACATTTTTTTATTTAATTTATTGTGATATTTTAATTTTTTTCCAGATATAATATTTTTGTTAGAGTAGAGAGTATTTTAATCGTGAAATTAACTTGTGATATAGCTTAAAGCTTAAAGCATGATAGTCGCGGGCAAATGTATAAACCGTTTGATAAAAGGATCTCTAAAGGATGTGTGAAGAATGCACGGTTCCGGTCTTATCGCATCCCCGACAAAGTCCTAAAGTTTGCATAATGATATCATCTATCATGTGCAAATAATATTTTTTTTTCCAAGAAGTCCCGTCTGATATACTATCGGTACCTTGCGTTCTTCTGAATAGCGATAAAAAATAGCTCACCATGCGAAATAGGTAAGTACGAGTTTCTTTCAATTAAATTGTTTCTGAAAGAGTGATTGTTCTTTAAAATTCCACGAAAATGTACCTCGACATAAAGTTCCACAGTTCCATAGACCATAACCACGGTTATACTGTATCGTATAAAAAAATAGAATATTTTCTGTCTGCATGAAACAGACAGTTTATAATTTTTAATGTGGCTATTGTATTTTAACGTTAAAATCATTGTTAATATGGCGTAGCAGTTAAGAAGTAGCGAATTATTTACGTTTATGGCAGTTTTCAAGGATGATCAAGCACACGTAGGATCTACCTTTCATGCAGCTTCTCAATTAAACTCGACAATTTACGGACACTGTATATATATAGCTTTGAATATCTTATACTGCGATATACATACAATATATGTATATCGTAAATATTGATATACACGTGTACGTGCATATTCACACGTCGATCTCCGCTCGAGCGCACTGACTTCAATATAGATGCTGCAAATTAGAGGGAAAACTCTTCCGCTTTTTTCGCACTACTTCGCTCTCTACGAGTATTTCGCGAGTACCGCTGCTTCGGATGGTCTCTTGGATGGTTGATTACAGCGGATATCCTTGGATACAATTATCCAGCGCCACGAGCGCGCGGCACACCGCACCGGGACAAAAAACTTGCATCGCTCCTGGACGTGGAGTTCCCGCAATGGTTAACGTCGCGTGACCGCGTATTATACATATACAGGGCTGCCGGTAATGCCGCGTAATAAGCGTTTAGAGATGTCGGAAGGACCGCCTTGCGCTCTTTCCTTTTCCACTTTTTTTGGTTCTTCACTAGGTACTCCGCTGTTCTTACTGTGATTCCATCCCGTGGGCGTTGCGCCTTACATGCGGTCGCGTTTGTGCGTCCAGATTTCTCAACACCTCGACATGATAAATGGTACTTGGCGCGTTTCTATCATACCGATCTTTAGAAATTATTTGTAAGTTACTCTTTTTTTAGTTATTATATAAAGATTACGCAGAAATTCAAGTCTCTATACTGAAATTGGAATGAAAATAATTGAATGATTGAATGAAAAACTATCTGCAATTGTAGACAGAGAGCAGCCCGTTTATATTTATATACCTGATATATACCTATGATGATTAAATATATAATTTTTGTCGAGAAAGTTGATATATGAATATCGCGTTGCTTTAAATTTTTCTCGGATGACGTTTCTTTCAAGCCGCTTATACGAATGCTGCATGACATCGTGACAAATGGAAAACACGATTTACGTCATGTACTCCGATCTAAATTGCTCTTATGATATTTCAGTCTTTTAATATTTGATATAATTATTACATATAATTTAATAGTCGATATTCAAGTCTTTAAATATGTCTTTATTATAAACTATAATGTATTTGTAGGCGGATTAATTTTCTGTATTAACTTTGTCTTGCCAAGAAAATTGTGCCAACAAAATTGTGCAATAGAAAATAATACTGATACATTATATATATTATACACTGGCATATACAATATATATACATATATCATAATGCATAATAAATTATTATATTTTAATAAATAATTGAATAATTATAGTGATTTTATTAGTTCCGGATATTCCTTCCTAAACCGAATCCAGATAAACAAACAAACACGAACAAACACAGTTTATCGAACGAAATGCAAAATATGCGATAATGTAGAAGTGGAAGAACAACATGTATTTAAAAATCCAAGTAAAATTCAATAATCAAGTTTTATTTTCTAAAATTTGAGTAATATTTATAAGAAATAATATTTCATACATTGTACCTGTAAAGTAATCGATCTCGACTTATTGTTAGTTAATTTTGAATATTAGAATGAGTACTTGCAGCTAGAAATGTACTTATCTATAAGTAGTAGGCACCTCTCGTATAATAAAGAATCGAATCTAGAGTAGAATATAGAATAGAATTTATTTACTTCAGCTTTACAAAAATTTAGCCAGGAAGGGACTTGGTTTACAATTAAAAGATCTTATCCACACTCATTCATCCATACCATGCGTACACTAACTCCTCTCTTAAACTAACCTAACTGCTTAAACCTAAACTATCACAGCCTTATCTTTGGCTTAATTTAGTTTCTTCCTCTTTTTTAATTCCTTCTCTCTCTCCTTCCATAATTTCCGCAACATCTTACCCTTATCTAAATCTAGTTCATCACTCCATAGCCTTTTCCACTTCTCCGTCCCGTCATTACCTAAATCCTTAAACCATACACTTGCTCTCTGACATTCCTCTACATAATGTTCCATACAGTCATTGCCATCGCCGCACAAAATACATTTTTTACAATCTTCTTCTAACCAATATTTGTTTGCTTCTTCCAAATTTCCACATCTCAGTTTTACTAAAGCTCTCACATCATCACCTATCCTTACCTTTTTTAAATTATCCTTCTTTAAATGTTCCGGACCTCCATCTAACTTATCTAACACTCTATATCTTTTATTATATCTTGCCTCTAAGATTTTATTTCCTTCCCATTGTCTCTGATTATCCCTTTCCCTACTTATTATTTCTTTCTCTAAATTTGCTCCCTCTCTTCTCAGTTCCTCCAGTATGCCTATTCCCCATCCATTCCTGTTGTAATATCTTTCTCTCTCAATACTATACATATCCTTCCACCCATAAGCTTCCTTTTCCTTCCAACAGTGCCTTACAATATCTCCTCCCATACCTTTTAAAATTCTTTCTTCATATCTCATTGCCCTTATGCCCCATCCCACCCTTAATTTTTCCATGCCTAATTCCCTTGATATCACATACCTTGGTGTACAAAATTCTATAGCAAATATCCAACGAATATAGTCCATCATTATTTTCTCCAACTCTACCTTCTCTAAAGAATCGAATCTTTTACAAGTAGTCTCGCACTCAAAGAATGAGATTGTTGTGTAGTAAGAATGTATAAATGTGTAAAGATTTTAAGTAACTTTTATTCTATATTTTTAATCATATTTCTATAACATTTAAGTTTAACGATTGATAATCTAATATTTGTAATTATTAAAAAATTATTTATATTAAAATAATTGTGTTACTTTATAATTTATATAAATGTTTTCACTCGAAAGAGCTTAAAATTTCTAGTAAAGTACTCAAAGGATTCGAATATACCTTTGATCCAGGTTCGGGTCTACTTGGAAGTAATATTCTTGTTTTTCGAGGTACTCATAGAGGGTTCGAATCAATTTCGTCCAGGTTTGAGTTTACTTGAAAGTACTGCTTTTATCTTTTTAAGTAATCATAGAGAGTTCGAAACTACGTCTACAGACCAAACCTACTTGTAAGATACTAATCCCATCTCTAACGAGAAGGCCACATCCATTGAAATTTATAATTTGAAAAATTCGAGAAACAGAAGCGTGTATTTTATTCATAACACATTAAATATTTTATACGATGAATTAACTGCCGTACTATTTTTGGCGCTCGGCATCCTTCTACCATACAGCGCGTTATTGCGTACGATCGCCTCGTTGTCATTTATTATACGCAAAACTCGACAGCGGATAGCCGCACGAGCGGCACAAGCCACTTCGCGTACTATCGTATTATCTTTTGCAGTCAAGTGATAAGAGTAGAAAAGAACGCGAATTTATTCCCTACAAGATTGTAAATAAATTCCCTAATTTATAAATGATTAGAAGCTCCACGTTTAATCGATAGTTTACGATTAATTCGTGAACGAATTGACAGTGGAGTTGAATGGATAAGTCGATAATTATTTGTCGAATTATTTCGCGTATAATATATTTAATAAAACAGAAATCGCGCTGCAATATGGAACGGGAACATTAGTGATCATTTTATGGTATTTCCGGATGATGATATTTTCTTTAACTGCTTGAACTCGCGTACATCTTACATTGCTTTTCGAACTTTTGTACGTTTCTTTAAATATAATTATACATATCTATTATTTTTCTTATTGGGAATAATATGCTAATTGGATCGAATAATTCTAATTGAAAGAAGGCTGTATGTATATATTACACTGACATTATTACGAATAATCGGAAATACAAGGAAACGAACAGGATATTCAGTTCAGTGTACGTTTATTTTACATCGAATATTTTGTAGCGGTAACGAATTGATTTCTTCGCGTTCATGCTTTGCGGTGCATTGCGCGTTGTACGTTTACATTCGCGTCGGCCTTGTATTGTGCGCGGACAGGAGGAGGGGGAGAGTCGAGTCGGCAAATAACCTTGTGTATCGTCGTACCTCTCGAAACGCGATAAGGACAAGTATACTAATTGTAAGAGACGCCAAACGGCCAAACGCGATCTCTCGCTACGAACATTTAGAGATTGCCAGCTCGCGCAATCAATTTACTCCCGCGATTCGTAAAAGTATCAAAACAACGACTGTTTGTCGTAACAGATACATTTCGTGTGATTTATATATTCGAAATATAGAAATTAAAGCAATAAGGAACGTAAATTTTAGATTGTTGTTACAGATGAAGGATTGTTATTTAAGATGAAGGATCAAATTGATTCAACATTTGTTTATCAATGAGTATTAATGCCTTAGTTTTGATTGCAATAAAACTTTTGCAACAATGTCATCATTGTTATAATATGCCAAAATCCTACACTAAAATAACTTTTTTGCAAAACTTTAATTACAAATTTCTCAAAATTGTGACAGAATAATTTGGTAAATAAATAGGATTATATTGAGCGTCTAAAAGACAAAAAACGATTACCTACCTTTGTTTTGTGTATTATTTTGTTGAACAGTGTATAATACTATACACGCGCGATTAGTAATTAAAAGTATTTTTGCGAGTGAGTATCATAAAGATGCAACCATATTAGAGGAACCTGAGGTATTACAAGTCTAAATAAAAGAATTATCTATGCATTGTGATATTTATCCTGTCCGGTATTTATTAAGAGTATTTAGCATAAAATATATGTATATTGGTTGTATCCATAACGCGTCCCTGTCACGCTTGATCCCGATTTTGATCTTTAGCGGCATTAAGCAGGCTGTCGAATCTTGTTTCTTCTAATTCCTATCGACATGCGGCTTTAGTCCGGGCGTGGGTTGCTGAAATGAGGGATCCGATTTACAGACGATTGTACTTAATCTCGCTTTAAACAGACATGTCTTGTAGCCGCAGGTGTATCGTACTAGGTGTCTCCGCACGTCTCCCAAAATGGGATATAAATTTCAGTAATTCCGTCTTCTTTTTCTTGAATTTTGCGTGGAATATTATTTCTCTCCCAATCAGTGCGACGCGTATACAATATGCATTTACGATGCCATACACATTTATATACAATATATATACATCTTGCTTATGTGAGGAAAATAAAAGAAAATATTCTTGTAAAGCTAAATTTCACTTTTAGAATTGTCTGACTTGGACTTCTTGTCTTACATTAGCGAAGAGATAGTAAGTATCGAATGAACAAGGGACTTAATGTCTTAAATTACTCTTAATAGTTGACAAGTATAATGCTTGCCGTGATTAAATCTTCTTTATGAACTACATCGCAGCGTCGCTCGGCGTCGTGTCGGCGTTATTTTATGCACGCGTGAACGTCTTCTCGTGTCGCTATTGCCATCGATCATTTAACCGAATCGACCGTTTCGTCTCAGAGCGCGCAATTGATTTATTTAACGCTCGATCGTTGAACCGCAGTCGTGGCAATTGACTAGATTTGTCGTTGCGTAACTCCAATAAAATTAATCGGAGCACGATCGCTGCGCGATCATTATGGAAATCGTTGACTCGTTCCGTATAAGAAAATCGCGGTTAATGCGTGTGCGCATCAAGCACGATTTTGCTACTGAATTATTACCCGGCGATTGATCCTCTTCCAGGAGGCGCCGCCTCCTTCCAGTAATTTTCAGGCCGTATAATTCCGTGCGCGTAGACATGGAGGAGATTGCATTAGAGATGGCAAGAAAAGGTAAGTCTCGTGCGCGAATAGTAGATCGTATAGAAGCAAGGCATATTCTTGAAGGGATTGCTCTGAAAAATAGCGAATGCTCCCAGGTAGCACAGTAGATCGGTTGTAGCATTCTAAATTCCACAAACTATAAAGCAGCTATAACCGCTCTCCCTAGGTTCCCGAATGCTAGCAAGTCGTAATCAACAATGGAAGGGTAAATGTTATTCACGATGAGAAAGCCTGTTAGCTCATAAAATATCTGAATTGTATCCAAACACGCTTTCTTAATTGTATTGCCTTATAGTAGATTGAGCGTGACGCACATTTTGTGACAGCATATACTACGCTACAGTAGATCGAAATCGGCTGTACTTTATCGCTCCCGCTTCTATCGCTTTACAGTAGATCAAAAGTAGCTAGCATTTTATCTATGCTTCCTTCAATCTACAGTAGATCATAAGTAGTTAGTATTTTAGTTCCACTTCTATCACACTACAGTAGATTGAAAGTAATCTGTATTTCATGCCCGCTTCTATCGCACTACAGTAGATCGAAAGTAATATGTACTTTTATTTTTAAATGTTATTATTTTTAAAGTGTGCCACTTTATTATAAGAGTGGACTCCATGACAATACTGATACAAAATTACCGTGGTTTATATCACGGCGCGAGATACTGCCGTGAGTGCCGTGTCTCTTGATACCATTCTTATAGCATTGTTAGTCAAATTTTAAATACGAGAAACAGATCCCATCGGATGCCATCTATCGGATAATCCTAATGCTAGAGATGAACATTAAAATGTTTCACCGTTGAACTACTACAGTAGCATGATATTGTAATGAAATCTTATATTTCCGTAAAGCGCGTATGCACGAAATTAAATATAATCCTACTGTAATCAGGTAGATGCCAGCAACAAGTAGTCACTATGAAAGTGCTACATCATTTCGATACTGTTACTTCATATTAGTTAAATTATAGCCAATTTTTAGTATTGTGCGCGAGCGGGAAATTAGGAAGATCGATTAGCGAAATATATGTACAGTTTATTTACAATATTTACAGAGTTCAGTTCCGCGAGCAACAGAAGAATAGCCGTGACGACGGAGTATTCTGCGTCGATTCCGCGAGCAACGGAAGCGTATCCGCTACGGCGGTTTATTTAGTATGCAAGCGCCAAAGAATAGACACGAAAGATCGACCACAAGCTACGACGAGTCTTCGCGAATAGCTATCTTTTACACTTAGACTAAATTCGACAAAAATGCCTGGAAAGAGCTCCGCTCCGGGGTTTTATCTTCTTGTCTCTCTAGAAGATTCCTTACCCCCGGATGCGTTAAAAATTCTCCGCAGCCAATCAGACGTCGACAGCCCTAAGTTAATTTGAACTTGTCTAATAACGAAACAGCTGACGGCGGGGTCGACAACCGATCGACTGTTATTGTCGATAGCTCTCTCGCTTTGTGTCGTTTGTTTACCTCACGCTCGAGGTATCCGAGACCAAGGAGAGAGTCTATGGACAAAAACTATCGATTTTCGCTTCTATTTTCGGAATATCGCGAAAACAGGCGAGGATTCCGAGAATTGCGTTCTGCTTATAAGCGCGGTTCTAAATTACAGCTCTATTTTAGTAATTTAACGAACTGCATTTCTATGCTCGCGTTCTTTATGAATTAGCGCGGACGCCATGCACTGTTCGATTGAAACAAGTATGCTCTCCAAATGTTACGAATAATATACACACACTATCGGATTAGTATATTTCTAACTGAAGTAAGAATATAGAAACTTAGAAAAGTTATACACAGTAGGATACATGTAGAATGCTTTCGGCAGGAAATTGTTGATGAACTCATCGTGCGAGAATTGAGATAATTTTGTAGAACACTAATGTAGCGAAGAAACAGGTAGCTTCTTCATTTAATTTACTATGCGTGAAGAATTGTCAAACATTTATTCACATACAGGTTGTGCGTTCTCTTTGTGCTACGCTGGCAAATGATATATGTCACTTTTGACAGAATGATTTATAGAAATATCTATTCGTCTAAATATTTAAGAAAATGGCTATTACGCTGCACGGCATTTTAATATAAATCTTTTATTATTAATTTTTTTGCCAGACGTTAATTTTGAATTCTAGTAATTAGTTTATAAACAATAATTTTACATAAGTCGACCTCTATATTGTACTTTTCTCATTACTGCAGATTGTGAGTTGTAATATGCGTGCGTAAAGTGGTGCATCGTATTGACAATCAATCATGGAGTTTCTTTATTCGAAAATAGTGTTGCAAAACAGCCGTTATCTCTTTATATGTTACAACAAATGCATTTACCATGATCTACGAGCCACCTTTCTTAAGTGCCTCGGTATAATATTACGATAAATAAAGTAAGAATTATATCGTACGTATCTTTCAACGCTCTACGGTTGTTTGGCATAATCGGCATATTATAAAATCTCGCTTAAAAATTCTGAGATCGTTTATGACCACACGATTCCGCCGGCCGAGCCGGCTAAGATCGCGGTGTCGTTCGCGGGGTGTGTGTGTGATTTATTTTATATATTCGGATTTTCACTGGCGAAAGAAGGCGCGTAAAGTATGTACGATAGTAACACGCGGTGCGTATACTTTTCAAAGCCCAACGGATTTACATCGCCGCGCACGAACTCGTTCAGTAACAGGTCGCGCGCGCGTACATACACGCATACATTCGTATGGAGAGCACGTATCGCCATTTGCAGATCGCCGATGCACGACGGGCTCGTTCGTGCGGCTTTTCTATATGCACCGAAACTGGTTTGCACCTGATACCGGCCTCGCGATCGAATGACGCGTTTCAATGCGCTCTCCTTCGCCCGTCCCTCTCTGATTCTTCTCCCGCTCCCGCTTTCGTTTTTCCTCGTCTTCTTGTAACCGCCCTACGGAGATACCGCGTGGATCACGCGAGTCCCCTCGGGCACGTTTAATTCGTTCTTTCGTACCGTGCACCGCGATGTTTGCTCTCGTGGGACAAGATATCTCGATTAGAATTACGTTTAACGTATTAGAGATACGCAATGGACATATTTCACGCTTTTTCCAGAATCAATATGGCGATTAATCGCGCAATTTTTTAATGTATAAAGAGTGATTGCGAGAGTAGTAAAGATCCTCGATATTTCGAGTTGCAGTAGTGTGCTCGTGTTGCATACAAGATAAGGAAATAGTCAACTTGAATAAACTTCGCCAAGCGTGTCGTGATTTTTCGCCTGCGAGATTTCTCTTCCATGAACAAAACCTGCATGTGCCAGTTACAATCGAATACTTCGTGTTTTATGATCCGTGGACTGTTAATGTCCACGAGTTATCTTTCAAATCGTGTTAAAATGCATGGCTCTCGTGCATATCTAATGCTGTTCACTAGAATAATTCTCGAAACGAAATAAAGTTTGAAATATTTAGAATTGTCTTATTTACTAATTGTTGATAGATTTATCTATATGATTTATTTGATAACCTAATTTAATATGGATAAATTTTTTAAATTTGTTATAATAATTATAATACGATACTTTAATTTTTTAAAGTATATTTAATTTTATTTGTGTGAGAATTTTGTAATTAATAAATTAATCAGTTTTTCTGGGTATATTTAATATCACTTACAATTAGAATATAGTTGGACATATCACAGATTGCAAGCAGTCATTTGCGGATTCTTGGAATCTCCAATAAGCTCGAATCGTTTCGGTGTAGGTTTCTGCTTTCTTATCAAGAGTGCTCGTATGTTATATTTCTCCGCATGAATGATTCCATTGAGAACGCGGGTGGACAGGTCGAGAAGGCGGCTCGTAGAAAGGTCAATTCTCGGAGATGCTCGAGTTTTGATTAACAAAAAAGCGTAAACGAAGTATGCAGGACCCCCGAATTCCATGAAGTACACTTATAGCATCGACGATACGAAAAAAGTAATAAGTAACGTTCAAACGCATGTGCGTCAATCGCGGTACAGCGGTACGGATCCTTGGGGTTTCTCTTTTTGGCCAGGGCCTCAAAAGAAACGTCTTACCGTCCATCGCGAGTACTTTGAAGGTAATTTCTGTTATCAATGTAATATTCTGCAGCGAGAGGCCCCGGAAATGGCTCATTGACACTCGCCGCGCCGCTCATTGGTACATCCGGCGCGATGCTTGCTGGTATACAGTATAACTTGATACACTCGAAAGTGGAACAAAAGAGTCTTTACATGTCGTGTACCGTCTCTGAATTCGTGCACTCGCCTGAGGAGCACCTAACCGATAATTGCGTCGCTTCCTTTTAACGCTGCTGCCCGTCTACCTTCACGACCATGCGATTCGCTTCCTCGTCTTCTTGATGGCGTAAAAGCGGGTCTTTGTACATAAAGAGATAGACGTTTTTATATCCGATAGTCTTTTGCGAAAAGAAAAGTTTTTTTTCCGCTATTAAAGCTTAATTGAAAGCCACATTTAGGGTCACTTCGATCAACTCCGATTAACTTTAATCGACGATTAACTCGATCAGCAATTTCGTCAACAGCAAGACTTTTAACTGTATAATGTATATGTCGTTTTTTTTAATTTTCTTTTAACCTATCTTTTCGTGATTTACCACTTCGTGAATAAAAGCTGCTTTTAATATAACAAATCTTTTAATTTTTTATTTTTGTCGATTAAAGTTAATCGGAGTTGGTCGAAGTAACCCTTACTCGCAGTTTTTAATGATTTAAATTAAACACTTATAACTATATCATGTCGGTTATTATGTGCAAAAAATAATTGAATAGTTGCAATGAAAGCTAGTATTAATAGCTAATTTAACTCCTTTTTAATCCTTGCAGTCTTCATTTTAAACATCCTATAAAAATTATAATTATTAAGTAAGAGAATGTGTGTGTGTGTGTGTGCGGTCCATTTTTCATTCCGCAAATAGTTTCAAGGTGTTATGTTTCTTAATGATTGAAATAAATATGTATTTAGAATCACGCGCTGTGTGTTGTATGTAGCTTGTACAAACCACATTGCTCGCGAGTCGTACAATTTGATCGTTTATTATCGCGTTTTTTTACAATTGCTTCGTGCAACACTACCTCGAGTTGTTTTATTACGTTGGCCACGCGCAATCGATTTTGCTCTCCGATTAATTTAATCTTGTTTTCTACTTACAATCCATTTATTATAACGCCACGCCACACGTTTGAGAGTCACAGAGAACGTACGTATATTAACGCCGATATATATCTTTAATTGCTATTTGGTAGATTTGGCAGCGGATGCATTTGAACTTTATATCGCAGCGCTCATTCAGAGAGAAGCTTTCGAAACTAACGATAATAGCCCAGTCACTGTAGACAAACATTGAGCGGAACCTCGGAAAAAATAAGGGCAACCTAAATTACAAAAATTTTTTTCTTTAAAATCAAGCTATTGACATTTTCAGTAACAAAATTTTTTATGAAACGTTAAAATTGAAATCGTTATTACTTGGCGAAAAATTGGGATAGAAAAGTTTTTAAAAAAGCAATTGAAAGCTTGGAATGTCTACTTTTAGGTCCCATATCGCAATGTTCCGTCATTTTTCGAATTTTTATTTATTTACGTAAATATATAAATTATCGCGAAAAGCCTGTTTAAACGACTGATTCTGATCACCATTGACATAATGTAAAAATTTTTGTAATTTTTTTCCTCTGGTAGGGTCAAAGTATGAAGTGTATACTGCAATATCCTGCAGGCGTTTTTTTAAAAACAATTTGGAACCTAGTTGTGGTTGATTTTATAAAAAAAGGCAAAAATTGCATGTAACAATTTCTTTAAACCATCGTAGAATTTTCAAAAATTATCGTAGAATAACGAACCAAATTGCATTAAAAAGCTGAAGGTTTCAGCTTTCTAACGATTTTTTTTTATTTTTGTACGATGATTCGTTCACAAGGTATGACATTTTTTATGCGCGCGTGCGACGCAACGCTTCAATTCAATTGACATCTGCAGTCGGCGCGTTCCGTAAATTCACTGCGCAGCGTACATCTGGCAAAATTTATTACGTGAAAAGTATTGTTTGTACGAAAAAAACTTATAGAACATTTTTTTTGCAAAATTTTTCACTCTTTAATTTTCTTCTCTTGTATTTTCTTTGTAAAATTGATATTTAACGAGAAATTTGCAAAAAAATGGAATTTTAGCCCTATTTGCTTAATTATTTTTCTTAGCGGCCACTGTACAATGGTCTTTTTTCCTCTTCAATTTTATGCAAAAACGAAGGTCTGTGCTTAAATTCAGCTTGCTCTTATTTTTTCCGAGGTCAAACCCTAAAGTGACTGTACTATAAGTTTCCCGTCGTTTACGAACAACTCGCAAAGTAGACATATCTTATCTTTGAAAATCTGCTTCTTAACTTTTGCCGATCAAAGATATTCGCGATATGATTGTTATTTTTTGTCTACGCAAAATTTATAACTGGTTGACCTCTGGTTTTTAATTTAATGCCGATGATCACAAATCATTTTATTTATCTGGCACTGTAGTTTCTACGTTTTACATATTTTACATAATTTTTTTTCATCGATTAAAACGTTAAAATTTTAATTAAATGTTAATTAAACGTTAAATGGCCCCGGTAAAATTATTATTATGTAATTCTAGATCAATTAATTCAAGACGGTGGTTTACAAATATTTAGACTATGAATAGTTCAAGAGAGTATTTCAATTATTTTAATAATGCTCATTTCCGCGATGATACTTTTACAATTAGTATTCAATTTCTCGCATCTACAAAATGTCAAGATAACGCATTTTTTAAACTGTAACATATCTGTAATTTAATCGTATAACCCAACGCTGCAGGCGTCTCAGCTTACCGAAAATAAAAGCCACGTAAGACAGGTTGGTCATCAAATAAAATGTCATGATTGCTGAAATCGTATCTGCAGCGTAATAAAATATTCTCAAGACTGCAAAAAAATCATGTGGTCGATATATAAGTCCAGCTTATAAAGGGTGAGTCATTGTAATTAATACAGGCAAATATCTCGAAAGATATGGAAGATACGGAAAAATGTTTCAGACAAAAGTCGTACGGTTTGAAGGGGGACATAAGATGGTGGCAATGATTTGATCTTGGATGGTCGTTTGAAGCTCACGTGAACGTCACCTTCAGTTTCTTACATGGAACCCCCTATATTGTAGTATATTGTTTGAAAAGGCATAAAATAAGAAAAAAAATTTAGCGCAAACCAGAGGTCGATACGTTGACCCGATCTGGAGTTATTTAGGGCCAAAAATTAGCTTTCTTGAACTTTGACCCTAAATAACTTCCGAACGGATCAACGTATCGACGTTTGGTTTGCGCCAAAATTTTTATTTTTTAATGCCCTTTTAAACGATATATTACAATATGGGGGGTTTCATTTCAAATTTTTGAGTTGGAGCCTCTGGAACACTGAAAAATTTTAAGTAAAACTCCCATATTGTAGTATACTTTTTGAAAGGGCATAAAATAAGGAAAATTTTGGCGCAAACCAGAAGTCGATAAATTGATCCGTTTGTGAGTTATTTAGGATCGAAATTCAAAAAAGTCAATTTTTGACCCTAAATAACTCCTGAACGGGTCAACGACCTCTGGTTTGCGCCAAAATTTTTCTTATTTTATGCCCTTTCAAACGATATATTATAATATAGGGGGTTCCATGTAAGAAACTGAAGGTGACGTTCACGTGAGCTTCAAACGACCATCCAAGATCAAATCATTGCCACTATCTTATGTCCCCCTTTAAACCGTACGAATTTGTCTGAAACATTTTTCCGTATCTTCCATATCTTTCGAGATATTTGCCTGTATTGATTAAAATGACACCCCCTATATATCGAGTGTACTCGAGTGTCACACAGTTTGATATTTTGCAACTCTTGCTTCTCATTTTCTCCTTCTATCAAGAGACACGGTACTTAGTGTCTCACGCCAAGTACGCGCGGAGCGAGACCGCCCCGTGACTCTTACGCGACGCGACGATTTGCGAGTAAGTACCCAAGATTTTGAGATCTCGATAACCAGTGTACGGATCGAGTTCTAACTAGGTTCAATGGATAGCTTGGACCAAATTTATATAATAAAAGTGTTTTTGAAGTAAAACTTCTTTAGGCGCGGGGGGTGATTTGAAACGGAAGCGTCACGGAAGTCCGTCACGGAAGTCCGTCACGAAAGTCCGTCACGGAAGTCCGCACGAAAAGTTGAAACTTCTAATGGGAGTGATTCGGTGCGGGCGCGTCACGAAAGTCTGTCACAAAAGTCCGTCACGAAAGTCCGTCACGAAAAGTTGAAACTTCTAATGGGAGTGATTCGGTGCGGGCGCGTCACGAAAGTCCGTCACGAAAGCCTGTCACGAAAAGTTCAAACTTCTAATGGGAGTGATTCGGTGCGGGCGCGTCACGAAAGTCTGTCACAAAAGTCCGTCACGAAAAGTTGACACTTTTAATGGGAGTGATTCGGTGCGGGCGCGTCATGAAAGTGCGTCACGAAAGCCTGTCACGAAAAGTTGAAACTTCTAATGAGAGTGATTCGGTGCAGACGCGTCACGAAAGTCCGTCACAAAAGTCCGTCACGAAAAGTTGACACTTCTAATGGGAGTGATTCGGTGCGGGCGCGTCACGAAAGTCCGTCACGAAAGCCCGTCACGAAAAGTTGAAACTTCTAATGAGAGTGATTCGGTGTGGACGCGTCACGAAAGTCCGTCACAAAAGTCCGTCACAAAAGTCCGTCACGAAAAGTTCAAACTTCTAATGGGAGTGAATCGGTGCGGGCGCGTCACGAAAGTCTGTCACGAAAGTCCGTCACAAAAAGTTTATGGTATCTGAATTAAAGCCTGTGTAATTAACAAATCAAATTTTAACTATAAATTAAAGCCGATGCAATTCACAAATAAAAATAAAAATTGTTTTGTGAATTAAAGCCTGTGTAATTCACATATCAAATTTTCATGTCCTTGCCCAGTGCTTCATAGCGCGTTCTTTTCGGAGCGTATGACATGTTTGCGGAAGCGTTCGCCAATCGTGGCACCGCACAACTCCCTCCCTGAGTGGATTTTTCGGATGCTCGATTAGCGATCGATAGACAGACGATTCTTTGTCTCCGGTGCGGGAACTTGCGAGTGAGAACGTGAAAGTGAAAGTCGTTAAAACCGGAGCAAATTGAGAGTTAAGAGTGAGAAATAAAAGCGTGTGAGATAAACTCAGCGAATTAAAGTTTGCGATATAAACTCTTTGCCTTAAATCAGACAGTGTCGAATCCGTTAAATTTAACGATAACTTGATCGTTAATGAAATCAATTCCGCCGTTCCGTTGGACCGAGGAGCAAGACAAAGGGTTGACTGGTGGTCACGGGCGTTCTGAACTCGGATTCAACGAATTAGGTACATATAATTCTGACTCAAACCGGTGTATCATGATCGGAATGAAAGGTGCTAAGAACAAAGAAATGTTCGTTAAATCAAATCTCGCCTTTAAGAGTCTCCGACTCTTATTTACATCTCTCGTTCTCTCTTCGACTTCTTCCAAGTATTTTGTCAACAAACGACAACATAATTTGTCCTTCTTGTCTGTCACGAAAGTTTCTCGCTCCGAACTGTCACTTTCGTTGTCATGTACTTTCTTGTTTCCGCCCGCCTTTCCCAGGTAGATCACAAAATTATAATTTATTTGTAAAAGATGTCAAAAAGGTGAAAAGGAAAGCATAAAATTGGATATTGTATACTATCTATAGATATAATTGCATCTTAAAAATTACACTTGAGAGAAACAAATTCTTATCAGTACACATAAGTAAATATTACTTATCATCACAAAATAGTATCATAAAAAATAGTCTATTGTAATAATAAACTGTAAATTACTGACAAAACGAAAAGGAATTAAAGAAACAATACGTGTGGCCTCCACGCGCGGCAGAAGTGAAACTTCTTAGCTGTGAGGAATAGGATAGTATCTCGTTTATAGTATCTGAATTAAAGCCTGTGTAATTCAGAAATCAAATTTTAATTATAAATTAAAGCCGATGCAATTTGCAAGTAAAAATTGATTTGTGAATTAAAGCGTATATAAGTCACAAGTCAAATTTTAATTATAAATTAAAGCCGTTGCAATTCAAAAATGAAAATTGATTTGCGAATTAAAGCCTATATAATTCACAAATCAAATTTTAATTATAAAAGTGAAGTTTCAGGTTATGAGAAAAATTTGCCCATATATAATTACATATAAATGTAACAGTTGGCAACTGTTAACCTGAAACTTTACTTTTATAACTAAAATTTGATTTGTGAATTATATAGGCTTTAATTCACAAATCAATTTTTATTTGTGAATTGCATCGGCTTTAATTTATAATTAAAATTTGACTTGTGACTTATATACGCTTTAATTTACAAATAAATTTTTACTTGCAAATTGCATTGGCTTTACTTTATAATTAAAATTTGATTTCTGAATTACACAGGCTTTAATTCAGATACTATAAACGAGATACTATCCTATTCCTCACAGCTAAGAAGTTTCACTTCTGCCGCGCGTGGGGGCCACACGTATTTTTTTTTATTTTTTTTCGAATAATACTTGGTTTAATGTATCCACGCATATCCTAAACTTTTTTGTTTAAGTCAGAGACAAAAAGGAATGAACTAAAATAGTAATATATATATAACTATATTATATTAAGCAATATTTTAATATACAGGGTGCTTCCGGGTTAAATGGCCAAACTTGGAATATGAATTTAGGACCTTAAAACAAACAAAATTTTCCTCTGGAACTATGCTCGCAAACGCTTCGTTTAAGAGATATTGACTTTTTAAGTTACAGAATTATAGAAATAAATAATGTTGAAATAATCTAGGTTTATCATCTTTATTTCTTTACAGTAATCAAAATTTAAGTATTAAACTTCTTTTATTCTGCAGCGGTGTCAATCTCCTTCAGCGGCCGTGGTACCATATTGAATAAACCAGTTTCTCTCACACAGTCGTTAAAATGTTAAAGAGAATACTAACATATTCGGCAATCTTCTGTTCAGAAATCGCGCGACGTATTCATGACGAGCAGCGTTAGCATTTCCGGCACAAAATCCGTATACATATACCATCTCGGCATATTCACTAATCGAATACGTATGAAACATTGAACGAGGATTGTACTGGTTTATTCTACAAAAGCATTCAACGAACTAACAATTATTTAGTGCGAATAAACGGAGCTTTATTTACAGTGGAAACACTAGCCGTCTATCAATGACCTTCGAACTTTAAAACAAAATAAAGAGATATTTCGACATTATTCATTCCTATAATTCTGTAACTTAAGAAGTCAATATCTCTTGAACGATGCGTTTGCGAGCATAGTTTCAGAGGATGTTTGTTTTAAGGTTCTAAATTCATATTTAAAGTTTGGCCATTTAACCCGGAAGCACCCTGTATATAAACCTCAATGTAAACTTTTTATCTTTATATTTATTTTTATATGAATATTTATTGTCTCGTGCTATTTTAATTTTTAAATATTTAATGTGGATTAATGTACAGAAATTTCTAAA
Organism: Leptothorax acervorum; assembly: GCA_035220615.1. Lineage (NCBI taxonomy): Eukaryota > Metazoa > Arthropoda > Insecta > Hymenoptera > Formicidae > Leptothorax > Leptothorax acervorum. The sequence goes on from JASTWQ010000364.1 coordinate 126,824, forward strand.
TTATATATTTTACATTTATCTTCAAAGAGATTCTAACAAATATATATTAATAATATTCAATTTTAGACACACATCGTTATTTCTAAATTATAATTTTTCGTCTATGAGATATTGCATATGAAACTTGAGGCTTATAACGTTTTCCCGGAGTACCCCTCAATTACTTCATCAAGCATATGGGCTTTATTAGCCGGCAGTTAAGCTCTCTCTTGTCTCAAAATTCAGAAACGCGTGGCAGTTTATGCGCTTTTTCGGTGCATACGTAAATATGATGTGCGTGTAAACGGAGGCAGGACCCTCGGCGGGAGACGGCGAATGGTTCATCGTCGGTGAGGGGTAAAAGCCCGTCTGATGTTCACGGTTAATCCTTGGCAAGGTGCGCGTAATTCCCGTCAGTTCCGCTGCACAACGCAACGCATTGCCACAGTGGTACCGTGGTGATGCATCAACGCGCGGTTACAGCCGTCTAGTTTAATTTATTGTACGCCAATGCGTATGGTATCCGCAACGTTTAACGTTACTAAAAACAGAATGCCTGAGACCCCGGGCTGACATTAAACGCACTATCATATTTATTGTAACACATTTTGACTATTCTCTCTTAAAATCGATAATTTTGACATTATATGAATACATTAGAATAATATTGTTTAGGCATCAGGTACGATCTATATTGGTGAGATAAATTATTAAGATTATTAATAGATAAATATTTCACTAGATGCATATCAAAGTTATAAAAATAATAATCCCATAATCCTGAGTAATGCAATTATTTATATAATTTAATGAAATCTAACATTAATGACGGAATAATGATGATGATTATATGCCAATTAAATATTCGATGTTTAAGGTGGTTCTTGCAGTACTTGCAAGTCACAAAGGCAACTATTGTTACTAGTGACAAATATGAATGATTTTAGTATGTAAAAATCAGCATACATTTAAATTAATTATTTCGTAAGGTTTTTTCTCATTAAAACGTCGCTATATAAACTGAAAATAGCAGAGCGAAGTCACAAATTTGACTAGAGAATGGTAGGACACGCGCCTTGTGTGTCAGCTGACGCGTTCGCGTTGCTAAGCAGCCACTCAAGACGGCCGCCATGACTCTCGTGTCGTGTCAAAAGTTGCCGAAAGTTTGTCGAAAGTTTCGCTTTATTTATTATATATACGGTACGGTCAATCAGTTTAGTGTCGCGTCAGTACCTTTAGAAATGTTTATTGCATCGATTAAACAGTTTTTTATTTGTTCATCTAGTCGAGAAGTATGAACGTATTCCATGAATGTGCGATTACATTGTGATAATAGGGAAAGGGGGGGATTACATTGTGATAATAGGGATAGGGGGGGGGGGGGTCAAAATTGGCAAAGTTTACGGACATATATCTCCGAAATCAAGCGGTGAAAAAATCCGACATTTTTTAGACACACTCTAGGAACATTAACCTTTCATTTGATATCATATTTTCCGGGCTATCTACATTTGACCTAAATGCAAGAACCACTTTAATAGCTCGTAACGTTGGAATATCGGTGCAATTAAATTTTATTCTCTGTAATCCATCTAATGTCGATATTGTCACGCATGTGCATATATATAATACATATATACGTGACTTTATGATTTGATCATGCAGAAATCGTCAATCGCTTTGTAATGGTGTACCGATCGGTTCTATTACGATGTGTTTATTACCTACTCAAGATCAATAACCTCGAATATAGGATCATACCCGCATAATAACGTGTAACACTCACAAAGAAGTTTCGCATAATTACCCGAATTTAGACTGACTGATGACTCATTTATGAACTAATAATTATATCTGACGGAATTATAATACTTTTATCGAAGTATTTTTATTATAACTGGTTTAGATCCTTGAAAAGATATCAAACTTTAAAATGTTTTTGTTTTTTAAATTTTATTAAATATAATTATATGGTATAATTCGCGAATAATTTGTTTTTCTAGCTTGATTATATATATAGGTATATCTTGATGATTTAAAAAATATAAAATTTAGTACTTATTTGAAAAAATTAAATTATATGCGATAATCTCTCTTTTTTTCTTTTTTTCTTTTTTATTTTCATACTCGTCAATTTGTATCTGAAACTACACATCGATTTAAGTACTTTAATTGTTTTTGTCGATCTTCTTGATCGATATGGTCGTCAGCTAATTTTCAATATATAAGTAAAGTGTACTTTTCTGGGACATCACGAAAAAAATTGACTCGAAAACGACTGTCCATCGCGAATTTTGTAACGGCATGGCATATCGTCTCGCGATAGTTACCGCGCCGCTGGGCCTCGAGTTTAATAATCAATAATTTTCCTCTGGCGGCCCCGGGGTTGCACGTGTACGGACCGTGCCGCGATCGTGTCGGACTTGCCGCGAGAATTTTGTCCATCGTCGATCGTCCTCGCGAACGATGCGGCGCCTCGTCATCTGGACGATACTTTCACGACGACCGTGGAGGGGGGCCGGACGCCTCCCCCTTCGAAACTCGGCCCTCGGCCTCTCCGCTCTTTATCGCGGTCGTTTTATTTGACAAACAGCGTCCGAGCTATGCACACTTCCTCCGGGAATCTTGGCTTTCATCCGAGTTACAGTGTTCCCGATTTTCGATGCCTCGCGCCCCCGGGCCGCCGATCTATATTATCGTCGCCGGACTCGTCGTCAGAAATTGATGAGGACGAGAGGCTAAGAGGTAATCGCTGTTAAATTCAGTTTATTACTACGGCCGTGTAATAATCTGTATGACATGGCTCCGCCACTTGCGGAAAATTGCGAAACACGCGTTATCGAAATCTTTTCTGGTTTCCAAGTGAGTCGCCATCGATCCCGGTGATCCGTATATAACGTTTTTGAAGTGCCAAATTATTTTTGTTTTTATAATCAATTTTTATAGAAATGCCATACTCGCCGAGAAAAAGACGACAGAGCGCAATTAAATCCTTTACAATAATCGAGATAAATTCTTTTTTTTTAAATAAAATATTGTAATATAGCTTTATGATAAATGATACATAATTGTATATAAATCAATTTGAGATTAGAAATAATTATCTTGAACCCCTGCTGAGATGAATTCCTCGCATAGCGGAAGCATCTTGGCGAAATTGTATTTTTCTTGATAAAACGTGACACTTCCGGTTTCACCTGAGCGGGTTGACTGGTATCGGGTGACCAATCGGCTGCCGCTTGCAAGATGTTGCGACGCCTGAGGGTCCCAAGACTGACCTGCGACCTCGTTCTGTTGTTGCTCCATACCTCCTTGTCTTCGAGGCGATAGCTCAAACGATTGCGAACTTTCATTGACGAATGACATTCGAGAAAAAAATCGATCCTTTTATCATACTTTACTAGATTAGTGCGTAATTAATATGCGGCAGTTTTTATGTGCTAGTACTGATCAATTGATATTACCATATTCGTGGTAGAGGAAGGCAGATTTATTAAGTATATCTATATCTATTATTTTCACGTTTTTATGGGATTAAGTATCTTACAAGTATGTTCGAATCTGTTGGCGTATAAGATTCGAGCCATTTATTCTACGAGTACGTACTTCGATAAACAAGAGTATTACTTTTAAGTGGATTCGAACCCGGATTAAACATGGTCGAATCTTTTATGTGAGTACTTTATTAGAAATTTTACGCGCGTTTCTTTAAATTAAAACGTTTATATAAAGCGAGAGTTATTTTAATTATTATTTTTTAATAATTACAAATATTAGATTATCAATTATTGAAATTAAATTTAATAAAAATATGAGATTAGAAAAATAGAATTAACGATACTTAAGGAGGTTCCGGTGCTACAAAAATATGCAGCCAGCCTCGTGAAATTTTAATATATTATTCTGCAATGCAAAATAGAATTCTGTGAATTTTTTGAGAATTTTTCATGGTCACGTTTTGAAAAAAATCGACTAAAAATATTTTACTTTTTAGCATAGGTTCTTATGGGAAATGACATAGTCCACAACTTCAGAATGAAATAATGCAAGAAAGAATGCAAATGATAAGGAAAGAAAAATATGCACATTTAACTTAATATAATTTAAAAATAAATGAGTGAAAGAAAGGGGTAGGTTATCGCACATTTCGCAGAGAAATTAATTATTAAACATTAAATTGCCTGATTTTTCGTCTGCTTAGCAATGAACGCAAACAAATGTTGCCAACAGCGCAAACGAGTATAGTAGAGGCGGGGCACTTGAATAGAAGTTACTCACAAACTTTCCTTTCCATCTGTATTGTTTATCCGTCATTTTTAAGGTTAATGCTTGAGAACAGCAATAGCACGCAATTATAGGTACACGCGGTGACACGCGGCGAGCAATGCCAACCCAATACTTCGAACGCTAGCGCTGTTGCCAAGTTTTCCTTGAAATCCCCGCGTCCCAATACTCCCCCCGATAAAGCACCGGAACCTCCTTAAAATCTTTACACATTTATACATTCTTTAAACTAACAACCTCATTCTTAGAGTTCTACTTGTAAAAGATTCTTAGAGACTATTTGTAAAAGATCTGATTTTTTACGGTAGAAACTGTTTATAAGTACATTTCGAATCCTGCAGGTAGGTACTCATTTTAAAATTCAAAATTAACTAGTCGGAATCGATTACTTTGCAAGTACAATGTATGAAATATTATTTCTTACGAATATTACTCGAATTCTAGAAAATAAAATTCGATTATTAAATTTGATTCGGATTTCTAAATTGTATATTAAACTTGATCCCATCCCTATAGTTTTAATACTTTATTTCTACTATTTCGCATTTTATCTGATTTTTTTCTATTGTTATATATCATGCATCCAAATTTATTGTACGTTCAATTTTTTATATATTTCACAGCATGTGCTAGAATCTGCTTTTAATGGATTCGCTGTTATCACGTTATACATGTTACCCACAGGTGCAACCTATATTCCTGACGTTATTTGCATGGCGACGTGATAAAATCTCGCTCGCATGTGTCAGGATATACAGGAAACCCGAGCAGATCCCCTCTGTCACTTGATACTATCAATTTGTCGTTAACGAGTCTATTCGCCGCATTTGTATTACACCGAGTGTATAACGTTATTTTACACCTTATATTTAATTTTTAAATTAAAATTATGTGTGATAAGCGATAAATGATAATAAATTACAAAAATGTTCGATATTTTATGCTAAGAAATGATCATTTCAAAGAACTACTCCGTTCCAGAGAGTTTGAGGGAATTAGATATAATTTTCATATAATTATTATATGCGATTTTTATCCTTCTTTACTGCTTTTACGATTTATTCTCATCTGGAAAGAAACCACATTCTTCTTTTCTATCCCAGCGGTATCGTTGGGTCGTTTCATTATTTCCTATTGCGATCCCATGGTGTGTGTAGCTTTCGCGGTTACGTGGTTACCTGTCCGCCTTCCTCGAGTGCAGGTGCAGCCGATATTTACCATGTTATTTACAATTTACGCGGTAAAGACGATAAGATCGGCCGTGCGTGTTCGTAAGCGGAGAACGAACGTGTCAATATTGAAAATATGGAACGATATTTTATTATGCTCCTCCTATTATGGGGATTATGTGTGCATACTTTCGCTTCTTTTGCGGGCCGACCTCTTTTATCTTTAATCCTTCCGGCCTTTGTATCATCATGATTTCAACTCTACAGTTTTTCCGGTATATTCGAGCCGCACAATAACATAATTGTAGATTTAATGTAGAAAGATTGTTCTCATTGGCAACCTTACGAATAGGACAGGGCACGAGCTAGTACATTAATTCTGCTTATCACTAACAATAAGTGAGAGACTATTACGAGAGGTCCTTTGCTGTATACGCTCTCTCGGCGATGTTTGCTCGCCCTTTAATCGAACGGTTTATTTTATTACTCGCATAATTATTATAAATTATTGACGCTTAATTCCCGATTTACCGCACTTAACGCTCCGATAACGACAACTTCAGCGATCTTACTTGCGCCCTGGTGATAGTTGCGCCGCGTTACAATATTACACATGGACTTAATGTGGCCACCTTATCGTTAAATGTCTACTTAAGGATTATGCGAAAACCTTAATACGGGAATTAATGGATCGCATAATGTGTTTCGAGAATCAGCACATTTATCGCAGCCATTGCATTGATTATTCGAGACCGTGACAAAATACAAATTAGCTCGTATCATGATAAGAATAATACGAGCAATTTTAGCATTTAAGTGATTTTAGCGAAGTTTTTGTTGTAATTATTGTATGTAAGAGAATTCAATTTTAATGGTATTTAAATGCAATATTGTATATTATAAGATTTGATATTAATCTAAATTAGGCAATGTATACTTTTTTGTTTTATTAATTCTGTGGATACGATCTATAGATAAATCTATATAGATTTTTTCATAGAAAGATGTCTTCGATTGAATTTATTTGATTAGTTTCTTATATTAATGTGTCTTATAATGAATCGAATCGACGAATCACACGGTCGACTAAGCGAGAACGATCTGGTTAACTGGAAAATTAGCGGTGACGCTTAAACACGAAATTACTAATAATTATCGATACGGACTAAAATATATTTTGATCGATCGACCCTTAATAACTCAATTAGCTAGATAAATATTCTCGGTAAAATTTGCCGCAAAAATATCGTGCCCGCGCGACACGTGTTCAGCAGCACCATTTATCTAAATGCATGTTGCAATGTAATCGCGCCGCGTCTATCTCTTCATAGAACGCGTGAATGAATCATCGAAGGGTCGAGTAATCGTTCCTGCGGCAAACGTTATCATTAGTCGACAATTAGTCAAGATACAAATCGGCCATGCATTTGCCATTAAATCATATGCTACGAAGCTTCTAGTACGGTCGACGCATCAGCGAATGACCGGTTAAGAAATATCTTTCTAGAGCTGGTGATTTAAACTTCGAAGCTTCGAAGAATCAAAATTATTAATTTAATATAATAATAATAGTATCGCAATGGGCACACATTTATAAAATTATATGAAAAAATTTGAACAAAATTTTTAATGTTGCAATTATGTCGCAAATATATCTTTCGAAGCTTCGAAGCTTCGATGTTAACTTCGAAACTCGAAGCTTCAAAGCTTTGAAGACACCCTAAACTTCGAACGTTTGAAGTTAACTTCGAAGCTGTCGAAGAGTAACAGCTCTGCTTTAGACAATTTAAATGTGTCTTTGCTGATAAATAGCTGATTAAACTTTGTTTTATCGTATAATACATATACAATTATCTTTTATATCGCGAACGTTGCCACTTTTACAAAAGTATGCTACTTATAAATTGATACTGTAAAAGGGCGTATTAAAAGCACAAGATCATTAATAAATGACTACTAGTTATAATGCCGTTTTAATAAAAAATTATATAGTAATTACGAACTGATAATATCGTATCGTCAATTTTGAGAAAAAGATACGCTTATATTATTTGAAGTGGTCATGGAAATAAAAAGAAAACATGTACTGCTCATTTACTATGGTGCATTAAGTTTCACTTCTCGAGTGCGATCCGTTCTCTCGTTTTTACTTCTCGTTTTCTGCCTCCGTATCTTTGGTTTTTTTCTGCGCCTTTTCCCTCGTCTTTCGCAGTCTGGAATAGCTTCTGATAATCGTAGTGGTGCGGCGGCGTAGTCGGGACGGCTCGTTACCTTTACAAATCGAGTCGGCCGATCAGATTCGCGCCGGATGTGCAACAGGTGAAATTACATGTCGAGAAAATTGCCGATCGTCGATCTCCTCGCCTTTCCTCCGACCAGATTCTTCCTCCTTTCTAGTAATCTCGTACGTCTCGTTTCTAATTGCTGATTCCTTGACTTCCAAACTTTCCTCGTTTTTTTTTTAAATTTTTGTCAACATTACTAATAGTATTAAAAATTGACTTATTTTTCTAAATGTAAATTAATTTTAACACGTCTTGATTATTTACTAGTATTGTTATGGTAATCACACGTATCAACTTAAAATAGCACTTGGGCGCAAGTAAAATTTGATATATCGAACATCGGATACGTCGTTGAAACGATCTAATTGAGATCAATTAAATTGTATGGGCTCTAGCACATGCATGCATATATAGCGAGCACTTAGTGAGCCACATTGCTACGTTATACGCTAAGAGCATTAATTCGGATTTCATGGTGAACGATGTGCTACTTCGATTAGCTTAGGAGTACTATCGTGTTCCGTTATTTCGTGTAGGTATCGGAAATTAGTATCGCGGAGATACGCGGCGCAGATACGTTATTCCCATTAATCACATGAGTCACGTCCGTTCACGATCCGAATATCGAGCATTACGGCATTATATAGAAACGATTTAGCTTTAACACGCGGGGGTCGCGCACCCGGCACAAACGTGATTTAATATATGTTTTGCAGTCTGCAATCATGAGCACCACGCCCGTCTCAACGAGCCGGCACACGCCAGCCCTGACCTTTTCCATCCTCCGCTCGTCCCGCGTAAGATGGAGAGATTGCGGCTTCCAGCCGCGATCGGTGCGAATGATGCCTTTATACGACGATCCGAATTCCGGCGTGTACATACCCCCATTTGGGTCTGGGCCGGTCTTTTCATAGAAATTAATTAAAAGTAACGTGTTTTCATCATCGAGGCGTTTCGTTCCCCGTGATGGTTTTACCTGGTACGCTTGAGAAGAGCGTAATCCTGATGTATAACAAGTCACGCTCGTATACTTACACGTCTTTTTTACCGGTCAATTTAATTATAATAACCGTCCCAGTGCCTCGTTTTGTTTAGTGGATTATTTGTATCGAGCAAAGATTTTTCTGATACAAACGCGTGATATATTGCAATTATAATATTATCGCAAATAAATTCCTATCAGTTATGAAGAAGCGATGTAAATAAGAACTCATCTTTCGAGATAAAATCTTCATTGTATAGTAAGATATTAACAAAAATGAATAACACAATTAGTTTTAATTATAGGTATATAATGCTCTATAAATAGGTAGTAGGTACAGTAAAATCAGAATCAAATGAATAATTTTCCAGAGATAATTAAATTTGATAAAAAAATATATATTTTAAAAAATATGCACGAAAAAAATGTAAGTAAGAAACTGGTTTAAGGCTGGAATAAATTATTCGACACGAGGGTAACAGTTGTTGCGAAATGCAGCTGTTATATAATATTCCGCTTGTTACATTCAGATGAGAGATTTACTGTCAAAGGATCTTCTATTAACAGATACGATTATTAAGTTGTAATATTTTCAGTAGAACTTATGACTTAATTGCGATTTAATCAAGTTCCGGTTTTGTAGACTTTATTATAATGTAGTGAAGTCACCTTCAGATACAAAGTTGTAATATCTATTTGATGATATTACAGCTAGTTATGATTACAAAACGTTAATTAACGGGTCGCTGCCGCGTCATTACGTTCATTAGATCGATTGCGAATTATTCGAAAGTCGTCCCTTTGATGGGAATCAAGTCGCGATCAGTTCCCACAGTAAACTACCGCTACCCTCTACAATCGCCATTTTCATCATCCCCAATCCATCTATTTCGTTGACAAGTGGTCATATTCGGTCGATAGTAATACGGCTGCAACTCGTCCATATATTCATGCTCGCTCACAGACACTATGGAAGGTCATACAATTGTATATTCGATCTCGAGAGACCATTACAATAGAAAGGCTAGAAATACTAACTTAACATCATGTAATAATTTAAAATAATGTAACCAAATTCGATCTTTCTCTCGGGCTCTCTCTCTCTCTTACTGATATGAGTTTATAAAAATATATAATCCCTTGTTAAGACATTTTTTTTATCAAAAAAGTAAAATAAACTGCTTAAAATGTAGTAAATTGACAAAACTTTATTTTTCGCAAATATGTATAATGTAGATGTGATATAAAAGTGTTTACTAAGAATTTTATTAGTTTATAATACATATTAATAATAATAATTTATTGAAACATTAACCGTTTATAGATTTATCAAAGAATTTTAGGTACACACGGTAGGTCTGTGTGCATACGCGTAGAGAACCTTGATTCGGCAAGCACGCGTGTCGCTGCACGTGTGAGCGGAGCTTCCGGCGAGTGTGTCGCTGCACAGTGCACGCTTCTTGAAAGCCCGCTGCACGCGTGGCCGTGTGGTGCGCAGTCACGTATGGGGGTCTCGCGGGTTCCCACGGGCGGATGTGCATTGTGGTACGTACGTACACCCACGGGGAACGGGCTATGAGTGTCGTCGTTAACCGAATCATTCGGTCACATGCCAGGACCCCTTCTTCACGCCCTCGTGCACACACGACACACGTCGCCGCCGACTTGGTCGCCTCGTTGACTTACGCTATACTAAACGCAGGTGGTCGAACGAGGGGTGTTTCGCTAGTATATGTATCTGTATACAAAAAAATGCATGCAGATATCTCGCGTTGTATCGTTTGCGGGAAATAGGTACGTAGCGCGTTTTCTTTAGTAGGCTGCAGAGATTAATTGTAAGTGAGACATCGCTGAAATATAGGGAAACGGTAGAATGATGGGAACGGATGATAATAATAAGTACATAAGAACGAGGGGTAGTGAACTGTGTGAACAATACGTTCTTTCGTGAATTACATCTTCAGAATTTTCGCTATTACTGCACAGTACATACGATACGATTTTCTCGGACGATGTACCTACGTTAAAGCAATGAGGCGTTGCCGCGATTGCCGGCGAGAACCTGCAGTTTTTCTTACGGTATTTATCCACGCACGATCGGATTCCGCGGTTAGGGCAAAACCGAAACACCGCCTTGAAACAATATGTCCTTGTCGTGTACGGCAGGGAGCAGTCGCGCTCGAAAAGAAAGTAATTTGGTCGATTTCGCACATCCGGTCTCTACGATCTTCTCGCGAATGGATTAATCGTTTTTACGATAATTAAGGAGGCTGTAAGGATAATGCAAAATGATAAGAATGGCATGAAATTTATAATAGAAGTTTCTTTACAAATAACGGTTACATGTGAATTTTTTTAGATTTTTTTACCAGCCCAGTTTTGCGTAAATTAATATCAAAATTCCACATTTTATAAGGGGCTCTTATGAGAAACCCGATTCTCCATATCTATTTTCAATAAAAACATATATTTAAAATATTAAGGAGCAAATGAATTTATGTGTAATATGTGAAGTAAGTACCTATATTGAAAGTACGTACTAAAGTTCGAGCCATTTCACCACATAGTTTATTTGCAATACTAAAAATATATAAGTCAAGATATAATATTTCTGTTATCAGAGCTGTGTGATGGAGAAAACTTGACAACGCTGTTCGAAATCGCGGGAAGATTCTACCATAATATGTAACCTAACATGTAACCCAAAATGTAATCGAGTCTATTCTGTCAATCAATTTTAGTTCTATCAACTTCGGTTTTTTATTTCTACACCGTTGCCAAGTCATTAGGTACTTGTAGTAATAATAAAATTTGTTTAAAAAAATATAAATTTATTGTGAGACTTTTACATAAATAAACATTAATATTCTTTGCATTTTAAATGCATTCCATTCCATATTTTATCATAATTTTAGATTAATGTTGTTTTAAATATAATTAATAATTATTTTAGATTGGCAGCTCTCCATATTTCCATTGTATTAAAGCGCCACCCCCTCACTGCCCACCTCAGCCTTACAGCCTCCTTAACGGTACACTCAAGACTTATTAAGCTTTTCTGAGCGCAATGCTAATTTTATCATTCTGATACAGTTTGTTTGTTCGAACATTTTGTAAATAATTGTCATAAAAATGTACAAAGATAATTTTTATAAACAAATTATTTAATTGTTCGACGTTTCAGCAATGAGTCGTGATTTATTACGAGACAAAGTATTTTTTGAACAATCGTTTAAGTCCTTCAAAACCATTGAGAGGAGCCATTAATTTCTATTGACATTCGAATGTGTTATTAATGATACGAGCGTTGTGGCGTTACTCTTAATAGAAATCATATAGGTATCCGAACACGGATATCTGCCTCGCCGATCCGGTACAGAGAACGATTTATCACTCGATTCGCCGAATATCCAAATCGTTTGGTTATGCATATGACTCACAGATTGTGAAAGAAAACGTATTTAATTGTTTCTTTGATTAGCGAGCGTGGCTTCGGACTCACGCAACACTTTCGAGGCATATTGCGTTTAATTGAAGGCGTCATCCCGATTTTACGAGGCGGCACTGTTGAACGAATTAAAAGGTTTCGTCGGTAAGTCAATGCAATATTTATTTCCGACTAAAACGTAATTTTTTCGTGCGTTTTCGGATATCTAACAAACAGATAATTATTTAGATTAACTTACCGTCCTCCAATGACCTTGACCTTGACATAGACATATGTTGTCAAGGTCACCCTCCTGAGTGACCTTCAGAAGGTTTTAGCCCGCGCTCGTTTTTCATTAAAAAGTTATTAACAAAAAAAAAGGTTGAAAAATATAGCATATAAATACGGTTATTTTGAGTATTGAAAGGCATAAACGACTAATATGTATGTGGAAATAGTACATGTACATATGAACGAAGGAAAGTCATTTAAAGCAGTGAATCGTTGATATAGTGAACAGTATTTAAATGCAAACACAAAGCAATAGGATTTCCGTATTACTATTGTTAGTAACTGATTAGTGATTACAACTAGGTACTCAGTCACCGAAATGATTTCACGCTGTAAACTTCGATTTTATGTTGACCTCAATAGATTTAATATTTATATTATGGCATATTTAATAGAACAAATTAATAATAATCCTTGGCTTGCGGTTCAAGATGTTGTTGGTAATGCGAATACTTGGCCTAAATTTATTAGAAAATGTTTTGGGACAAAAATTTCAAGGATCACAATCGGATGATTATAGTGAATTTTGCATATCTAAATGCAATTTTAGAAGAATTTCTACATGAAATTTTAACTTTTACTTTAAAAGAAGCATACACAAACGAGAGAAAGCACAATAAATATGTATATTTATTAAATGCTTTTCATAAATTTGTAGAAATTTGGACGAAATCGACGTAGTCGTATTTATAGTTACAGTGTTTATTTCAAAGAAATGATAATTTTAAATTTTGAACTACGTAAAAATTACTAATGTATTAATTAAAAAGAGAATAATAAAAGATAATAATACAAATTGGGAACTTCACGTCGCCAGCAAATAATTAAAAAAGTTGTGGTTTTTTAGAAACGACCCAACTGGCCATATTTATTAATAATTTAACAACGTTTCGGCCATGGGTTTTGGCCCTTCTCAAGAATTTCAAGTGACAGTTATATTGCAGACTTTACATTGGTAATTTGTCTAAAAGGTTTGGAGTTATGAAGCACACAATAAAATAAAATTCTTACAATAAAAAATACAAATAAAATAAAATTCTTACAAGTTTGCGCGTCAAATATCGAGTAAAAATAGTGCGGACATCGAGATGATCGAGAAAATTCGTGTTGAAAAGCACGTCCGTATCACTCCATGACTCACAACTGAATGTTCGAAGTTAAGAAAATAAAACGTTAATGTCAAGATGTTATAAACAAGGAGAAATAAAATAATAAACATTAGTCAGGGAATTACGTGGTCCTTATTATTCTGTTATAGATCACGTTTAAATTATCCGTGTCTCTTTGTAAATTAATCGTGTCATGAAGTTTCTTGATGTAAAACATTTCAGCTATTTCTCTTTTTTTGGTGTATTTCTTTTTGTGCAAAAAATCCCAGGTTTGCACCAATTAAAGTCATGATCATGTGTAAGGCATAGTCGTTTCACTTAAAATTTTTCAGTGTCCCAAGGGCCGGGACTCCAACACAAAAATTTGAAATGGGAACCCCCATATTGTAGTATACCGTTTGAAAGGGCATAAAGTAAGAAAAATTTTGGCGCAAACCAGAGGTCGATACGTTGACCCTTTCGGGAGTTATTTAAGGTCAAAGTTGGAAAAAGTCAATTTTTGACCCTAAATAACTACCGAACGGGTCAACGTATCGACCTCTGGTTAGCGCCAAAATATTTCTTATTTTATGCCCTTTCAAGCGATATACTACAATATAGGGGGTTTCATGTAAGAAATTAAAGGTGAAGTTCATGTGAGCTTCAAACGACCATCCAAGGTCAAATCATTGCCACCATCTTATGTCCCCCTCGAAATCACACAACTTTTGTCTGAAACATTTTTGTCTTAAACTTATGGATTTTGAGAGATTTCAGTGCGTATATTAAAATGGCTTACCCTGTATATGAGAGACTAATATACCAAAAGTATATCGCTTCAACTTACAAGTATGTACTTTGTATGTGCTTCAACTTACAAAGCACATCTTGAAAGTTGAAGCGAGGTATATGAAAAGTACATATTTATGTGTAAGTTGAAACACATACAAAGCACATGCTTGTAAGTTGAAGCGAGGTCCACCCTGTACAGGGCTGGGAGGGGCGTGCGGGTGAGGGGGCCGAAGGTCAACGGCGTGATGTTACTTTATAATATAAATATTAGTTTTATATATATATATATCTTATAATAGTCAAAATAACTGCTATATTTTACAAACTTTTTTTGTTTATAACTTTTTAATAAACAATGACCGCCAACTAAAACCTCCTGAAGGTCACTCAGGAGGGTGACCTTGATAACATATGTCAAGGTCAAGGTCAAGGTCAAGGTCATTGGAGGGGTGTCCCCTAAAGTGCATAATTACCAAAGTTATTTTACGTATATAGGTACTTGAGCGTAATTAGGAGAGCTCATCTTTACACCACTAATTTACGCTCCTGATATTATTTGCTTCTTAAGAGAGGGATATTTCTCTGCGTTTCGCCCATTATACAACGCAAAGCCGAGCGCGTGTGTCTGGCATATTCGTATATTTTGTCGTGTAAAATAAATCGCAGAGAGCCACGCACTCTGCCTTTTACCTGCCAGAAAAAAAATAAGAGTAATTTCACACCTTTGTTCTCTTCTTTCGGTACATTTCTCCCTCGTTTTGCATGTTGCCCGGCCGCAGGCTGATTCTAATATATATGTAAATTGCAGATACAAGATCTATCTCGATTTTACATATATGGCAGTTTTCTTCTGTCAAGCTCAAATCTTTAAATTAGACTGCACTCGAGTATGTAGCTCTCCAGAATTATTATACACGCAGTCGCGCAATTCCTGATTTATAAAGAAATTATTATACAATAATAAAAACAAATATTGTAATGAGTACAATTTTCCGTTTATTTATTTATCGTTACAAATAGTTATTATAACTCCTTCCTTTTGAACTTATAATTATTAATATTCTCTCTACACAGATATACCTAACTTTAACAAATTATGATAAATTAAACTGTTCCATAAATAAAATAATAAAAAGAAACGTGTTATTCGCGGTAATATATATATAATATCCAATGATAGCTGAATCGAAAAATGTGGTCGCTAATATTATTTTAGATGAAAAGAATACATTTGTGTGATATATGTATATTTATTCGTGTTGATTTCTATCTTTAGTCTGGTATATCAGGAACTGATTCTCCTAGAAGAGCTAGGAGAAGAATATGCTAGAGATAGCGTTATTCCGATTTCTGGCGCGGCTAATAAGTATTTCTTATCGATCATATTGTTGTATTAAATCGTGGCTCGCGGAGCAGTTCGGTTATACAAGGGTGGAACGCACCGAACGCCGCGCCGATCGTACGGTGCGAACACCGTTCAGGCTCACGCAGGAGATACGATCTCGCGCATATAGGAGCAGCAACGTCCTCGGCCTCGGTCTCGGTCTCGAGCTCCCTCCAGGCGTAAGCCGGCTACGCCATTAAGCTGGAATTCAGGTGTATTAACGATGCTGGACCGCGCGCGGCAGGTACGTAGCGACCACCCGTGGCCACCCGGTAGCACACTAATGGCAACGCTACGGCGGAACCGTTCGTTAGAGAGATTTTATTTCGCCTATCTTACGCGCTCGCGCTATGAGCAACACGACGTTTACCGTCCGCGTCTGCGCAACACGGGACTCGGTGGGAAAGGGTTACGGGTTACGGGGCGCAATTGTGTACGATTGCGTCGCGCTCGTACTCACGGGACGTTACCCTGATTGCCGCAGCCTCGATGAGGTCGACTGATTGTGAGAGGCTTTCGCGGTACCGCGATATTTTTCAAAGTGCCCCGAGGTTATTGTCATTCCATTAATTATTGTATTAACATGCTCACCCAAACCAGAATGCATTTGAAATCTGACGGAAATGTTAAGGGGAGGTTACCGTTCAGAGGCCCAAAAAATGCCTCAATTTCAGGAATTTTTTTTTGATATAAAATAAATACATTTGGAAAAAACTTTTTGCGGCTTTTGTTTGTACACAAATGAAGACTAATTTAGAATTTTTTTGGAAGAAAATAATTAAAAATGGCGGCTCCAGCTCTCAGTCCACGAAGCCGCACACGGCGTGGTTCTATGTGCGCGGAGCATTCCACAGCCTTTCCAGTTGATGTGAAACAAAAAAAACATAAGAATTATTAAAATAGATTAAATTTGGGGGGCCTTATCGTTTTCCGATTTTTAAAAAACCCCCGTATAACAAAATGGTGGCCGTTTGAAAAAAAACCTCTTTTTTCCCTGTTTTCTTTTTGCTTCAACGTTTGAAAAGAATTATTTGCAATCAATTTTTTGAAAAAAACGCTTCGTGAAGGCCCCCTAAATTAAATTTCCTTTCTTTTGCACCGTCATTTATTAAAATCGGTTCATCCGTTGAAGCTGTAGAGCGCTCCGCGCGCATAAACTTGCGGCTTCGTGTCATGGGAGCTGGAGCCGCCATTTTGAATTATTTTTGTATGAAAAAAATATGAACTACTCTTCATTTGTATTCAAATAAAAGCCGCAAAAAGTTTTTTTTAAATGTGTTTACTTTATATTAAAAAAAAAATTCCTAACATTTATGCATTTTTTGGGCCTCTGAACGGTAACCTCCCCTTAATTCGATTGCTGTAACTGCGGCCGATGGTGATATTAAGTGAGGAGAAGCTTTTGTAGTGTTTTAAGAAATATCACACACTTATTGATATACTCTTAATTACTGTATTAATTTTTAACTGGAATAGATTTGATAATACACGAAAACCTGATATCTCTACATGACCTTATATTCATTCGTATATCTCTCGCTTAACAAATTGTGCCGAAGCGGAAACGTAGCGATGCGACTAATCCCGCAAGAATATAAGCAGGCTGCATCGAGCCTCTGTGCTCTTATTTGAACTCGAGGCTAAGCGGCATCGTCGTTATCGAGAAATTCCAGCGTAGGTTCCACAGGTGCTACGCGTAAATAAATGAAAAGGTCCGTGCATTCATTGAATTATTTATTTCTCCGTCGTAAAAAGTTTCTATCGACGATGGAATGTTCTCATAATGATTATCCTTGTTAATGTGATATATAATAAAGTTAAGTAAATTACTTTTTTTAATGTGTCGTGATTTCTAATGTATATAATGTAAGATTAATGTTTAAATCAGAATACCAAGAATCTTGATAATATTTTTATTAACCCTGGAATGGCACACTGTTTTTCGGTACCTTCTAATGGCACACATGGGTCGTTTTCGCGTTCGCGACATATTAAACAATCTAAAACTTTACAAAAAATTCTGAAAAAATTCATAGATGTTCTTTGAGGTCTTATTATAAATTAAAACAATAAGAACATTGTAATCTTAATTTTGAAATTGTTAATTTAATCTTTGAAAAAAGCAATTGAGGCAACGCGCCGTAAATGCCGAGGACGAAAACGACCCATGTGTGCCATTCCAGGGTTAACTCGCTTATAATTACGTCTATCTTAAATATAGGTATGTCCGCGGATTAAGATTTTAATGACATTTGAGAAATTTGGAATATTATTTGTTACAATTTGAAGACACAAGA
Source organism: Leptothorax acervorum (assembly GCA_035220615.1). NCBI lineage: Eukaryota > Metazoa > Arthropoda > Insecta > Hymenoptera > Formicidae > Leptothorax > Leptothorax acervorum. Next base: position 144,802 of record JASTWQ010000364.1, read on the forward strand.
TTTATACATTTTATTAGATTATATTTCTTTGTGTATATCTGATGTCACTCGGGCGACAGTTGTATAATAAGAGTCGTGCAAAAAATAAGTTTACAATTAACAATAAGTCATTGGATAACAAAGTGAAATTAAATATACACTTTAACGTAAATTATAAAGAATTGTACGAGACAACATTTCTATTTTATTCGTATTTTTATTGTGTTTCAGGTGGTTCTGCCACTTCGACGATGATAATTACGTGAACGTGCCGCGTTTACTGAAGCTTCTGGACAATTATAATCCACGGGAGGATTGGTATCTCGGCAAGCCCTCGATACCTGCGCCCTTGGAGATCACCAGGCAAGGCCCGGAACCGCAGAAACGACCGGTGAATATAGATTGATTATGCTTTCTTTTTTTCTCATTTTTTATTCGTTTTTCGATATGCTTGTATGTAAATTCGTTTTATTTAAAAAAGTTTGTCCGAAAATGGCAAGCAATAACATGCAGGCATCGCTTGTAACTTGTAATATAAATCAAAAGTTACTCGCAAAGATGACTGATCTATTACTCTTTTTCAATTATTCACTGCACTATCTCTCGCAAAAACGTATGTATATGGCCGCGTGCGGATGTACATACGTATCTACAGTATGTTGAGCTTGGATCCGTAGGTTTATATTTATTTATTTATTTATTTAAATGGGATCTGAGAAGTCCCTTTAGTACAGTGGAATATTATATGAAATTTTACGTTAGAAGAGAAACGAATACAAAAATAAAATAAAAATAAGAGACAACAAATAATACAACTCGCTGCATACAACATCCAATCTAGCGCAGACAGAGAAGAAGTGATTGTTTAAAAGAGTTTAAAGATGCATTTGTAGTCGTTTGGGCTTAGCAAACCCACCAAGCTCAACATACTGTATAGATACGTACAATCTACACATCTGCATGCGGATATTGTGACACGCGTTTTTGTGAGAGATAGTGTAGTGAATAATTGAAAAAGAGTAAAAGCAAAAGATAATTCAAGCTAAGAAAATATACAACGTTAGGAACATGTCTCATATTGAAGACTTATTTGAAGATTTGAACTGACAATGAGTAATACAAGCTATAAAGTTTGTTTTTACATTTTATTCTGAAAAAGTTAGATTATGAATATCTTACCGATTTTTTATTGAATAATATAGTACAGAGGGTATTCGCATACGAATTACCTATATGTAATACATTTTAATTTTCTTGACATTTTTTAGATTTTTTATCTTGATTAATCTATATGAATATATGTATAGCATATATTCATTATAATCTAACTTTTATATAGGTATATGTATGAATTAGCTTCTTTAGATTTATGTTAATACAAATGGGATTATCGCTATACTATACATATAGTTATAGTAGCTTACTCCGCGGATGTAGGTTTTTTTATTACTTAACATTTGAAATTGGGGCACATCTAAGAGCAGCCATCCATCCGTTCAAATATATAACGTCTTTATTTCGAGGGACCACCTACTTCGACCTTTACTTACACTATAGATCGAGTAGACTATAATTACACCCTTCTCCGAAAGTCAACTTATTATCGCCCCTCGCGGTCAGTCAACCGAAGAAAGTTGTCCCTCAGGATTTATTTAGCGCCGTAATAGCTCAACAGTAGTAATTTGAAACAATGACAATAACGGGCGCTATAAAGACGTGGCTTTGCCGTCCAGCACGCGGAGTTGTCGCAAACGTGAAATTTTTCCGACCGCCTTTGAAGCTTCCGGTGGGGGTCTCGATGAAATTAAACTCGCCAGAGGAAGAAAATGCCGGGAGGCTTTTAGAGGACAGAAGGGAAGCGAAAGAAATAGCGAGGGGCGATAAAAGGGGGTAAGATTATTCGCGAGATTTTCTTTCTTCTCTCTTTCTTCTCTCCTCACTTCGCGGTCTTTACGCGAGAAGCGTTACTATGCCGTGCCGTCACTAACGGGTGGTCTTATCGAATTTATGCATCCGCGAGGCGGCGGCTTCCGGCAAAGTCGAGCGTGCATACGTCTTGGCAAATGCAAGTTCAGAGTGAAATAGCGATTGCTCCGTTTTTGTGAGCAGTTTGATCGATGGTGAAGGCAAAGAATATTGCGCGAAGAAAATAGCGTCTATTTTTTTCCTGTTTCCCGGCGGTGTCTTCTCCCTGCCGCGTGAGTTTCATGCTATTATCTCGCACCTCGCGTACCTATATATCTCTTATCCCGTGCGAGTGTATGATATGTTTTTATGAGTAGATCTCGTCCCAAGCTCGCGCCCGTGAAATTCCGATTTTCCTCTGCGGGAGATGCAGTTGTTGCGACCGCGGGCGGTTCACTATCTTCTTGGATATTCAATCTACGACACTTTTTGCACGCTCCAATGCGCGTATATCCGCAAAAATGTTCTCGGAGATTCGGCGTATGTATATGTGAGACGTGGTATTCTTCTATCGTGAGTTTATAGGCAGTACCAGGAAAAGATGTCGCAAACGTCGAACTTATTGGATGACATGCCTAGTGATAAAATGCTGCTGCAGCTTAAAAACATAATGAAGATATATTGAATTAGAGAATATTTTAATTTTATATTATATATTTTTCGATTACACGACATTATTTTCAAATTATAGCGGTTTTTTCTTCTTAAATAACACTTCAGAAATTCATATAAATGTTCTTTTAAAAATTCCTTAGAATTCTAAATTGTGCGTCCACAAACGGTGTTATAAAATGATATAGCTATATTATAAATTGTTGAATTGCGAATAATACCTATTCTCTCGATCTTGAAATTATATTATGAATTTTAAATCGCATGAAAGATGAATATGTTGGTAAGACGGAGTGAAATATAGAGCGTCTTTTCAAGGCACAGCAAGCGAAGAAACTCGCCCGTGCACAATCACGAATCGATAAAAGCCCGTCTCACGTGCTGCTTTAGGAGATACACGATGCGATTCGGATGTCGCTGATATGATCGCCGACGCTCGGCAGCCGACAGTTAAAGGAAGCCCGCGATCTTATCACGACGCAGTGTCATGCTATGAGGCCATTAATCCTTTTTCTTCTGCCGAGACGAGATATGAAAAAGGAGATCCGTCGCCGTTGACGTCGCTCACGGTCGAAAGGACAGGTCGATTTATGCTCCGGAAAATAATTTCAAGACACGCGCGTCACTCGCTTTAGAAATTCATAACCGTTTTAATTCGCTTGTTGGGAAATTTAAAATATACCTCTTCCCTTTTTGCGCCAGTTTCACGATATACGCGCATCGAATCAATTTTTTACCGATCGTTTTTTATATACTCGCGGGGTTTGCATTGCGCGGCGGAAAGTTGGACATGGTACGAATTGGAAAAGCTGCTTCTCGCGTTTCGTCTTTCATCGCTGGAAGAAAAAGGTACGAGGTTGCCGGGGGGGAAATAGATAAAGACGAGTGGGATTCGTGGTGCTCTCGAGATGAAACGATAAATCTTGCAAAGCCCATAGGATCCGTTCTTCCTTCTGGAGATTAACCGTTTCTTATAAGGTCCGATCGAAGCCATTTATCAAGCTCCTTTCTTGATATCTCTTTCCCTGATTTCTCTCCGCTGCTCGTTAAAGTCTAATCATAGTACGGATTCCGGTCCTATCCTTTTTCTATCCGTGAACTTCGCGCGATCTATGACTGCCAATAATCGATCGGACCTTTCACTACCGAACAGACTACCGCACTCGTAGAGATTCAGCAGAAAGATGAAACGAACGAGATTTAGATTTATGATTTATTGAGTATTTTGCTTATTTATAAGAAATGTACTATATTGCTATCTTTTTTATGATTTTTCTCTTATTCAGCGTCACAAACAGAGAGAACGTCTCAGATTTTGGTTTAATATTACGACAGATTTGAAAGAATTTTAAATTGTCATCTCTTAAAAGAAATTTCGAGGAAAACAAAAGTCTTTTACTTTGATCTTTTTACATCTAATATGAGATATTTTAATTATTAAACATTGAATTAAAATTTTATGAAAATAAAGTCCATTTTAAACGAATAGTTGTTTATGTTTGACCATTATAACTTGCTTGAGAGAAAAATATCGATTCCTGATTAAGGAATCAGTTAGTCTCATTTCTCATTAGAAGATCCAAGTCTTATATAAACATGATTAAAAATTTTCAAATTTTTCCCAAATTAAGAATAATTGTAACCTATGATTTATTTTATAGGAAAAACGTTTAACATACAAATTTAATGCGAGCGTTCGCGGAAAACCTTTTACACGCTTATTCGGGCGTCGGAACCATTTTTTTCACGCCATTATTTCATATGGAACTGTCGTCGTGAGACCCGTCTAGTCCGACAACCACGGGGCTGATGCCAGTCATACAGTGAACTCGTTATCGGTCGGTGAAAGATACACGAAACTTGATCATAGTATACGTGCATGTTGGTGCATCGATCGTCGCGTGGTAACCCATTAAGGTGATGCAGTGTTTATGTGGAATTTAAATTGGTCGATACTCTCTGACACATTTCCCTGATAGTATTTAATGTATTAAGTAAACTGACAAAAATAGCGTTAAATGCAAGATTTTCTTAAGTAGGCTGTCGAGCGTCGAAAAAAAATCTAACAAAAGCATCGAGAGATGATAAACCAACTCTATTATTTTAACAAATGTTGAGAATTAGGATAATTTATAATGACTGAATTTACTTCATAATTCAATTGCTATATAAATATTCGCGCGCGCGTGAGGGAGGAAGAGGGAAGTGAGTGAGAAACCACTGACACTATCGTGTAATACAATACTTTATTTAACAGCCAAATATAATATTGAAAATAAAAGAACAACGCAATTTAGAAGTACATTCAAAATTTAACTAAAAACTGAAAACGCGGGCGGGTGTCTCGAATTGAAACCGCTATCGATACTCTCTCATTCGCTGTGTCTAACTATACGCGACCGAACTGATAATTGCCTGAACGGATAATTGACGATGACAAGTTGACTCTTGACATGGTAAATGGCAAGTGGCGGTACGTTCCGGGGGTTTTTATAAGCACACGCCCACACGGAATAAAGAAAATACTAGGGATGACAGGCTCTTGTGGCAACGGTTAGCGGAAATGATATTTTAATAGATTTCGCGGAATAAAATGATAAAAATCCGGGTGGACTGTTAGTGATCGTCTTTCGTTTAGATATCGATAGCTGAAGAGACTGTGCAGGACTTTAATACCGAGAATGACTCGAGACGGTATAATGATATGTATAAACTCAAACAAGAGAACTGATAAACTGTCGCGATTCCTCGTGTTACTTCTTAAGCTACGACTAATAACATTCTGGAACATTCGTGATCTCGAACAATAAATGAAAGTAGAACAATTCATAATTAAAGATCTTATTTGCGTCATGAAAAGAATGTTGTTCTCATATAAACTTGCTTGTTCCGTTTTAATCTGATTATGTAAAATAAATCTCACAATCATACATTACGTGCGTATAAGTTGCGCAAAATTTACGTAAGGTGATAGACTCGAGATCAGTAGGTACTCTGATCGTTTTATTCCAGTTTTATTATGCCGCTATTTGACACAGTGTATTCTGCACGGTGAATGGACACACTGGTCCGTGCGGTACGTATAAAAGAGTTCTGACTCGATCTCGGACGTTTTTCTGCCCTCTGCGTGGTCCTCTTTCTTTGCGGTCCTCTTCATTCAGCCTTCTTACGATCTTGTCGGACCAGTATCGTGTGCACGAAACCTCTTGAAAGTCGATCGACCGCGGTTCCTGTGAGCACAAGTATCGATAACACGCACGCCAATCCGTTTAAACCTCTTTTTGGCTTATACCAAAATCATTTTTATGCGAATGACGTCCGTCGCTGTGATACGAATTAAAATAAAAATCATTACTTCCTCCCTGCTTCGTACCGGACACGATCTGCTCCGCCCTTTAATTAAGCGAAGAGAGACCTTGCTTCTTTATCTTTATTCATTTCGTAAAAAAGATAATTTGCGTACAAGAAGAAAGCTGCCTGACTACTCGACTAAAAGATGGCCGTATACTTGCGCTGTAAACTCTCTTCGTAATATTTGCAAATATAGGACTGTTCATTAAATTTTTGCGTTGAGAAAATCAGTGAAACTTAGACCTGAAATTTTTAATAAATTTTATTATACCTACTTTCCGCGCGATGAGGATACATTTCAATTTCTGTCAAATCTTTCAGTCGGTCTTGAATTTGGTCACATCATGTGCTTCTTTGCACGCGGATGCAGATGCACTCTGCTCGTCCTTATCTCAGGCGCGGATCGCGATTCATGGCGCGACATGGACCCATAGTAGGATCTCCACTTGTACGTACGGCGTAATACCTACGGTGTAATACACACACGCGGGTGAAAGGTGGTTACGCGTTCGCCGGGCGAGGCATGCCGACCGGCGAGTACTTGAATCCGTTGCCGGAGTACACTGCCGTCTCCGTGCCAGCTTCGTCCCTTCGTCGTGGTCGAGCTATCTCTCCCGACCGACCCCCCATGGGTGTGGTACCATCTTCCAACCGAGATTATGGTCTCCGCCGTGGACGTTGCTCCCCGCAGGCTTCACGTACTCGTATATTATATTTGCCCGAGAAATGCTCGGACTCGCTCGATGCGCGCACGTGTGTGCGTCCACCATGTGCCCGGAAAGAATCGGCTCGTTACTCGTTACTGCCCCGGCAACTGGAGCGGTCTGCGGCGCTCCTTCTCGTGAACAATATTGCATTTAAAAGTTACGGCCGCGATTAATGAAGGCAAGGATACGCGGTAACATCTCTGACAGACAGCATTTTATATGAATCCTTTTTTGTGCTGAAACAAAATTTTCGGACACCCCGTAGCGTGCGTAATACACATTTGGAGACCCGCCATCAACCACAGGAAGTCGAGATTCTTCACTAACGCAGCATGCTGTGTCATTAAAGTTCTTGCAGTTTTTTTTTTTTTTTTCAGAATTTTCGACGAGCTGACCGATTTTTAAGTGGATCGCCAAGCGAGATCTGTGCGAGTTGCTGTTTTATGCATTACACGTACAAAGTCATTTTAGTCAATTTATGCACGTTGAAGTTTTAAATTTTACTTTTTTTATTTTTTGATATGAAAAAATCATATAAATCGATTTAATGATGTGACATTCGTCCAATAAATCGAGTCATGTGAGATAGAGCATTCGTTTTCGATGCGTGCGCAACTTGCGTTGCGGAGAGCTATACGATCGGGCATAATTAACGTTCGCGGATTGACGAATGGTCAAGGCTCGTGGTATACGGTCGATCTGTAAAAGCGTGAGAGCCTGGCAACTAGATGCACGATTTGTCGAAGGGATAATTAACTCGGAGTCTCGGAGTGGCCCGCGGGGCGCATACGCGCGGATCGTTATACGTTCGGATTCTTTCGGTGGCCCCTTGGCACGATGGTGCAACTGCAATGCGCCGCAACCGTGCCTACGGAACCGTTGTCTCGTCAGGTGAAAGGTGCTCCCGCCCGCGGTGGATGAATGAGCGTAACGTGTATTCCGCAAATTGATAGGCAAAGTAGAGCTAGGCAACAACGCGAACGGGTTTGCCCGTTGCCGTATAGCTTGTAGGTCAATGCCGGCGGATAGTTTACTAATCGCGCGTTGCCTCACAACTTGGCGCGAACGTATAATTGCCTGGGGGTGGCGACCTATATCGACGCCGAATCCATCGTCTTGTGATTTTACGAGAAATTTGTTTTAACAGAGTAGTAGGAAAAAATCTTTGAGCCTGACTAGAGTGAGTTCGGATAATTTAATGCGGTAAAAGCATGATGTAATTTCCTCAATACTATTATTAATAACATTTTTTTAATTAATAACTTTATTTTTTGGGGTAAATTATATTTTATATTTAGGTAATTTCTTTGTTCTTGTTAAATACAATTATATGATATAATTATATTTTATTTTTTAACAGTGTTTACTCTTTTCTTTAACTCTTTATTTTTTAATGCGCATTTTATATTTGTATTGAGAAATAAAGTTGAAGAAAATTCTGCGTTCTATATTTTACATTAAGATTTCAAACCAATCGAGCTCGCGGTATAGATAACTGTATTTATTATTATCATTATATTACACATCCTTTTTATCGACTAGCCTTAGTAGTTCTTCGCGATAAGAGAGAAGCTTACGGGACACGCCCCGTTACAATGGAGTCGATTGCCCCGGAGAGCGATTAATTCACCTGGAGGCGAGGATCGACGTACGTCGGTGGTCGTTACTTTACATTTTCCCCGGCGGCGTCGTAATTGCGCCCGCAGGAGCGCGATATCGCGCGCACCACGCCTCTAGGTGAAAGGGTGAACGTGCGGGCGTACCGATGCGGTGCGGTGGTGAAAAAGAGGCACGGGTAGGAATAGAAAGGCTGGCAGGCAGGTAAGCAAGCGCGAACGAGCGAGCGGGCAAAGCGTGCAGGCAGTCGAGCTCTCGTTCGTCGGCGTTGTCTCGCGTCGTGCATGGAGGCTGAAAATCGAGCCGTGCACGAGACGGTCATTTTAGTCCGACGGTAGGCCGATCTACCCGAGGGATAACCTGCCGATGAACCGTAAACCAGGAACTTATTATCGGGCCGTATACCGCACGGACGCTTTATTATTACGACTACTAGTATAGTAGAACCGGCGAAGAGAGAGAGAGAGAGACAGAGAGAGGAGTCGTTCCGCTGCGCTGCTAGATCTCGGAGCGAGGAAACTGCGCACCCGTTCCTAATATCTCTCCGCTAACTCCGCGACTCGCTCGTTTATAACGATGTTGTCGTTATGATGCCTCGTAAGCGTCACGTTACAAGTTATACAAGCGGCCAAGAAAATTACGATTTGCCTTTATCATCGGCTTTAGTAGATTTGATCTGGAAAACCGGAATAAGCTTGACTAGAGTGAGTTATAGGATAATTTAACGTAGTAATAAGTAAAGTATGACGAGAGACGCATCGTCAAAGGATGTTAAAATACACACGAGTATGTAACGGAGTGCTATGGAGTGATTTCAGAGAGAGAGAGAGAGAACGCTAGAGTTTAGCTCAGAATTATAAATCTGGAATCTTTGACATTCTGTGGCGTGCTTTGGCGCAACTTGGCTTACTTAGCATAACTGCGGAATTCAGCGTCGGGCATTGTCCGTAGAGTTGCGCGAATCTTCGAGAATTTTAGAGCTTCGTTGCTTCGGAATAGCTTCAAAAGCCGCATGCATTCATAGTTCACGATCGCCCCATCCAACGAGCGGTCCAGCGATGTGACTAACGCTTTACTGCCGCGATTAACCCCGTTTCGTTACTACGCATAGAAACGATGTGCGCTCTCCAGCGTGTCCTCTTGCCTACATTATTATCTTCAGTCCTGGAAACGTTAGCGGTGTAAAATCGCGATTGGAACAGTTGCGTTATGGACGAAGAAACGCGAAGCGGAAAGTCGTCCCGCTGCGTTTGCTATAAGGAATGAGTTTATTGCGCTCTTGTGTAGTCATCTTTGCTGCAAGCGATGAATAATAACAGTATCAGCCGTGTTTCTTTCCGTAATCATAGGTGGAGTTCTGATTTTTCTACGAGCAAAATATTCGTCGCGATCGCGTACGATATCTCTTTCTTCCTCTTGACTCTTGACAACTGGCATTTACATCGAAAAATATCGCCGCGGGTACGGCGCAGACCGTAATTTCCACTCGTAATTTGAATTACGCTTACAATTAGGCTCGTAATAAATTCGTCGTTCACCTGCGACGCTTGCTCTTTGGCTGGCGGTTAATTACCGTCGAGGGTCGTAAGTGTTTCGACACGGGTCTTTTTCGTTCTCAGTCCCCGGCCACGCCGCGCCGGTCACCTTATAATTCGCGTCGTTCCGCTTTTTACCGGCAAACTCACCGCGAAAGTCTGCCAATTAATCGACATTGTCCTCCAAGGTGAGACGGCGTTTTATCGAATTTCATCATACCCGATTAACTGATCGTAAGTAGGACAGAATTTAATAATGTCCGCGGTGATTGTCAGTCGCTAATAGCCTTTATTTGTGGCTTTTTTGTGGTCCATTTTAATATATTTTTATGCGTTTTCTTTGACTTACTGACGTACGTTAGTGGAAGAGTATAGAGAAATTGCACATATAGTATTATCTCATACGTAATAAATATTTTTCTTTTATTGTGATCAAAATCGCAAATATAATGAAATAATTATATGGTAAAAATTCCCCCTCTCGTATTTGTGACATATACGCGTTTCGCAACACGTATATATCGTAGCTTTTAACTCTCGACCACTGATTATGTGCACGCGTTTCGCAAAGATTGATGTGTTTTTTTCGCAAGATGATCCCGTTGACAATAGATCTTCTCATGTCGTCGCAGCGTTTTCGTGCTGTAAAACAAACCGAATCTCGCGTTAGATTGTGCGTACATAAACTTCTGGGTATAAAGTGCATCTTTTCACGTCGTTGGCCATCTCGCTGGTCCGCCCACAACCAATGAAACAACGCGGCCAGTAACGATGCACGATAATAGTAATAACAGCGGTAAATAACTATAATTACGCGGTATTGTTGCCGCTTATTATCGTTACCGTTAGCGGGATGCTTTTCTCGCGCAAGATCGCCGAAGCACGTATAATCCACCTGTCGTCTGTTTTCAAACAACGTCGCCATACACTTGGTAATTATTAGTGAGTAATCTCTTGTTTTAATTATAACGAGCAGGGGACGAGAAATATCTATTCTTCTATAATAATCAGAGAAATAAACGGTCAAGAAAATACATTGGGAATGTAATAACAATTTATCTCGTACTAAAAAGTTATTTAATTTTCCGTATACTTATTTTGATTATTACTTAAGCTTTCGTAAAACCTTTGCATTAGAAAAACTTTATTAAGTGGCATTGTTTTTCCATGCGATGGAATGATCTATGGTATATTAAAATTTTATTGAAAGCTTTTATAGGAAGGCCATCAGTTCGACGGTTCTTAATTATCGCGTCAGTACACTTGTCAAAAGGATATCGCGAGAAAAACGGATGGTGATATATGCTGCTCTTAACCGCTTCGGCATTGGATGCGATCGTGACGTTAGATATTGCCTCGGTTCTGGCTATAATTAACAGGTAGACAGAGAACGCGGGATGCCGTAACTCTGTAGGGTGTTGACTAGCTTAATAGCCTATCAACTGTGTTTTTCTTGCGTCCAGCTACTCTTCTCGTTTCGTTTCGTTCGAGCGATTTAGGTACGGGGCGATGGATCGTACGCGATCGTATATTAAACGATTTTATGTGAGTTCACTTGACTGAAAAGTATCCTGTTACCAGATGGTCGATTTAGAAATCAACATTATAATTCATTGCTAACGAACGTCTATTTAATTATTGTTTCTTAAAAAGTATTATACTTACAATTAGAAAGAATGCAAATAAATATGTTGGTGATAATCAAATAGCAATAGTGACATTGTCATCTTAAAAAAAGAAATAGAAAACAATATCGATCCCCAGTTTAATTATATATAAGTACAAATTATATATAGGTACTTAAAAGAGTTATAAGATAAAAACTAATTTTTTTGTTACTTTTTTATATTCTGTGAAATATGTAGATATAATAAAATGAGATTTTATCGCAACTTTTTATGCTTTAAATTTCAGTTTAACTAATTGTAAGTAATTGGAGAACGGAACTTTTATTTGTTACAATTGTATTTTTCAATATTTCAAATATTTTTGTCTCATTAAACAGCGCGTTATTAAATATGTATCATGTAAATGAGATCTTTTTCTTCCAGTGCACATCCATTAATGGATATTTGCGACCACATTCTCCATTTCTCGTCTATTCCTAGCCGTGTGTATTAGATCTCCCACACCCGTAATTCTGGACCAGTGTCTGATGTTACGTAGCCATGACATTTTCTTTCGTCCTAGTCCCCTCCTTCCTTCTATCTTGCCCTCAATTATCAGCTGCAAGAATTGGTATTTTTCGCCACGCATGACGTGTCCCAGATACGCTATCTTCCTTTTCTTAACCACTCTCAGCAGCTCACGGTCTCTCCCCACTCTCTTCAGGACTTCTGTGTTAGTTATTTTTGCTGTCCACGGTATTTTTAGTATTCTGCGATATATCCACATCTCGAAACTCTCGAAAGCCTCCAATTTGTTCATCGCGGCCACTTTCAGGGTCCAGCCCTCCACGCCGTAAAGGAGCATCGACCAAACGTAACATTTGATAAATCTAACTCTTAGGTCCAGGTCAAAGTCTGTATACGTAAATACCTTTTTAAATTTTGTAAATGCTCCTCGTGTCATTTCTATTCGTGATTTTATTTCTGTATCTGTTGTCCATTCCGCACAGAGCCATGTCCCCAGGTATTTATATTTGTTCACTCTCTTTATTAGTGCTTCTCCCAATCTCAAAGTGACACTTTTAAAACTGTTCGGTTCTCGGGTTACTAAATGAGATCGCATATTCTAAATATGTCTTGTATGATTTATGAAAATTAATGCAGGCATGCATAATTAAGATCAAACGTCGGAGATTTTGTGCGATACTTTTGCGTAACAGACAGCTAGAAGAGAGAATATATAAAAAATTGATATATTAGTCATAATTACGAAATCGGTCAGCGTTGCAATCATGACATATACCTATCTTGCGAAATTTTATCTCTTGGAAAGCTGTCAGGTAGAAAAGGTAGAAAAACACATACGCAAAAACATATCAGAAAAGCGAACGCAATTAGCATGACTCCTTGTATTCAATTCTTGTATTCATTATCATATCAATATTATCATTATCATATCATATCAATATTGTACATAATATGTATTATATATTGAATATTAGCCACATTTATTTTAAATGTTGTACTAAATCCATGGATATAAACAATATCACGAAAAGCTGTCTTCGTGTCTTGTATTTATATACGCGAAAAGTTGTTCCCGGCATGGGTTTCCTATTCAGATCCGTTGTAATTTGAGTGACTGTCTTCCGAAGTGGGAAAATTCGATCAGTTCTTCCCGAACGAACGACGGCTGTCGGCATAATGGCTCCATTATAGCCGACTCATGCGATTTGTTCGAATACGGCGGATTCCGCGGATACCTCGGAGTAGATCGACCCGATCGCGATTTATTCCTTCTCGGAATCCTTCTCTCGGTGAGATGCCCTATCGATTCTTCTCACCCCTGTCGGATCCTCTGTACCACCGCGCCGGATATTACTTCGGACTCGTCAAATGCGTTCCGGTAAAAGCTATCCGAACTTTTCGCAGTGATTGACAACGGGGAAATAAAAACGTTACGACTCCGTTGAACGTGTCGCGTTTCGCTCGTGCGTTCGCCACCGTGAAAAGCGTGAAATCGACTGCCGTCTATCAAGACGGGAAGAAAATGCGCCAGTTTTTTTTGCAATTATATTTCTTTTGTTCTGCCTACGTGCCATGACACGTCCATTATGATTAGTGATTACGTGGATACTTGCGTAAAAAGCGGAGCGTATATTAACAACAACGAATGAATAAAAGAGACGTTAGTAGATTTTAGTGCTAATATCAGCCTATATTTTAGCAGTTAGCTGACAGGCTGGAAAGTTTTATGAAAATATATGCGTCAGTTTGCGATGCATCGTCGTTTCAAAATGACTTTAATATTCGAAAGAGAATTAAAAAGTTTCGAGAAATCTCGTATATTGACTCGCATTTGACGATTGATTCGCAATCGGAAGCGGCTATTGGCACCCTGTGGAAATATCCTAGGCATATCTGCACGAGCTGCACGATGCTGCGGTACTATATCGCATAACATGGGCGTAGTCTCGGCCGTATTGGCAGAGGTCGGCCGTTCGTAAACGAAGAATACGACGGAAGGCAGAAGATGACGAGAAGATATAGGTACTATCGGTAGAACGAAACGAGAATACGAAGGAAGGAGAGAACGGTAGGTGGCCGCAGCAGGAAGGCAGTAAACTCGCATCGCGTCAGTGGCCGTATTAATCATTTGAGAAAAGAAAGGGAGAAGGGCAAGAAGGGCTGGGGGCGAGAAAGAGATAGGGCCAAGAGAAAGATAGCACAGGGCAGGAAGGAGGCGGGCGAAATCTCTTATGAAATACGAGACATTTTATTAAACCTATTCGTTGGACCCGCGCTCCGACCGCAGCCGATAATTATCGGCTACTATTCGTTTCAATTAAGAGCACCGTTTGTCCCTTCGGAGATAATTTGGCCCGTATCATACTAACGTTCCAATTGAGAATATTGTGCTGAATTAATTTTGTCTATACATTCGGTTATTACTAGTTGTTAGTTTTTATTTTATTTAGATTTACGCAAACTCGCATTTATTTGAATTTCTATTTTGTTTTACTTTTTAGTTTATTTTATATTATATTGCAAGACAGTTTTCTAAACTAAACTGTTTTTTAAATATTTTGTTATATACATATACCTAGCGTTAAAAAATGGACTTGATCTCTTGGTTGTTGATTTTACTTGGGTGAATATAAAGAACTTATAGAGCAGGCGTATAAAGTTCAGAACGTGATCAATCATGCGTGCGCAATGTTTATTCCCTCTTTTTTTGCGACGGTGATAGAGAGAAACCGCAAGGAAATCGCTCGCAGAGAACATGCCGCCACTCTCCGAGGCAAATAACCGACGTTGCTTCGTGGTGAACGCGGCCTTCTAATGTAAGATCAAGGTCGATGGGGAAGTGCATCAGCAAAGATCTCAAGTCCTACGCGCTCGGCATGTTACGCGTTCTTTCGCGATGGTGTAAATTACGGCGCTCTATGGAATAACTTTTTTTTATTTTATGACAAGTTAGTGACTAGATTTCAGTAGGAGAGAATATAGCCTTACAGACACAAAGAATATCAATAACCAGTGATAATATCTAATTACTCAACAATCATAGATTATTATTATTATTATTTCTTTATTGAAGGTGGATTAAAGTAAAAGCGAATTTTTTACGTATAATATAATAATAATAATAATAATAATAATAATTTACAATATTTTTGTTATAATATAAAATTGATTCTGTATTTTAATCTACGAATTAATATGACATGTAAAAACTTATTTGAATTTTTTCATACTTTTGATTAAGGCTATATTAGGCTAGCTTGAAAATTATTGACAAAGATACGTTAAATAAGACAGTAATTATTACGCGGTGTGAAAATGATATGCATTGCACAGTGCACACCACTATGCTACTTTTGCTTGTAATTTTATTTTGCTTGTAAAAAGAAGAAAATCACATTTTATCTGTGGCTTGAAACCAAAGCACACGGATGTGCACCACATGTCGTACATTCTGTGGCCAATCTCTTTGCTAGTTTTCGTTTTTTTTTCCGTTAATTTTGCACCTTTTTTACCTAATCCTTTCACTGGATTCAATAAATTTATTTGTTTTATCCGCGTGTTCTATATTTCTTTCACTTCTTTCACTTTGTCTTTTTAATATTTTAATTGTAAACATCATATACCTACATAGGTATAGGTATATGTAACAAAGATACTTGAGATATTT
Organism: Leptothorax acervorum; assembly: GCA_035220615.1. Classification (NCBI taxonomy): domain Eukaryota; kingdom Metazoa; phylum Arthropoda; class Insecta; order Hymenoptera; family Formicidae; genus Leptothorax; species Leptothorax acervorum. The sequence goes on from JASTWQ010000364.1 coordinate 160,370, forward strand.
GCAACAAAATCGAGTCAACTTTTAAATTGGTAAATTATGAAAATTTCTTGCTTAATTAGCGAGATAGTTTCAAGAAATTCTCGAGATTTATTATTTTTGCAAGATACTAAATATTATAATTATTTATATAACCTACATTTTCTTGAGAATAAACGTTGCAACTATACATTTTTGTTGGAGACTGTAGTACTGTTGGAAACTCTGCAGGAAGCTATTTTGTGAATACCTTTTCGCTCTCTGGAGAATGTCGGCAGCGTCTTACAAAAACGTTGCTCTTTCAATGCATATTTCAGTTAAGGAAACAGGTAAAAATCAGCTGGCGCCAGGTATGGAAAGTATAGAGGGTATCCCAATTGTCACGTTAATGCTCTTCTCCAAGAACTGCTTGACCAAAAACAAGCGATGACCTGGAACGGCGCGGCGAAGAGAAAACAAACTATTATTTTTCTGTTTTTCCGGACATTTCCCTCTCAGCGTATCCCTAAGGCGCTTAAGGATCAACGCGCATTTCTTTGTTCGCAGTTCGATCCTTTCAAAGTCCATAATGCTCTTAAGAATAAAGAAAGGGAAAAACCAGTTTTTCCTAACTGCATTCCGTTGTAGAATAAAGAAAATTTCTAAAAAATTTTTAGTTTTAATATACGCCAATGCCAATGGTATATGCACTTGTAATTAAAATGGACAAATATAGTGGTTACACACATATTATACATACAGTTCGGAGGGGTTTTCAGATAAATTAGGTGCTGTCAATTGAGCGTAACAATTAGTCATTTTGCAAATGGAGCGATAATGCGTTATGTCGCCATATGTTGACCAAACCATAGATATTTTCTCGTTTTCTGCCCCTCTGCCATACCATGCTATGCCAAGTTTTTGTCAAACCCACTCTACCCTTTTATTGGCTTTCAAATCATCGTCTAGTAAGTCTCGATCGTCTCGATGTTTGTTTTAAGTGGATTCTCCGATGGATTCTCGCGATATCTTTTCGCAAGCGCGATAACTGCCCATTAAATTCCAATATCTAAGCCTCTAAGCCGGAATAATACGCAATTAGAACATATGCTTTCATCTTGAAACCCCTCGAGAAGGAAAAAGAAGATAAAAAACGACTCCGTAATCTTTTGTTATTTCGCGAGAGATGCGCTCTTAGTTCTTACTCGCCACATGTCGTGCATTTCTTCCCATCCTTTCGCATCCTTCCACCGTCTCGGTCCTATGGATTATTTTTTTAATGAGGCTTGCGTTTCTGCGGCTCCTCGCACCGCTTCTTTAGCTTGACTTGGTGCGCTTTTATATAGTCGCTGCGGTTTCGGGACGAGAGAACCGTTCGGAAAAGAGGAAGAATACGAGAGTAGTTCGGTTCGACGAATGAGCGAGCGATCGATCGTAATCATCGTGTATCATAAAGAGAAGTGCGGTAGATTTTCGAACGCACCTCGATGCCACGATAGGCAATTTTTTCGGCAGCTCGATCATCCGCCTGTTCTCGTCGATATATTATCACTTTTGCGCCGCGCGCCGCATTGCCCGATCTCTATAATTTACCCCACTAAAGTAAAATCGCTCCATGTACCTAGATGTCGATATTATGATTAGTAATATAATGCAGAAGGGAAGGGTAATTATATAGAATAACTAAAACAGCTTGGATTACTTTGACCTTGACATATGTTGTTAAGGACATGATTCTGAGTAACTTTTCCTTATAACTTAATCGGCGGTCGCTTATACTTATTAAAAAGTTATTAACAAATAAAGTTTGACAAATACAGCACTTATTTTGAATCGCTTGACTTTCGATGATGAATATGTCGCAGCCACATGGTGTACACCGTGTACACACACAAACACGCGCGCGCGCGCGCGGGGGTGCAAGGGGGGCCTTCGCCCCCCCCCCCCTCCCGCACTCCCTCCGCCGGTAGGCATGGTGAACCTCGCTTTACAACTTACAAAGTACATGCTAAGTTGTAAAGCGAGGTCCACCCTGTCTACCGGCGGAGGAGATGCGGGAAGGGGGGGCGAAACCCCCCTTGCACCCCCCGCGCGCGCGCGCCTGTGTGTGCGTACACCATGTGGCTGCGACATATTCATCATCGAAAGTCAAGCGATATGCATTAAATAATTTGTTAAGGGGGGATCCTCATGTAGACGGTCTAAAAAATCGAATTTTTTTTTTTTATTGTAATCAATAGTACACTATTCGTGGAATATATTCCCAAGGTTACAATAAAAAATTCGAAGTTTTAAAGGCCTCACAGCCATTTCTTGCGCGCAGGTATACGTGCGGGTATACGAGCGGCGAAAACTTTAAACGCGTTTATCTCGAAACCACGTTTTTGAAATTGGCGGGCACGATAACTCAAAAACTATTTGACCAATCAAATTGGCTCTGTACGTACACATAGTTTATTAAATTTACTAGTCGGTGAACCTCTAAAATTAATAAAATAATTAATTTAAACAATTTTTATTGAATTAATAAAGTTCACATTTGTGAGTAAAAATTGCATTTTTTTGTTTAAAGTGCCGCCATTTTGTCAATTTTCAACTTTTTTGCATTTTTTTAGGTTCACCGACAAACTATGTTTATAAACAATAAGAAATCTTTTTGTTTTTTTGTTTCCGACGAGTAAACAAGGAGCTAGAATGCCCGCCGTTTAAAACCGACGCTTTTTCTTACGCCCTATAAACATATTATATTATTTTTTTTTTAAAGTAAAAAAAATTTTTTTACGTACTTAAATCTTCAAATAAAATAGCCCAAAACTTATCAAAGCGATTTATTAAATAGTTTCTTTTAAAAAAATTCCCGAAAATCACTTTATTTTCAGTCGTCTACATGAGGATCCCCCCTTAAAGCAGAGAATAGTTGGTATATGAAAAGTACATATTTATATATCAACTAGTTTCGTCTAGTTTCGTCTTCGATAATAGCCAGAAACTCGTGTAGTCGTATGTTTGCTTTGGAAGTCAAAGACCGACTGGTAATACGTTAGATACAAAGGACACGAATTGTTGCGACGTAAACATTGCCCCTCCCTTGCACCCCCCCCGCGCGCGCGCGCGCGCGCGTGTGTGTGTGTGTGTGTGTGTACGCTATGTGGCTGCGACATATATTCATCATCAAAAGTCAAGCGATTCAAAATAACTACTATATTTGTCAAACTTTATTTGTTAATAACTTTTTAATAAGTAGCGATCGCCGATTAAGTTATAAGGAAAAGTTATAGAATCATGTCCTTGACAACATATGTCAAGGTCAAAGTAATCCGAGCTATGTTAGTTATTCTGTATAATTACCCCTAAATGCTTCACAGACAATGAATTTTATGGTATTTTTGTTGTTGCGGATGGATATAGGCATTTTGCACGTCTATAGCATTGAAATCTGAGAATCTGTGGTAATTATTTAAATTTCTGTTCGCGAGATGTTACGGTCGTCGGTGAATGCAAGAAACGAGGAGGACGGAATCTGAAAAGTCCATTTCACAGATAATGCAGGCAGAAACGAGAGTGTCGAGAGTTCATAGAAGGCAACGAGTCGCCTTATCTAGCAGTCTGTTGCACCTTCAGTGTATCCTATTAAACGGAGGTGTTAACGGTGGAGATACTTCGTGGTTCCGAGACCAGATAAAGTTGCATTTATATATCAAAGTTATCAGATAGATTTACTGCAACAGATCCTTTCTATCAACTGCTTCGGTAGGTAGATGAACCGAGTTGATTTCTCGGATATTTTACCATACTTACAGATTCGACACGCGCGCGCGTATATGAAAATGTACTTATTGTCGCCTACCTTGATGAATATGCGGAAGTTGGCTTCAATTAACCAAACCTTCAGGGTATTCGCCTACTGAATCATCCTGCATGAAGTATATTTTACTTCTTGCGCGCCAAAAGTGTAATTGAAATTGGAATTGCGCGTCACAATTCGCGAAGATTATTACCAGCCCGGATGCTTTCGCGTTAGATTGCTATTCGTTATTACGATTGAAATATTTATGATTGAAATTAACGTTTTGATCGCTGTAACGGTATATTTTGCCTATTACATCTTTAGTGTATTAATTGTACTTTGTTATATAATTTCTTTTTTCATCGAATTGCTTTTTTCTGCTTTGAATAGAAAGATTATTTAGCCATCGAGAGAAAAATTACAAATAATGTGATCTTTGAGTTATTTATTGTCGCCCCTAAAATAAATAATATTCTTGTCTACTTTTTTTATACCAGACTTATCATTATTTCACTTCGTTATTAGTAGAAAAATAAAATTATATAGTTAAAGTATAAAAGAAGAGTTATTTAAAGTGTTAAATCTTCTTTTATATCTCGACAAATTTTATTTTTTCTCGGTCTTCTTTAACTTGCTCCGCTGCCGGTTTATCGATCTCGTTTACATTACATTCGATTTTTTCCTCGCCACCGCATCCTTAATACATGCCGAACATTGCGATTGCACGGACAAATACATCCGCATTGCATCCATCAGGCGCCATGAGGAAATATGTCAATAAGAAGAAGACAGTAACGCGAAATTCACGCGGAATGCGTCTGCTCCTCGTATAACCGGCCGAATCTCGCGGCTAATTGCATTAAGATAATTAAATCGGTGCGGGCTATGAGATTCCGCGCAATTACGATACGCGCCGTAGAATTCCGACGTTATTTCTCATTCGGCGCGCGCGCGCCCAGTCAGAGACTGTTGAATCGGATAAAATTCACGGCTATGCAATTATCTGCAGAATAACGATGAGCAAGGAATTACGCTTATGGTACGAAGGTGTTCCGAACGGTATTGGCACTGGAAGATAATACGTTTCCTTTTTGAGAATCGAATTTAAATGCACAGTTTGCGTATAATGTCGCTAATATGATGGACATGCCGCCGTGCTTATTATTGGGTTCTTAACGTTTTGCGGCCGTTTTGAGTTGATATCGTAATCACTCTCGTTTGCAACCGTTTTCCTCTGATGCTATTTGATAATAAATTTCGTATAGGTATATTATCCATCAGTTAAATGATTCCGCGCGAAATCTGGTCGATTGTTGCGTTCTGATTTTTATTAACGTAGCGATAAGTATATCATTTATGTAAAAATACGAAAATAATTATCTCACGGAGAAAAAGTTACGGTTGCTACAACAGAATAATAATGTTAATTTTTGCCCATCCATACAAAAGGGTTATGAAAACCATTGTACTCTGGAAGTGACCTATATGGTTGCCCCAACCATAGTGAGGGTAGCTGCTATATGAATGTTACAACCATAATATATAGATATTACAGCCATAATAATTACGTTTTGGTACGGTTCCTGCAACCATATTGATAAATATAAACATCGGATTTTTCATATGCAGATTGGTGAAAAAGAGCAATTAATAACTAAGATTATGTTATTTATAATATCCAACATATGTTAAGGTATAATTACATATTTTGATTATAAATATAAAACAACATAATCTTAGTTATTAATTGCTCTTTTCCATCACCAATCTGCATATGAAAAATCCAATATCTATTGATAAAATTCAATTTAGGACAGTGTACTTTCAGTCGATTGTCGTAGTTAATCTCCACTGCCTTCATATTGCCACTTATCTCTCAATTAAACCACAAATGTAATATACACACACTTTATTTTATGCAATGATGAAAACACTTCTGCACGCGATGATGACTGCGATGGAACTGAACTCTCACAATCAATGCTGTACCGTGCAACTATATCTTATGGATCTCTCAACCATAATATTTGTGCTGCAGACCACATAAGAGAGATAGCAATAATCCTTTGGTTGAGGCAACCATATACGAGGGTATTGTAACCGAATGTTACGTATCGTAAGAACTACGGTTATGAAAACTGTATAAATAGGCATATCTTAACAGCTACATTCAATGTAATATCAATTTAACTTTAATTTATATACATTTCTTTTTTAATCATAGAGAATATTGTTGTAACAACCGTAGCAATTTTCTCCGTGTATGTATCGTAGGTGAAATTTTGATTGTCGTAAAAATATTTTTGCAAGCGCGACATTCTATTCGACGAGTGCGACTACCGGCTAGTTAATCTACATACGAGAACCGTGTATCTAACATCGCATCCCCATCTTAATTGCGGCACAAGAGATTTGCTTGGGCGCACTTGTCCCTAAACTTCCTTGAAAGCCCGGCGCGGCGTGCAGAACGCGTTACGAACGTGGGAATCGTTTTCAAGGTGCACGACGCCGTGAAACGATCCTGAGCCCGTAACATCTCGGTGTTTACTCCGCCGGAAAATCAATATTATTCATGAGACTGCGCCCAAGCGATTCTGATAAAATTATTTAAAAAAAAGTGCGCATAATGGGTGCCTTTAGAATAAATAAGTAATGACCGGACCGTTCTTCTTATTATTCATTCGAGTCTGCTTTTTGCACTTGGTATTCTCTTAGCAAGAATCTCATAGCGCGAGCAAGGCCTACTCGAGAGCCAGAGTCTCGAAATCGCCAATGGGGCATCTCGCGAGTCGCGACATGCACTCGTGCACGAATACATATTCCGCGCGCGGCTGTGCATTTCTTTTGCGCACGGCTGCATCCTGCCATTTTCGCACTTTACGGAAGTTATATCGCACGTGAGAACTCCGCTACCAAGTGGAGCGACGCTCACCGCGGTGAATCGGAAGAAGAAGCTCTAAATGCAACGGAGGAAGAAACGAGCTAAGGAATGGCCTCGGGAATGGCAGTAACATTTGGCATTAGCATGTTGCGCTCCGTCGGGCGCTTGTCCGGCGCGCTGCTGCGGCTTTTTTCTCTGGAAAAGTCGCGCTCCGTAACCGAGTCCGCGATTACGCATGCACGTGAATACGCGCGAAACGGAATTATCGGCGGTGCGTTTTCGCGAAACACGCGGAAGTGTTCAGTTAAGCGGACACGTAACGATCGCGCGCGATTACGTTCGACTTTCATGTTTCATGTATGTACTGTACCGTAGCGGTGGTCGGCTTTCAATTTTTCAACGGGGCAACGAGACTCGAGAGAGGCGGGAAGAGGGAGAGAAGAAGAAAGACCGTGCGGCGATTTTAACGAAGCTTTCGTAATTACGGTAGGTGGGCATTGTTCGTAGGATCGGCCGTAGGAATACAATGGGTGAGTTAGCGTGACCCGTGACGACTGTACGGTATCCGTCGATGTTGTGAAAAATGAGAATGCGTCAGGTTCCGCCGCAACGTCGTTGAAAAAGAAAGCTGGCGCGGTTTTTCAGAGTCAATTATATCGGGATAATGCAACGTCGCGGTCGGGCGGAGAAAATTGGAGAGGTGCAATGCAATCGTTGCATAATTCTCAATTAACTCAAGGTTGGAATAATACGAGAGTCACTGGAATTTTAAAAACCTGTTGTCATGGGCTTGAATTATAGAAGTTGCGTTTCCTCAAACTTTGATGTATTTTATTAAATCAGGCATTTCTGGCTTTCTACTTTTCTAATCGTACGATAGGGAGTTTGCATGAAAAAAAAATTACATTTTTTTTATTTGTAAATTAAATATACATTATTATAAATTTATTTACAACAAAATTTTTTAATTTTTATCAATAGGTAGGTATTAAAAAATTGAATTAAATTTTAATAATAATTGAAATTTTCTGTGCTGTGAAGAAACGATTTTGATTGGCTGACGAGCATGACGTCACATCGTAGTAGTCGTCTGCTGTGTTTTATAATTGCGCATGCGATACTACGGCCGGAGACCACGGTGAACGGTCGTGTATACCGACCGTGCCGGAGACTCCGCTATAGGTTATGTCAGCTGTCAAATGGGTAGATTTTATTTGTACCTATAGTGAAAGAATTTGTCCACGTATTACTATATAGATTTTCAATAATAGCAGTGAATATCGGAACGCAGCCCGAGTTAGGCTGCGTCTACATCTATCGTAATGATTATCGTATGAGCTCCTTACGACGATCGTAATACTCGTCGTGACAGCTATCGTAACCTCATCGATGACTCAACTTAAACTCTGACGATTACGACGCTTGTCTAGCGTTACAACAGTAACCAAATCTGTCAGCCTTCTCGACGCGCGAAGAAAAGTGTGTTTATAGATATATAAACATAGATATATTGTTTACGACAGCTTCTTTGCTTACGACCACGGATCGCAGCGTTACGATAGATGTAGACGCGGCCTAGTGGATGATGTAGACGCAGTTTAGTGGGTGTTTTAATAACAATACTTTTACACATAAGTACAAAATACGTTTTATATGTACTTTGTTTGCTCATTTTTCAAAGTAAATGCTTGTTCAATGGATAGCCGATAGAAGTATAGGTTCGTTTACAACCGTGTGACGTCACACAACGTTCGGGAGGACTCGGTCGTTTTCGGACCGTATTCGGCAATTTCAATTAATGCAATAATTCATTATTTATTTTCTCGCTTAATTTGCGTCCAAAGATTGCGAAAAAATAATTACAATTAAAAGTATATGTAGAGGAAAGTCCCCTATTATGAGATAGGTCCCTAATATGAGATAACGGGGTTTCTTTTAAACTAATAGACCCAGATAGAGCCTAATAGTTTAAAAGAAACCCCGTTATCTCATATTAGGAATCCTATCTCATAATAGGGGACTTTCCTCTATGTATACAAATTATTAAATGCAATTTTTTTTTTAAATCATGCAAACTCCCTATTCTATACATAAGTTTATATTGCGTTCTCGCGTGCTCAAACGGCGCGAGTAATACATCTTTGTTCCCCGTCGCTAAATTGTTTAACGAGCTTGGCCGTAATAAATCATGCACCGTCATTCCCGCATTCTGCACTGCGCGGACGACCTAACTCTTCCATCTTCCCTCCCCTCCTCGCAGCCGCCTATGCCGCGCGATTAGACATCGGAATCATGGGATAAAAAAAATTGACAGAATGAAAAGAGGACAAGGGAAGAGCGGTCGAAAGCCGCGAACCAACGATGGGAGATGCGCTCGTGACCCATGACGGCCTCCGTGGGCACACCGCGGAAAAGATGTATATCCATTCCGACACGGCGAAAGACATGGCGGCAGATAGGAGAGGCGAAAGGGGGTTGACTGATGTTTCCCTATGCCGCGTATGCTACCTCCATTACTTCGATATTATTATACCTGTTGCTTTATATCTCACGACACCATCTTTGTTTTGCAGCGGCGCGCATCCGGTGCACCGCTACGCGGCTGCATATCGTACGATGCGGAGAGTTCTGCTTTATCAGTCTCTCTCTTCTTTTTTTTTTTAATTTTATTCTGACGACGGTTCCTTTTGCACGCTGCACGTGCATATGTTCATGAAGGTTGCAACGCCGGATGCCGCTAATTGCGTTGATATTACTGTATATTCAACGCGGAATCTCAAATACTTCGCGATCATTGGCATTCTGTTTTTTTTTTGCATTGTACAATTCGCATAATCAACGTGCAATATATGTAACACATGTACGATCCAAAATATTGAAAATACTAAATCTTTTTTTATTTTATAGAAGTTAATTAACCTAAGACGTTTGATAATTTATATGAAATTAAACTACATCGTGAGTCGTGTGAAATAAGATCTAGCCGAGAAGCGGCGCCGTGCTTACTTTACCGGTATTTATTTAGAAAAACTGGTCGGCAGCCTTGTTTGGGAGCCTACCAATATTTGCATGTGCACGTGCTCCTCGGATTCTCGAGGGGTTGGCCAAGGATCGCAAAGTGGATTCCACTTGCGGCGGCTTTAGGAGCACACTCGTCCCTTTTACATCTCTCGAGGGATTTTATCCTGTCGCCCGCTTGCTCAGGAAACTCGAGAGTGATGCTTAACGCTGTCGTACGATTTCATTAATTATTTGTTCGTGAATTTGGGGCCTGTTAAGATTATCACAAAATGAATAATTATATTAACAACTGTTAATTTTGGAGACAATGTACATTATATACTTATTTCAAGAATATATAAAGCATTTATTATAATTTATAGTAAATAATGCATATACACATGTGCCGAATATAAATTGAATTATCGAGCTTGTTTTATCCCTTAACTAGCACACGTCCTGTCAAACACCCCAAAACGAATTTCGTCAAGTTTAGGCATTTTCTCGGTCGGTTAATCTATGAATTTCGCATCGCAGTGCGATCACAGTGCATCTGTCGTTAGTTCGAGTCACCAATGACACATTCCAATACGTTCCACCTGGCAGAAATCGTCAGTGCCCTTCCAAACACAATTCGAATCAGACGTATAGAATTGCTGGGGTCATTGAATACCCCAAGTGCATTTATTTCAAGAATTTTTTTGAAGCCTTAAAACTAAAAATTTTATACTTTAGGCTAATGGGTATCATTTTCCAGTGTTTAATATATGTACTTGATTTTTTTCAAGCCTATTGGAGCCTCCATTTCGCCGTACCCAACGTTCAAATGTGTGGGGTGTACAACACCCCGTGTGCAGATAACGTTCGATCGCGGACGTGTGCTAGTTAAGGGTTATATTTTTGAAAGTTGCTATATTTAATATTACGCTTATATTTTCATGTATATCTGTGATGTGTACTCTTTATCTTGAGGCTTTCGTGTTGTAAAAGAGTCACAAAATGTTCTTGAAACAAAAAATAAGAGGTATTGTCTCTATACAGTACAACAGATTTATTCGTCTCGGTTAAATATGATATTGTTCGAGATTGAAAAATGCTCGGCGAGGAATTATTTATGGAAATATCAACGCGCGGGGTGTCCCTGTCAGTGCGCTCGCGTTTGTATGCCGCGGGATACGCTCGAGCGGATTGGAAACAAGAGCAAGAACGACTTCCTGCCGACTGTAAATATCATTGATAAATCTACGTGGAAGTGCGGATGACTGTGCATATAAATCGTCAGCCATTGGTCTTGCGTTATGGCTAAAAACGCGGCCGGTGCGCTCGAAACGAGATAACGCGCGAGAAAAATAAACGCAACTCCGAAAGATCGAACGTTGTTTCATGGTAATTTAATTAGATTTTCACATCTCACCATCTTTCGAAAAAACTCACACGATTACCCACGAATACACATACCTACACACATACATGCATACAAACGCGAGAGAAATTGTTGCAGTCAGCCGATCCGTTATAGAGATTTCCGAAAGAAAGTCGAGGAGAATGCGTTATCTCTGTTGCAGTATCTTATTTTTATTGGCGTGAGGATTGGAATTCCTTTCGCCGTCTCTTTTTCCCATGCACTGTGCACTGCTATACGGATGCAGCGAATTTCTTAGTACGTAGCTTCGCACATCTGCTGTTCGTAGGGTCATATCGGTGCCTCTAATCTGTTCATTAGTCCTAATATACCGAGCAGCCACACATTACCCTCCATCAGATATTACTCGCCGTGTCACTCAGCCTCGGTTTTATGACCTCGAGAACGGACCACTCGTTCTGGAATGATCGGCGGTTGCAACAATCGCCTTTTTCGTTTATCTTTTTTGGACGATGGTCAAAGAAAAGTTGCTCGATGTTTGAGTTGCGATGTTTGACGGGCGTCTGATGCTTATTAAGTAAATTTTTAGCTTATCCGTTATGTATCTGGTATACGATTGTATTTAAATTCCTTTTGCTTTTCTTGCTCAATTACATATTAAATATAGTTGTTACAGTTTGTTTTGTACGCGCTTAAGAACTAATCTGCTTCCGCCGATTAATTGCATGATGTCGATGGTAAAGAAAGTAATATGCTTGACGTAAGAAACTTAGTTATATCGGAAACGATCGAGAAGTTCAGCGGAGATAGATAGTAATTAAGCGGAAAGCATGATCCCGAATAATTCCTGTCCGCTCGATGACGATAACAGGTCGAGGAAGGCCAATCCATGTCGCGGAACATATCTACGGTCCCGCTGCCAATCGTCCGTACATAATTGGATATAGAATCGTGCGGCCTTTACCCGCGTACGCTATTCCCTCCGCGACGTGCCCCCGTCCCGGGTTAGGAATGTAATTAGTCAGACCGGCATAATCTTGGCCGCCGATCGGTAAGTCCCTTCGTTACCGGTGATGCCTATACGCGATGCTCCCGAGATTGCCGCGTCTGAGAGATCGAGCGATTACCAGTCGTAAATACGCGCGCGATAATTAAAATTACTGACTGATTACCTCGTCGAATTGCGCTTATGCGCGAGACAGCCTAGCAAGTGCCGATCGTCGGAAAGTGAATCGCGCCGCGCGGCCGCGGCGGTGCTTCCTGTCCCCCGTGCCTCGTACTTTGTCGCCCGTGAGTTTCTCGCTGTAGCGTATATCACACACCATATCATTTTCATTAGCAAGAGGATCTAAAGTGCCGACGTTGCAATAAAGCTGTCTACATTGCGGTCATCGAAGAAAAAGTTAAAAGTAACATACCACTGTCGGTTTTTCTTCTCACGTGCAAATATCCGTGCGTTATTACATCGGAAATCATTTTTGTTACTCTACGCTTGATAGTAACACGATTCTCATGATTCTACAAAATAAATTGTAAAGATAAAGCGCAATTTTTAAAAATTTTTTCCTACATTCTGTGTCGGGTGCCAATTCGACCACTGAGGCATGTAATGATATTTATTGCAATAACCGGTTAGTAATAGAAAGAATGTCTTTTTAGGTGACGTGTATAAATAATAATAATAAGTGCAACAGGACTGATATTACATGGTACCTATACAAGGACCTTTAGGGAGGTCCAGGTTCGAACTCTGGTTGAGGCGATATTTTTCGCAATAAATTTTTTACAGTGATTTAGTAAGGATGTTTATTAGCATCAAAATTTAATCCGATTATCGATTTAAGTATGTGGAGTTACTGTTCGAACAGAGAGCTGCGTTTTAAAGACCGACAAGAAATCGGCGTGCAGTTTACTGATTGTGAGTTTGGAAAACTCACAAAATTCACACAATATAATTATTATTAGGCTACCAAGATCCGGTCCGGATCGTTAATAGCGTTTTTCTCTCTAATTGAATGTATATCATATGGTCCTGTTTCATTTGTTACTCGATTTATTATTAAAAATTTGAGAAATAGCGTACTTGAGAAAGAGAGAAAGCGCGAAAGACGTCCAGCTTGTATATGGAAGGAACATGCAATGGCAATAGGTACACAGCGGGGGACGCAGACAGGATTGCGTTGAACATCGTTTCGCGAGGAATCGTCGGTACCGATCCCGCTGTCGTCCCCCGTACTTCGCGCACGTTCCCCCCGTAACAATAAGAACGAGTTCGCGGGCGATCTCAGAATTCTCGCGTCCTGGGTCGCGTCGGTGGCTTCTCTCGTGACTCCGCACGCTCGCCACACGATGTTGTGTTATTCAAATGGACTCGAAAGAGAGAAATAAAGAATAAGCTTCCTTCTTGTAAAAGCGTTCCGATACTATCTCGGGCTACCACTATCGCGCGTGTATATCTAATGCGTCAGTGAAGTCCCGTCTGTGTTCCTCTTTTTTTGGTATCTGTCGCTCGATACCTTCATAAAGCGAGTGATATCGTATATAGGAAAGGGTGGGAAGAGAAGACGAGAAGAGAGAACTCACAATTTTAAATGAGCAGTATTTTTCGTGAATAAAGTAGGTACTGCTGTTCCTGACATAAAATCTGCGAATAAAAGTTATTAGGAGTGAGGATTTTATGATAAATTTATTATTTCTATTAATAAAAGTAAATATCTTGGCCAAAAGAGGAAAAAAATTTTTATTTAAAATTAATAAAAAAGATATTGAAAAGCTGTCTTATGTTAGAAACTACGTACTGTTTTCTCTTCTTGCAGTCTGCTCGAAATTAATTATAACGCAAATTATTGACGAGATTAGAAATTTTACCATAGAATAGGTTGATACTGTAGAAGAGATTGATGAATTCTGTCATTAAAATAAAGTCAATAATCCCAGGACGTACCCAGAGAACATTACCAATCGGAATCGTAGAAGGGAGCACCTATCGAGACGAACGAGCCACGCAAATCGCAGCGAGGCGCGGCAAGGCGCGATATTATCGTGGTAATTTCTGCTATGTCATTCGGCCCGGTAGGCTTTTACTAGCCATCTTATTACTTGCACAGCGGAGCGAAATTATAGATCCTCCAAGGTGCAAGAGGGTGATTACACCATTATATTCCCGCGCGCGCGCGCACGCGCTCTTGTCCTGGGCGTAGGTATGCTGTACCTACATCTATAACGGTAACGCCGGTCGTCTTGTCAGCTGACCTTACGGATATATCGCGAGGTATACGTACGTGCGCCCGTAAGATATGTCCGTGGTGGCCGTTCTGCTGCCATCCGTGCTCCACCACGCCCAGTCAAAGGAAAGGAGCACGGCATCATGTCCGATGCCAAGATAACGATATGATGTAGATTATTTCAAGTAGGTTGCGGATGTAGAACTTTTCGAGCTCAAAGTATAGCACCTAGCTGATATATCTTAGGTCTATAAAAAAATAAGATAAATCGAACAAGCTCTATAACAATGTTCGATTGTACTGGACATGTCAAAATAAACGAACCAAGTAGTAAATGAGAGATTTTTTAATCGATTTAATTTTTTCAGAAGAATGTCGAATCCAAACACCCATATGAAAGTAAGCATCTCTTGATTATTCGAAAAGCATGACGGAATCTGCGCGATAGACCGCTAGAGTTAACAGCTACCACACCTGGCATTTATCTTTAATTAAGTGAGTTTAGCGTTTGACCGATTCACATCGCAAGATCTGCTCTGGTTAACGTTTTTCGTTAAATTGTTTTCTCATGCATGGCGAATCAACATAAACGTCGACGATCCGCGCAGAAGAGACGGGTAAAAACTCGTGACAGTTTTATCAGCGAACGCGTTCTGTATGCACGTGTGCGGCCGTTGGCTCGTGGACCACGCTCGTGCACCACGCCTTCGTCAAGAAAAGGCGCACCGCACGGTTCTACGGTCCTATACCGGTATTGAGATAATATCGGTCGGCATGGATTGCGCTTAGGCCGCCTAGGAGTCCGGCTTTAATAGCCTGCAGCCACGGCGATCGGCCAGAAATCGCTCGTATCTCAGCTCGTTGTGTTTTCGCATTCGCGCGTGTACGTGCACGTGTACGTGTACGTGTGCGTGCACGTTTGTACGTCCATCATGTACAAGAGAACGTTTCCTGGAGCAAAGTTTTCAGGTCAGAGAAAAAGACTAATCGGCAGTTATAGATACCTTTCTTTCCATACCATGTACGTTTTTTGAATTTATCATTTACGTCACTGATAATTAAAGTTACCAGTTCGTGACCAGCGAACAAAAACCTTCGTATCGTTATTTATTTCTTCGGATAATTGCTATATGATGGTCGTTTGATTGCTCGGTTGATGAAGTCGTGGACAGTTCCATGAACTTCTTGAAGCGAAAGTCAGGAACTGACTCTAGTGACAGGGCGTAGCTCGCCGAAATATCATGGCTTTGTCATAATTTGTTCTTCCGAAGTAGCGTGACATCCGACGATACGTCAAGATGTAATCTATCCCGGTCCCTAATTCTCATCAAGCGAGTCATTCATTCTTAATCGGTTAATAACGACCGTCGAACGCGGTCGGTGTGTGCCGACAACGATCGATCATTCGGTCTGATCTCGTATCGATGTATCGTATAATTACAACGGCGGCTCCTGCGATTTCTAGCTCACCTCTCTGTTGAACCTCCTATTAAACCGTTTTCTTTT
This sequence comes from Leptothorax acervorum, assembly GCA_035220615.1. Lineage (NCBI taxonomy): Eukaryota > Metazoa > Arthropoda > Insecta > Hymenoptera > Formicidae > Leptothorax > Leptothorax acervorum. Next base: position 176,086 of record JASTWQ010000364.1, read on the forward strand.
CTGTGTGTTTCAGCAAAAGGTGAAATTTTGGTTCGCCACGGGCGGCGCCGGATTCTGCATAAGTCGAGCATTGGCGTTGAAGATGACGCCGGTGGCTGGGTGAGTTTCTCTACTTTTTTTTCTTTTTTATTTCCGTTTGCGTCTCATATGACAAGTGAACTATTCTGTTTTACTGTTTATTCCGCCGTACTTACTAAAGAATGAAGTAAAGATAATATCGACGTTAACTGTATTAAAATTTAACTGAAATTTTGTTTTAATAACAACATTTTTGTATTTATGTATTGCAATCATTTGAAACTTTAATTATCTGATTTATCTTATTGGATGTTGGAATATTATCTTACAATTATCTCGCTGTGTGAGGTAACTGGTCACAGTTTCATCAAATCAACTTACGATCTCTCTCTGTCTCTCTCTCTCTCTCTTAAATCTCTTTGCGGCAGGTGTTTTTTTTATCATAGAATAGAAATCTCCATGGAATGCGATCAGTCACGCATGACACGTGTGACACGTGTTACCGCTGCACATCATGATAGTTCTTTCAGGATTTAATGTAACGTGAAAATGCATATTAACGATCGCGTCCCTTCCGAATACTATCTCATCTCTTTTTCTATACGCTATCCATCTATCCATTTCTACCTGCGGAGGATTAAATAACGCCGGCGGCTTTGCCTAGTCACGCTTACTTCGACCGATCGATCGAAGCTATCTATTACGAACGCTGATACAAACATTGTAGCTGATAATTAGACATAGAAGTTTCTTTCTCCCGTAAAAGTCGTTACACGGCTTTGCGGAAAATTGCGCGCTAACTACCGAAGCGTGCATGGAAACGCAATGAATACAAATAAAAGAATCGTCGATCGTTACGAGAATCATAACGATCGACAATTATGTCTGCTGTTATCGACGTTGCCCTCAATGCCTCAATAAATGCACCTTGACAAGCACTGCAGTTAGCATGTATGACGTTTATATACTCCGTGCGTGATCATCGGGATGATCGCCGATGAAAGGTCGAAAGCGTTCGCGCACTTATGTTAGTAGTTAGTCGTAAATCGCCGTTTATGGCGCACAGTGGCCAATTGTTTATCTTCGGTCCTTGATATCGTTACAAGCGAAATTGTTGACCGTTTATATAAGAATATAAGATGGAGGATCATGTGGTTCGATTCAGTTTTACTGCGGCGACTGCATTTTGATGCGACTTCATTTTATTCAGTGATTTGATCGGTTTATTCAGAACTTACAGTCCTTCTCCTCCTTCCCTTCCTGTTGCTCGTCCTTGTCCTCAGCCTCCTTATACGGATTCGGTGGCAGAACGAACGCGAGGATGAGCGCGAATGCGTCTGGCAAAAAAGTCAGCACCTGGGAGGGCTCGCGAATTAGTTGTACCTCCTTTTTCACGTTTTTTTTCCACTCTAGCTTCGTCACGCTCTTCCGTCCATTCTGCGATATACACGGTCCCAGCATTATCCTGCCTCCCAGTACACTCGTTCGTTTCACGCAGCGATGCGAATGGCGGGAACAGGGGAAGGAAGCGGAGCCGGGGGCAAGTACATCGAACGGCTTTCTCATTCAGAGCCGGCGGACGATTCTCTCGTCGACACCATTTTATTTCGCTGGACGTAATCCGCGGCGGCATTACGCTTTATCTGCTCTTACGATTTATCGCGACTAAACCGGTCGATGACAGTCTTGTAATTTATGCTTATCGTTATAATTTTATATTTTTTTCGTCGCTCGCGCTGTTGGGAATTAAGAGAGACAATAATTTTTTTTTTGCTTCAAAGACACTTGCGGCAGCTGCGAGAAGTGGTAAAACTCTTCGTTATCAGTCGCGCGTGAATTATTCCGTAAAATTTCCATACATTTTTCGTCACGCTGGCTCGCGAGTGCGAGATGCTCGCGATGCTTGAATGAGTTTGCCGGCAATTTCAGGCGTCCTTCATCTTCTGTGAGCCGCGTTTTACATTTTGCATTATTTTTACATTATTTCAGACGCCATCAGGATGATACTGAGGCGATATATTAAGTACAGCCGGTAATCCCATGACTTGTCTTTCTTTCCGAGAACGGCACAATTACGTTCATGCGTTTTAATTTATTCTGTTTAAGATGCACTATGCTTTTTGCACTTAAGAAAGTAACAGATATCACGCTGCCACTTTTCATTTTGCACGAGTGAACATTCTTTATCTGAGCTCTGAAGAGAATAACGCTTTCAGCTTTTTTTGTATGTGCTTTTCTTTCAGCCAGCGGCTATTTAGGATTTTATTTCGTTCAGACCAAAGAAAGAAAGACAACCGCTCTTAGTTTTTTTCTGCTATCTAGCTGAGAGTGCATCATACAATTGATACAATTGTCCTCGCGTTTTATCCTTTTCTGTTTTTATCATCTCTGATCTTCTTTGGGCAAACCTTTTTGAAACAAAAGCGTTAGTAAATCGATTTATGCTCTCGCGCGGTCGGAAATTCTTCTTTAGTTTTTACCATCGAATTAAATGTCGAATTAATATGTTATAATTCTTTGAAAATTTCTAAAGCACATTTAATCTATCTGCAAAAGTTGCTTCTTATTTTATGAAGGTTTTTGCGATAATCTCATCTTTAATCACTTGATTATTTGGTCTTATTCTGTGTGTCACTTCTGCTCTGTTAGGCGCTTTTTACGCGCGCGCGGTAATCGGATTATTGTATGTTTCCAGATATACTGTTTCTTGTACGAACAATTATTGTGGTCGGCCGAGCAAGGTTGTCCTTCGACTTCAGCGAGTTCTCACGTTCGTTATAAGATCCACCTGAAGTTCTAGTGGACGTTCCACTGATTGCTTCTGAGTTACCATACGCTCACATCCGTCCCGTTAGCTCCATTACTATCATTCCTTCATAGGGTTGATATTGTAATAAAATACATGTAAACGATTAAGGCTGAGTGATTAAGAATGATGTGATCAGTAAAAATTGTAATTTATTGTTTCGATGATAACTGATCTCAAATACCAGCCGTACATTTTTTTTCAGTTTGATAAAGAAATATCTTTGGGAAAGTACTTAACGTAAAAATTTAACTGTTTTTTCAAGTATTTCTCTTATAGTTCTATAAAAGAACTTTAAGTGACGTTTAATTTAGAAGTTTTGTATAATTTTATATTAGAGCAGAGAATAATTTCTTTTTTTTACTATCGTCTGTTTTTGCTATTTTCCGTTTGAGTTGCTTGAGGATATTTTTTCAAGTGCCTTCACCATAGTGGAGTACGCAACGTGAGACAGACATTGGATTTTTGAAGTCTAACAATAAGAAATATCAAGAAGTATAGCTTTTCTATATTACATTTCTATTACCACGACATGAAGATTATTTGCGCGTGCGGCATTGAAGTTTAAACCTACTGTAATTATAGCGGCTTCAATCTTTGTCGCTGAGAAAAGGCAATAAATCCGAATTCGCGGAGCGATTCCGCCGTCGTGTTAGCCATTAATCGAGCGACGAAGGGGGATAATGGTCAGTTATCTCGTGGCTCTCGCGGAAATGGGTCTTAATTAACGGCGAACGCAAGAAGCCGCCATTCGTTACAATGGGACTGGTGAGACGAACGGGTTGATTGCCACCCACGTGTGTAGATGCAGGGAAGTGCAGCAGGAAGGCATGCATGGAGCACGTTGCGTATTGCCCGCTCTTATGCGTATACCTATATTTACATCATTTCCTTGTTAGCGCAGAGTGCGCACGCGGAAAGAGGAGGCTGAAGGAGGAAGAGGGCAATAAATAAGAGAGATTAGAGCGCAAAGAGACGATGAATGTTGCGCGATGTTTCTACGACAGTTCTAGTTAGCTGCGCACTTGGTGTATTTTATAGGGTATAGAATCTATGAATATCGTTATATTTATATACCTACATATTAGAGAAATAGTTTAAAAAACAAAAATACTGGGACATAGTTATGGAGTTATTTAGAATTAGAAAATTAAACAGTTTTACTTTGGGTTCCTGGAGAATGTAAATATTGAAAGCTTGTTTTTTTTCCAATCAATGTTATTTTAACTTTATTTATATGTATAATTGTATATTTTACAAAAAATTTAATTTTAGGTAATATTTTAACATTAAGATATAAATTTGAATATTAGAAGCTTATATGATTAATAATTACAAAAAATATCGATACCAAAATATAAAAGCTATAGTTAGAATTGAAAGAAAGAGAGAGAGAAAGAGATAATTGTAAGATATTCCGTAGGATAGATTCTAACTCGTACTTTCTCGTCTTAGTATTTCTTGCTGTTCGCCTTCTCGTTTGCGTATATTTTATCTTTCTATCCAGAAATTATAGGAGAATAAGAGCAAGAAATTACTAAAAACTTTCCTCTCTCTATTGCTCCTAACTTTACGATCTTCGCGTGCATCGATTATAACGTTAACGTACCGAGGAAAATTGCGCAGACAAGAAATGAAATACAAATCGGAGCTCAACGCGAAACGTCAACATCCTTCATCAAGTACTGAAACCGGTGTAATCACGACAAGCTATGATCTCGGTGCTTTAAAGGTCCGCATAATCTTTAAATCATCTCTATATTTATTTCTGAAAAAAGAAATAACAATAATATAGGTAAGCTGCATTTTTTGCACTATATTAAAAACAAGTCATTGAAATTGCACCGATTTTATTTCTCATTTCATTCTGAGACGTTTGATTGTCGATCCGCAGTAATGTTCAAAACGCTGGAAGATCGTGTCTCCTCCGCCAGTTGACTTCACCGCTTTGCACTTTTTTTCTTGTTTTCTCTTTTTCACTTCGTTCGGTGCTTATATACATATATATGTATACGTATATACCTGTCCGCCGAGCATTTTTATTGCCCTTAAAAAACCTAAAGGTGAATGAGCGCACCTGCGAGTGAGCGCTTAGTCTCACTCGCCGACAGCTTCCTCCTTTGAATCCGTTGGATTCCGGCTTGGTCATAAACGGTTGCCGTATAGGATCTTTGGGAGATTTCTCCCAGCGATGACACGCAGAATCAGATTCGGGAATTACAGGAGTCGCAATTTGCCGCTTAATTTGCAAATGCCGTAAATCCGGTTTTGAATTACGAATCTCAATGAGATGCGTGTTTAAATCGACGCGTTGCATTTACGTATTAAATTAAGTATTGAAAACTTGACTTACGCCGTTTTTGTAATAAATTTCATAATATGTGATCTTTATTAAATTTATATATTTTGTATGGGACAGTTTGAACAAACAGCCAGCTAAGAATCCGATTGTAGATAATTAATCGAGACTTTACCCCTGCAATCTTTTCAATCTATTATTGCGCACGCGTCTCGTTCGTGAGTCGCACACACACTCGCATTCCGAATTCGCGGAGGAAAGAAAACTCAGAGTTTCTTGGAATAAATATGTTTATTTGCAGTACACAAATCTCACGCGCAGCAAATATGTCCGAACTATCTGTAGGTTCAGTATCAAATCACCATGGCGTCTTTTTATCATTCGTGACTCATCGTCACGGAGACGTTTCGCGTTTCGCGACTTTCTCTTGAAGGCAAATCAATTCCGCTCGAATCTACGGGGCGTAACAATGTATTTATTACATGCTACATTTACTGATTGTGAGTTGAAATATTAATAATTTAATATTACAAAAGAATCATTTGTAATTTGTATAATTAAAGTACTCTTTGCTTGGCTCTTCGTATGCTAGTACCTACGTACCTACATAGAGGAGATGTGTATCTTTTTAAAAAAGCATGATGTTATCTTACAATTAGACGAGATATATTATACCTACATATATTTGAGAAAAATCTTGTGTTTTATCCTAAGAAAAATGTCAGCGGGCGAAGAGGATCTTATAATTTCTCATGAATTCCCTTTTAAGAGAGGAAAATCTCATACGTGTAACGCGGACAGCAGACATTTAAGCTTCCTTTTTATACGTTTCTTTGCCTTCTTACCGTAATCAGATTACGAACCGGGAATGCGTGGCGTCTTCCTCTGCTCGTGATAAACGTGTCGTCGAAATTACAGTGGGAAATAAAGAAAAGAAGACTCCGAGCAAAGCTCTAAGAAATCGTTAACGAAAGTGTTAACGAAATCGAGAACGTGATGTCGTCTTTGATAAAATTTATTTTGATTGCTTTTTCTGATTTATCATAATTACGAATCTAATTTACTGTGTATTACGATTCTTTATGTGCAATTTGGGAAGTTATTTATTTATTATCTAAATTCTAAAGCAATTCTCTACCGGATTTAATTGCTACAAAGTCCATAAAGTTGTGGGTTTTGTGTTTCCGCTATAAATTGGAGACATTTAATCTTATCGGGACTATAAACGAATTAAAATCGTCCCACGGGTTTCGGTCCGACCCGAAAGTCCCGATAATAAACGTGTCTGAATAATTCCGCGGTCGGCGAGAAACGAAAAATAAAGAGTCGTCGAGCCAAGAGGATGCGGAGAGAAAGAGAAGAGGGGAATCAGAGAGATTCGACGAAGCTTGCGTCTGAGGATCTCTTCGATTCCCTTATTGCTTGCCTAATTGGATTCCTTTCTACCATCGGCGCGATCGCCGCGTACACATCTATCAGCCCGCGGCTCGTGAAACCAATTTGGGCATTCCTATACGTATATATGTATATATGCAGTTGGGGCTCGCGCGGTGATCTATAGATTGAAAACTACAGACCGCATCGACCCCTTCTGTTTTCTGCGTCTTGTTCTAGCTAGAATATGTCCCGTAGATTAACGTAACTTAAGTCACGTCAGGATATACATTTTATAATCTATATATATATAAACAAATGTCCCGACTGACTGACTCATCAACGCCCAGCCCAAACCCCTGAACCTAGAAACATGAAATTCGGGGAGTATATTCCTTTCATGACGTAAGCACCCACTAAGAAGGGATTTTAAGAAATTCGACCCTTAAGGGGGTGAAAATGGGTGATCATAGGCCCGATGAGATATCGACTTGGTTTTTGTTTACAAATACCCATACAAATGCTCAAAAATATAATTCAGGATTTTTCCCTAATCAACCCCTAAAGGCGCAAATCTAGATTCGGGTGTAAATTATAGAACCCTTCGTATCTCCTGTAAATTAATTTCTATGTATTTTTCTTTCGATTCTTATACTCAGCCTAAGAATTACTTAAAAAAAAAAAAAAAAAAAAAAAAAAAAAAAAAAAAAACTTTTGCGCCCTTATTCCACGATAAATTTATTAACAAAAAAAATTTTAAGGATAGGGGAGAGCGGAAGAATTGCGAACATCTAAGGGAACAGTTAAATAAAGCCGACGATTATTTATCAATTATACACGGAGAGAATTTTTCGTTATATTTTAACGCAAAATTCACTACAAATTTTGCTATGTTTGGTAATAAGCTTGGGACAACTTGACAATCTGTCAAATATTATTGGTAATAAAAGAAATTTTTTAAATATGAAAAAGACATTATATAAACAACATAATAAAAATTACCAAGCAGATTGTAAAGTGTTCCAAGGCAATAATTTTACAATGCGCTTCGTAAAATTTACATATTTTTATGTAAAATTTTTTAAAATGTATATTTGGTATAGCATGATTGCTAACATTCTAATAAAACACCCCAAACTGAGGGATCTCCAAAGAGGAGAATTCACGTGGCAAGCAAGATACTCTCGGTGGGTTGCCATCACCTTATTCCGAGAGGTGGCGATCGAATAAAAACGATTTTTAGTTTTGGTCGGAGGTCGGATTCGAACTCGGAACACTCGGATCCTCGGCTCACGAGCCCAGCGCACATCCCTCTGAGCTACGGTCCTTTCTTTCTCGTTCTTGTTTATACAAGTTTATCTATAATACGTAGCTAGACACACCCGACAATGAAAATAATCGAAAATCATCAAATATAGCCGATAAATTACCATGCTGCATGGTAAAATTATCAGGGGCAACTAACAATAAGTCAGATTAAAAATATGTATTATGCTGCATTGTAAAATTTATATAAGATATTTTATATGTTTAGCGCTACTTGGCATTTATTCTATTTAAAACAATAAAGAATCATAAGATTTTAATATATTTTGAAATTATGGAGATTTTACTATGTATTTTAGTAAAATTAATCAAATATATTTTATATTTATTATAGTACATATTAATATTTTTTATTGTGGTAGAAATTAATCAGAGAAACTTGCATAAAAATCTTTGAAATACCATGTTGCCCTACGATTACCATGAATTTCAGGGTAAATTTTTTGAGAAAATTCTCTCCGTGTAGAAATATTTATTTTAAATAATACTCCAGTTATTTGGCTTTAAATTACAATAATTAATATTTATAGATTATCAACATGAACTACAATTTTAAACAAAAAGCAAAATTTTGCCATTCGAAGTTACCCGCCGCACGCGGGGCAATGCCGAATCGTAGCTGGGGTAATTACGAACGGGTTTTGCTTATTGTTTAAAATTATAATTTATGTTGATAATCTATAAATATTAAGTCATAGATATTTTTCGCGTAATTTTTTTCACTACATTCTTCTCTTTTTTATTTCTTTATTAAATGTTATATTTCGAATTTCGTTTTTAAAAACTGTTTTCTTTTTTACACATATCACAAAACCAATTTAAAAAAAAACAGAAACAATTTATAAAACAAAAAATGCTATATACAAAGAGATATTATAATTTCATTGGTTAGTACAAACCTCTATAATTTTCAAATTTTATGCACAAATGTCTACAAAGGGGCGAGAGGTCCTCCGGGGCGAAGCCCGGGTAACTAGCTAGTATATGTATATGTAAATGTATGATGTAATTTAAATCAGGGTTGAATTTTCCTTCCCAAAATTAAGTTGGACTTCATTATTTTTTACCATATTTTTCAATATTTGATGTTTTACATCGAATTTACTAAATGTACAATTTTTTTTAGCTTGAACGTTAAGTCGATAAAAAATTGCAATTAGATTACGTGAATAAATCCGGAATTGCTTCGTGTGTATGCACACTCATATAGATACGCGTGTATATGTGCATACATCTCAATTCCACGTTAGACTCACGCTGAAGCTGTGTTTTATTGCTCGATGTCTTCGTGCATCGTCCACCTCGATCGATATCGATTCAATTGCGAATACACGACGTGTTTTCACGATCAGTGACCATACTTTATCTTTCATCTATGTCGGTTCAGAAACGAATTGATGAAGTTGCGTACAATATGTCTAAATCTCAACTTTATTACTTTTGCGCCCAGATTTTGAAGAAATAAATTAATATCTACCGATTTTTTAAATATCGATTACTTGGCTTAATTTAAATTTTAATTAAAATTTTATATTAGTATTATGTGTGTCAAGTTAAAATAAATTAGGATTTTAATATCTATTTAGGCATTGCATTTCTTTCCTACTTGACTTGCATTTAATTAATTTGGTTTTTTTTAACTATTAATATTATGAGAAAAAACCGATTTCAGATTGGTCAGAGAATTTATAATTAAAAAGATTTCGGTAATTTTTAGACATTAGTTGTTAATATACTTTATTTGCTACGAAATTTTGAGTGAAAAATCTCTTTGAACTAATAAAACTCGTGGAATAAATACATATAATAGCTGTGGAGATCAAGTGGCGCTTCTTTCAATTCGGGTCGGTTTTAACACACACAGAAGCGTGTCCCATGGAAATCGATATCAATCGTGTTTGATATCATGTGCTATAAAGCACAAAGTAAGAGGCTTTATAAATGTACTCTATAATTTGATTGACAGCACACGCGTGTATATGCGGGTACGCATATTTGACGATCAATAAAGCGCTCTTTCAAGTTTCAACCGGCGACCGAGTGCTATTTTGCAAGTTGAAGCGAATAATGCAACGTGGCAGAAAGATGTGGGATATAAAACACAAATCCTTTATTTGCGACTGACAAATATGAATATATGAATGTGGCGACATCGAAAATATACCTGTTTTCAATTCATATTATTCATATGATAGATGATTGTATGTATAAATTACAATGATAATATGTAAAATTGGTGTGTAAAATTTATCGAAATGATGGTCTGTCCTAGTGTCCTGTCTCCAATTATCGAAGAAACTTTATAAATCAGCAACAAATTTTTTTTATCTATAAGCATGTTTCTTCGGTAATTTTTCGAATGTTTGTTCCTTTAGAGGCGGTGCAGGTGGCTAGCATGATGAATGATAGATCAATACTACCAATTGTAACATATTAACTTCCTGTTAATGCGAGCGATAAATTCGAGATTAAAGCCAAGAATTAGCATTATAATTAATATCTGATTATATCATAAATCCAAATTTCATTTCTAGTTGAATATGTTCGATCAACAGAATTGAATTGATTTGAGAAAATCGATATTCTTTTCCAAGTCAATGAATATAGATAATGAGGAGAAATATACTTATGATACCTGCAACTTAATCAATGCCACATACCTATTATTTTTTTGTTCGATCAACGAGATCCAACAAAATAAGTATCAACGGAAATTTTTTAAATCACGAATGGCAGAGCGACAATTGGGAGAGTTCTTCCCCGAACTTGTTCGCATCGCGTGTTTGTGTGTCTTTTGCCATCGAGCAAACGACGACGAAAAGCACCAAGGACGCGAGGTTCCCCTCGCGTCTCCGATTCTTTTTCCTTATAATCCCGAAAATTCGATTTCGTTGCCGCCAGGTATTTTAACGAGACCGATATTCCGTGGCGGCGGTGTGTGCCGAAAGGCTGGCGGGTGACGAACGACGGGGTGGGAGCGGGTGTGTGTACACGAATTCGGGACTAATCTGCCCAATTAAAAAGGACCCGGTGACCACAGCGGAGAGAAACGGCGGGTACGACAGGCACAGATTCGAGAATCCGCCGATGGTATTCGCTAATGAGTGCGATTCCTCTAGCCCTCTCCGTTCCTCTCACGCTCTCTCTTCCCTTCTCTTCGGGCTTTTTTCTCCCGCCCTCTTTTTCGGCTACATGTCTAGGGCGGTCACGATCCTGGGGGTACTGGAAAACGTTAATTAAGCACGCCGTTTTCGAGCGCTTTGCGTAGAACAGGATCGTCGTTAATTGGACGATCGCCACCGAGACTTTCGGCGAGTTATCTCGCCGCGAAGCGTGAGAATATTGCGCGGAGAGTAATTTCGACAGAACCGGCCCGGAGGATTTTCTTAAGCTCATCGCTAAAATATTTGCAGGATTTGTGAAACGAGTTTTTAATGATCCAGGATTTAATCCTTTATTAAACGTTATTGCCAATCTTTCTTTCAGATAAAAATATAAAAATTTTGGAGAGTAACAGAGGAATCTCCTCTCATTTTATTGTTAATGACAAATTAAACAATCTATCTATGTAGGTATCTAGTACGAAAAATGATTAGGTAAATTACCTAAATTGTTTAACATTAATTCACATAAAGTGAACAATTTTAATCTGCATTATAAATTTGAGAATTGATTGAAATTATTGATCGCTGTTATAGTCCGATTTCGGTATGCACGTTAAATTAATTTTATTTCCAAAATGGGATGTCGCATCGCACCATTTACGTGACAAATGCACTTTATTATATTGGATCGGTGATGTAAATTGTGCAATTTTTTAAGCGGACAATTTTTTTCCAGGTGATGAACGCGATCGTTTCCTTTCTTCCCACGCGAAATCGATCTCGTTAATAGTCAATAGAGAACTCTCGTTTATTAGCGGACGCGTATGGCCGATGTAACGTCAAACTGTTCGAAAGAATGTTGGATGAGTCCTCTGTCAGAGAGTATTATATCGACGTAGTAGGTCCCGCATCGCGAGTACTTTATTTCGTCGTTACCTTATTTTATCCTGCCGAGTGCACCTGCACTCCCCCATTTCTCTTCTCCTCCTCCGTCCGTTCTGCCGGTTGAGAGGCTCTCGGTTGCATCGCAAATGTATGCAGGTCGTACACGACCTAGCCTAAGAAGTGTATTTCTGGTTCCGCACATTCAGCGGCCCCGAGAGATGTCGGATTAGCCTATCCGATGGTTCAGATGGTTGTCTAACAAATGAGAACGCGTCGATCCGTGCTGTTAGTGGGCACAGGCCCAGGAGTGGGCACAGAGCTAGAGTTTTTATAACATACCTAGAGGCGAACTGAAATATTGATTTAGTTTTTGAGCAGCGATTCACGGCGACTCAAAACGGAGCTCATCGGAATTTCTGCCATTATTATTCCAGATGTATTAACTTCAATTTAAATCGTCGAACTCTCTCTTCGTAATTCTCGTCTGATCTTGGGATTATACATGTTTGTTTACTAACTCGTTTACTAATTGTAAATTGAAATCTTTAATTCTAATTTAGTTCGCTCCTTCGATATTCAGGAATTTCTTCTTTTCTTATCCCCAACATACCAAACGTGCGTCCCATTTCGAGAGGCTTTCGTGTACCTTTGGACCGCGGCCGCGGCGGCGGCGCCCCTTTGAGACATTTGTTCGTTCGTGTTCTTTCACGTGTCTGGCACACTCTCTTCCTTTCTTTCACACGAAGTTGCTGACCGATATATATACGGGGCTTGGTCACCGAAGTTGTGACTACCTGCCGTCGCCTCTAATTGGCACGATTTATATCCGCCGTGGATCGTGCATCTCTCGCCTTGCGTCCGTACTCCAACGCCAACCATCGACCCTTCGCCTGTTGAAATTTTCGTCGATTCGTGCGAATCGGCGTCTCTTTTTCGACGAAAGATTGCGACCACCTGTTGCAGGGAGACCTTGGTTCACGGGCATTACAATCGTATTCGATGTGGTATCGCTCGAAAGCTTCAGCGACAGCCGCGGTGGAAAGCGTCTTGCCTTTCTAAACGAGAGTTATCGGCGCGGTACAAGTATTATAGTTAGGCAGATCGGTTCCGCGTTCCTTAATGCTGGGGACTACGTGTTTGCGTTACGAGATGGTGATCCACGCGATTCGAAAATAATTTCCCGATCGGTCGTGAATAAATTTCGTTCGCGTGTGTACACGCGATCGACGCGATCAGTTACGGCAGCAAGCGAACCCGTCGTCATCGTCATCATTGCTAACGGCATCGATGACAGTACTCGACGGTGGATCGGTGGCGATTAATAGTGCGAATTAACGGATTAATCGACGGGAATTCGTTATCACGGAGCCGCGGCCGTGTATCGCGTGTCAGCGGCAGGCGTGCTTAATAAATGCGAAGGGAGGGTCGACTTTTTAATGCGGACCGACCAGTTTGAAGCGGAGAAGCGGTAGCGATCGCGCAACAAGCAACGGCAGTTACGAGCAGCAGGTGCGTCTCCCACTCGACCTAATCTACATGAGCGGAATGCAGCCGAATTAAAGTTCCGGTCTTCTTGTTGCGGTTGTCGTCGCCGTCGCCGCGCCGCGCCGGGACGATGCGGCAATTAAACGTTTGCGTCACGCGCACCGAAACCACGGGTTTCCTCGTCATTACTTCGCCCTCCGCTTCTTCCACGTTGCACGAACTCTGTCGAACGCCAGTCGTAAATGCGCTAGATTATAAAAGAGAGTAACGATCGTGTCGGACGAACGCGTTATATTGGGTGTAAAGTGATCGTTACTGCGCGTGTGTGATGGCTGACGGAACATGTCTATGATGCTCTGCTTTGATCAATGCTAAGATTAATGAAGGATATGATGGTGAGAAATGAACGTTAATGCGTCGCATATATGCAATGGCCGACCCCGCAAGACTATTATTGGCGAGTTATCTATGAGAGTGTTGAATGATCGAGTTGCCAGGCGTGTGTATCCTCGAAGAAGCGTAGATATCTCTGATTGTGAGAAGTAAAGGGACAGTACATGATTGGCCTTTCACGATCCGTCTAACCTGATGCTGACCGAGCCAATTATCCTTTCTTTTTCTTAAAGGAGCAGTATTCTTTTTTGCGACAATCTTCGCTGTACTTGTGTATGCATCCCTTTCCATACCCGAGAGCAACTCTCGCGTCGGGGCAGCGGGCAGCGGCGTTCCGTCACCGCGGCGTTTCCGGCCGACCTTAATCGTGCATGCGTGTCGAGTGCCACGCGAAGGACTTAAGGACCTTAAGCCGGCATCGCGTGACTTTCGGGGTGGTGCATAGGGTCGGTAATTTATTCCCGCCGGGGACCCTATCCCGAGGTTCCGTGACGCGTCTCCGTCTTTTTTCCTCCATAATTCGCCGCGCGCGGATGAACGACCGTCGCGAAAGGAATTGGCGGGGGGAAGGGGGAGGGGCATCGTGCTTCTGCGGGCGCACGGACACACAAGGTGCGTGGCGCCATGGAAATGAGTTAATTACTTCATACGCAACGCGGGTAGTGGCCGGTAATTATTTCGTGTAGTAGCAGATGCCCGTAAACAGACGTCGAACGGCATAATCGGTAAATTACATCCGCATATATCTCACAGCGTTTTTAATGAAGTTAATAATTAATGGTTATTCTTATCCTGATGTTGATTAAAAATGTTAAAAAGATTACATTATAATGAGAGAGAATTGTATTATACTTATAAAAGAGCGATATTGTTCAAAATATATATTTTGTTAAAATTTTAATTTTATATATAATATCTAATACCGGAGATTATTACATTTATAACAATAATTTCTTTCGGCATTTAGGATAGTACCTATACATTTACATAGGTATTCTATATATTTGATCTAATTACCACACATATTGAAATAATTTTTGATCTCTCAATAGCTTCTTCGGTTAATGAAATATGCAGTGTAATATTAGCAGTTGTATCAAGCAAACACTGTAAAAAAATCTGTATTAAAAATAATATAAAAATATGAAGTTTTTATGCAGATACCGTATATGAAATTTCAAATACAAAGTTCTTTAATTTTCAACTTTGTATTTGAAATTTCATATACGGTATCTGCATAAAAACTTCCTATTTTTACATTATTTTTAATACAGATTTTTTTTTACAGTGTTTGGAGTGGTATTTCGAAAATAAAAGTATCGAGCAGTAATATTACTATACTCATCTGTTTTTTCATATACAAATGTTCTCATTTTTAATCGAAAATATGTATTATTACCTTGCGTATTCTAAAAAATCTTAAACGGGTTTTTAATATTCAATATTGTGTGTATTAAATTTCATATCAGTGATTAAAAGATTCATGTTTGTGTATGAATTTAGCTATACAAGTGCAAGAATTTTAATTTCAGATACCCAAATTGTAAATTTCATTTACCGTGGTATCGTAAATGTGTTTCAAACTTCATATCTTTTTTAACAGTAAAGATTTAATTTACCAAAAATATTTTCAGTTTATAATTCACATTTAATTTACATCGTCATTTAGAGAAGTTTAGTAGATTTTCGTTGATCTAATTAGTTTGTGTCCTGACATTTCATAATTGTACTACTGACAATGAGACGATTGTTTTGAAATACTCATTAAATTCGCAGCTTTATTTAGGTAACTAAATGAAAGGATTCTTCGAAATAAGTGCGGATATAAAGCACGAGTTATCGTTAAACGCGCCGGCTGAACTCGTGAGTATCTAGATTTTGTATCTAAATGAAGATCGTCGGTCGAAGTAACGAAGTTCGTATCGGCGACGCTTGGTTAATAATTTTCCATCTTGTGTGACAGCGGCTATCAGATTTCCGATCAGAATCCCGACTCTTAACTACAACACGTTTTCTACATTTCACTTCTCTGATCTCGTTGAGAAGAGAACAGTCATATGGCATGGATTTTATGGTTAGCTTTACGATGATCGAGTTATTAGTGTTATTACGATGTTAGTGATATTACGATCAATTAATTGGGGCGATTACGATAACTGGTGCCCCTTGATTTGACTGTGGTTTCTGGTAGTATTTTTTACGCTAAACAAAAAATTATATAGGTCTTATAGGGCTAACTGCTATAGTTTTCGAGACATTTTTAGTTCCGTGCTAGATGATGGCGCTTTCACGCTGGAGTTTGCCTGTCACTGCAGGATCCCCTTAAGGGGATCCTAAAGCCGTCTGTATTACCGACCAAATTCTATATTTGTCCTTGTATATACAATGATAATAGACAAGGATAGACAAGGTTATAGGTTATATGTATAATCTTTTGAGCAGCATATCTTTTTTGTTACGTGTCTGAGCCTAATTCTAACTACGGTATGTTATTTCTTCATGTTATCCATTGTCAAGGACAATGCTGGTTTCATTTTGTAACAACAAATTGTAGAATGTTTATATGAAGCAAATGTGTTGTCATGACGACGTGAGAGTAGGTAACGAAAATCTGCATTTCTGAAATTATTTTTGTTCTCGGCATAAAATCAACCAGCGTTGACATCATTAGTGCACATACTTTAACTTCTGAAAAGGATTTTTCATTCTGTAAAGCCAATAAAAAGATATGTTACTCAAAAGAAAATCGGTAATATAGAAATTAGGATTCCCTTAAGGGGATCCTAAACCCGCCTGTAATTTCTATATCACCGATTTTTTTTTAAAGCACTAATCTTTTTATTGGCTTTACAAAATTCCTTTTCCACAGTTAAAGTATATGCACTAATGCTTCCAACGTCGCACGATTTTATGCCGAGAACGAAAATAATTTCAGAAATGCAGATTTTCGTTACCTAGTCTCTCGTCAAACTTATGACAACTTTTGCTTCATATAAACATTCTACAATTTGTTGTTACAAAATGAGACCCATCTTGGGAGCGGATAACATGAAGAAATAACATACCGTTCTCAGAATTAGGCTCAGTCATCTAACAAAAAAGTTTAGTGCTTCAACGGTATGTTATTTCTTCGTGTTATCCGCTCTCAAGGTGGGTCTCATTTTGTAACAACAAATTGTAGAATGTTTATATGAAACAAATGTTGTCATGAGTTGACGTTTCGAGTAATTACTTAAGTAACGAAAATCTGAATTTCTGAAATTATTTTCATTCTCGGCATAAAATCGTGTGACTTTGAGATTATTAGTGGATATAATTGAAGTGTAGAAAAGGATTTTGCATTCTGTAAAGCCAATAAAAAGATTTGTCGTAAGTCGTAAGAAATTGACTGATCACAGTCGATTATTCCCCTCAAATTCGACTGTGATTGGTCAATTTCTTACGACTCGCGACTTACGACTCGCATTGTAGACTTCGCATAAATTTAATAAAAATTGCACGTGCGCGAAAATTACATTTTGCCGGTAAAACAGACGACTTCAGCATCGCCTATAGTATAGTATGCGAGACTAATTTGTGTGAATTTTAAGGGGATCCTAAACCCGCCTGTAATTTCTATATTGCCGACTTTCTTTTTAAGCACTATTTATGATTCACATTGTAGACCCCGCATTATAGAATTATAAATCCTTTTTCCAGGATTAAAGTATACACGGAGATGGGACGAGTCAACGTTGAGTTTACGTTGAGAAAGAACAAAAATTATATATAATTTTGATAATTTTTTTTAGCACGTGCGTGAAAATTACGCTCTGTTGATAACTCCAGCATCGCCTTAAGCGGATCCTAAACTTGTCTGTATTACCGACGAAAATGTCATTTTCGCACAGCTGCCTGCAGTTTTTTTGGATTTATAGAATTAAAAATCCTTTTCCAGGATTAAAGTAGGTATACACCAGTATACACGCAAACGGATACGGGACTAATCAACTTTACGTTGAGAAAGAAAATAATTTTTTTATACGTCCATGTATACATATACATATGTATACACTAGAGACCCTCTATACAGAGTCTGGCCATAAGCGATTTTGTCAAAATCCTGCGAGAGAGGATATACATTATCTTTATAATATCGCTATAATATCGCTATTATTCGCTATCTACCTATTGCTGAAATACTTATAACACTTTTACAGCTGCTAAATGTGCTTGAGCGTATTAAATGAGGCTAGGTTAAAGAGAAAATGTATATCCGTCTCTCGCAGGATTTTGACAAAATCGCTTATGGCCAGACTCTGTATAGAGGGTCTCTAATATACACGTGTACGTATACATATACATGCAATGAATGTGGCCTTTGTTTTCGTGTGCGATGCTGAAATCTGGCATCACTTTTGATAGCACGGATATAAACCAAATAGCGTTTTACCATCTCGAAAAGTGGATGTGGCTACGTAGTTCCTACGTCTACGACAAAATGGACGCGGTGGCACTGCAAGTCGGCAAAATTTCAGAACTTACTAGATCCTAGATCGCCGGTGACCGTGTGACGCCGCGCCGGCGTGGCGGGACTGGCGGGGCGCGGGGCGCTCAGTCTTCTTTCTGCCTTAACCACGTAACTACGTTCGGTTCCCGAACTTCGGTCACTTCGATAGCTCTGCTCCAGTGCCTCCAGTTGATTGGCTCTTAGATGAGATCCGTTAGCTTCGAATATTACAAAATGGCAACTGAACGATTTCCAGTACGTTGAATAAGGCGTCATCACTCGAGTCACTCGACTCGACTCTGGAGTCCAGAGTCTGGACTCTGGACTCATTAGTTCGCCATTGCTTGTTTGTTCGCCGGCTTTACCATGTGCCACTTGTCGTACATTTATCGTTTATTATTTATTTAATACGCAATAGACTGTGTTTAGGGAGGATTTTGAACATGATGGACGAAAATCGAAAACAGTCTCTGTGGGACGGAATACAAATATCGGCGGTATTCGTTATACGAATAATAATCGTCTTTGTGTAACGGGTGACGTCGTTATGTAGAAAATTCCAGATTAGGCAAATATTGAAGATACGTCCGTCGTACAGAGCGATGGTAAGCGGAAAATGCTATTTCGTGATAATTTAAGCGCGCAGGAATTGCTAGCTTTTCTGATCGAACTCGTAGATACTTCCGTAATAATTTCTCAAGGATCTTGTAATCAATGATACTGTACGACTAACCTTACGATATTGCGTTTGTTTCAGTGGCGGAAAGTTTATCACCGTCGGTGACAGAATCAGGTTGCCGGATGATGTGACAATGGGGTACATCATCGAGTACCTCCTGAAAAAGCAACTCACTGTGGTGGAGCAGTTCCACTCGCACTTGGAGCCGATGAAGTTCCTGAACAGGATACCTTCCACGAACAGGTAATTTCAATATGTTCTTGCCCTTTAAATTCTATTTCAAGTAGAACATTCTCATATTTTTTTTATGGCAGAGTTTATATTTTGACTAAGCATTACTTTTGTTAGTTACATGGTGGAATTTGGTTTTGCGATGAATCTCTAGTTAGGTGGTGCTGAAACATGTTGCAGCGAATAATTGTTGCTCAATGTCAACAAAATCTCTTTTCTATTGGAACTGTATTATTTGGCACTGTAAAAATCTTCTGCGCTTTAGTTATAAGAGGTTTAGTTTTATAGCACTGCGAAAAACTTCTGCGCTTCAGTTATAAGAGGTTTAGTTTTATGTCTGAATATACATCTAATTTGGATATCTATGCGCAGAAATAATTTGCTACTGCGAGATAGATGTAATCAATATTAATGCCCGTAACGTGTGTCTGAACGTATAATGGTCACTATAAATAGCATGATGATAAATAGTGGAATGGTAATAGGATGATTCGAAACTCACGATGAACTAGATCACGCGTGCATCTATCTCTGTCTCATTTCACAAAACACAATTTTTTTAATCGTATGGTTTCCGTTTATTATCAGTTCGCAGGCTACTTTAGTAGAAGTAATCCGCGCAGAAATACATAATCTATCGTCGATAGGTAATAATAACTAAATTGGTCCATGTGTATTACATTCTTTTTTGTTTTAGCATTATGGCCGGTATTCATAGTCGGTTCTTATATTTAAGACCGTCTTAAGTTCAATCTTAAGATGTCATGAACCGTATCACAGAGCCGTATTATCGTCTTAAGATATTACTTAAGACGGTCTTGCAATAAGATCTGACTATGAATACCGGCCTATATATGTATAATCCCCGACGCATACGCGTAAAGCTGTAATAACACGATGCACGATTTTCATGCATCCATGCCTGCATCCATGCCTGCATCCTTACACGCTGACTGACATTGACCAATGCATTGAACGTTGATCGGTTTTATAAAGTAAAACAAAGTTATAAAACATAAAGTTAGTAAAATATAAAACATAAAGTAAGTAAAACATAAAGTTAGTAAAACATAAAGTTAGTAAAACATAAAGTTATCATACGAAGCTTGCAACGATGGAAAGTTAACGTTTTAAACAGCAAACAGAGCAACGTTCAATGCATTGGTCAGCGTTAAGGCCATCACACACAAAATGCATAGCGTAGCATAAGCATAGCATACGACCGCTGGACCAATGAGCATCCAGCATAAAGTCGCCATATTAATTTACATAAGATGCTCATTGGTCCAGCGGTCTTATGCTATGCTTATGCGACGTTATGCATTTTGTGTGTGATGGCCTTCAGTCAGCGTGCAAGGATGCAGGCATGGATGCATGAAAATCGTGCATCGTGTGATTACAGCTTAAGACATGATAATAGAAAAAATAGAAAGCTTAATTTTTATATATTTTTAAAAATCTGATAAAAATTTTTATTGGAATTAAATCGCTTTATCAAATCAGAATAAAAATCTTTATTTTAAATATTTTGTACATCTAAATGTTAAAAATTTTTATTTTTTAATTCGAGATTCTTTACAAAAAATGATAAATTATTTATAAATTATTAGTCGATGTATTGTCATTGTATATCAAGATCGGGGTAACGTGTGCGAGTGATCTGTGTAGTCAGCGTGAAGCAAAATTCTGGCACAAAAAGTATTTTTTTTCATTATCAGCATATTTCTCTCTCTCTCTCTCTCTCTTTCTGTTTTCAGATTTCGCAAAATATGCGCAGAAACGGTGCGTCAGAAACAAATAATATCGCTTTTAACATCGTATCACGTTACACAGTTTCTGATGACAATTTTCTGCTGAAGAACGCTTTCGTAATTTTTATTGAATTAAAATATTCTTTTTTTTTATGTTTTTCAGGTCTCTTTTAGTTATTCCAAGGGACCTAGAGATGAATGGAATATCCTGAAGATTGATGGTTTTGATATGAAGGACGATCCAAAGAGGTAATACTGTCTTGAATTTTATTTTACTCCCATGTACTTCAAACACTTTTCAACATGGAAATATTCTCAAGATGGTCTTTGATGTTGGATCGATTCATACTGTTAATTTGCATAAAGTGTCAGTACTGACAATTTATGCAAAAACATATGAATTTAATAAAATATCCTAAAAAAAGGCATTTAGAGCCAACGCGCGGTAATTGATGCGCAATTATAATTTATTTAATTAGTTTACATGTGATTTAAAGCGAACGTTTCGACTCTTTTTTTGAGTTCTCTTCAGTGTAGAAAAAACAATAATAACATTTAAGTCAGAAATTAAAACTTCGCATTACTGCCGTGATCGATTTTATTGAATTTGAGAGCCTTTACATTTCTTTTGATATAAATTTAAATTGATTCATTTTTGCAACAAAAAGTTTTGTCTATTATAATTTTCTGTTTCTTTTTTAACTTTGTTACGTGCTCTTCCATAATGTAATGCTACATCAAAGCTTTAATTACATCTAATTATTAACGTCGCGTAGAGTGCTCGTATAGAATACCGATCGGATAAGGAGACTTTTTGGTAGAAATAACCAACTTAAAATACTTTCTGCAAGAAAGTCTTATAATATCGCAAATAAACGTTGCGTCATTTATTTATTTTTTAACTTTGCGTTCTTCAGTTGGACAAGATTACATTATATGTGAGTTGTGCGACCATGACATTGATCGAAATAGAATGTACAGAGAAAGAAAAATATCAAAATATTAGTTTCAATCTAAGTAATAATTACGGACGATGCGATATTCCAGCATATTAGGATGTTATTAAACTATAATAAAATTTAAATAATATTAATCATCAAGCCAACGTTTCGACCTTACTTGGTCTTCCTCAGGGTATAAGATGGTATTACATTCAAAGTTAATATAAAGTAGTAAAAATAAAAATAATAATATGTTGGAGTTCACATTAGAAACAATGAAAGATATAGTCATCGCCGATGAACAATACGACACGCAATAGAAACAAGGTCAACGTTAAATTCGAATTAAACGTTGTCACGGGGCACAAAATTACAATAAAATTGTTACCGATTACAATAAATAGAGTGATCGGAGTCGCAGCTGACGGAGATGCTAATTTTTGGTGCGATTTCTATATATTCTAAACAGCAGTCCTCTGTAGAATTCAATTGTATCCTGGTATCAGCCATGCTCAACGTCGGAAATTACCGATGTATGTCCGATATTAAGTGGAAGTAGGGACCGATGTTAAATCGTGTTAAGAACGTATTAATGCGATTGTCGTACTAGTAGCAGTACATCCTCGCTCCGATAAATATAGATTTATAGCTATGCTCTTCACAGCACAAGACTTGTTAACGCGACCACTTATTTGCCACTAAGGACAGTTGCATTAATACGTTCTTGATTTAACATCGGTCCCTACTTTCACTTAATATCGGACATACATCGATAATTTCCGACGTTGAGCATGGCTGATACCAGGATACAATTGAATTCTACGGAGGACTGCTGTTTAGAATATATAGAAATCGCATCTCAAATTAGCATCTCCGTCAGCTGCGACTCCGATCACTCTATTTATTGTAATTGGTAACAATTTTATTGTAATTTTGTGCCCCGTGACAACGTTTAATTCGAATTTGACTTTGACCTTGTTTCTATTGCATGTCGTATTTGTTTATCGGCGATGACTATATCTTTCATTGTTTCTAATGTGAACTCCAACAGTTATTATTTTTTTTTTTTTATACTTTTATTATTGTGTAACTTTGAATGTAATACCATCTTATGCCCTGAGGAAGACCAAGTAAGGTCGAATCGTTGGCTTGGTGATTAAAATTATTTAAATTTTATATATAGTTTTTAATAACATCCTAATATTGCTCGGAATATCGGCCGTAATTATTACTTAGCTCTTGCTTTCGACGAGCGATAACACGTTCTATTTATTAGTTTCAATCTTTGCATATCTGTAATTATAGAATAATTTTAACGAAAATGAAGAAAAATTAATAAAACACATTTATATGGGCGTATACAGGGTGTTTAAAAAATTATTCTATATTTTGAGAGCAGGTAGTACTCATCAAAATAAGAATAAAATGTCCAGTAAACATGGGTCTTAAATCAAATATCTATTGAGATATGGACCAATCTTTATACTACGGAATGTATATGG